>UESW01003974.1:709520-988763 GCA_900491605.1 Calamus simplicifolius | reverse complement strand
AATAAATGTTTAAAGATTAAAAATATATTTTAATCTTAAAAAAATAATTAAATCTAGTATCTTCTACTTATATATAAATACTTTGATTTATGGGTATTTTGAGGTATTTTAAAAAATTTTAATAGATTTGATTTAGTATATGAATTTGATTTAGGGGTATTTTGAAAATTTGATGTTATATGACTAGTAATCTGTTTGTCATACCAAACATAGTAATCAATATTACTGTAACATTATCTGTGTATATCAAACACAATAATCAACATTACTGGCAATCCATCCAGTGGTAATCTATCTTGTAGGTAATCCACATTACCATTCATGATTGCTGGCAATGCATCAAACGCAACCTATGCATCACCAAATCTCACTGTACACATACACATATGCATATACATAAATATCATCCTACTCTATCTCAATATACAAGACTATCATCTATATACTCTTGCATCCAAGCAAGCTTTATCAGCTAAGGGTCTGATCCCACTTATCCTTTGATCCTGCCAGAGAGACTCACTGATCTGAAAGTAATTATCAATCATAGAGGGGTGAGACCTAGATCCCAGTGACTGTATAGCCATCTAACCATGGCAAATAGAGAACCATAATATCATTTTAAAGCATAATAAACACACATACTACTCGTGTGAATATGATATTAGAAAGCTTAAAATGTAGCTTATTCTTCAAATAATATATATTATAAACTTAAGCATCATATCAATATTTTCTCATTGGAAACTATCTTCATACATGGATAATTACACCTTTTTGAAATGATGAAAGATAACTTATAACTTAGCTTATGCTTGCAATAATATATCAGTACTGAAATACTCTTTGAATAACTCATTTATAAAAATTCAAGCATGATACAATACTTCATAAAGTGCGCGCGCGCGCACACACACACACACACATATATATATATATATACATATTTCTTCATTTTACATCCCAGACTTTCTTGCTCATCTCTCCGATCCCTACTGAGATCTAATTTTTGCCCACTTGCTTCTCTTTTCAACTCATCCCCATTGGGATATGCATATATTTGGCTCACTGACCCTTTTTATAAAACCAAATGCAAGTTTTTTTTTTCAAAACTTTATAATACTGGGCTGTGTATGAAACCTCCGAGGTACCATACTCCACACTACAGTCACCCTCCTGCAGGTATACTCTCATCAGGTGCGTGACTAGCAAGAGGATTCCCGCATAAATAGTACTCGTTACCCATGCGGTTCATCTGGCAAAGTGCTTTGTTCCTTAACCTTGGAACCTCGGGTTTCATCTCTGCTTTCATAGACTATATAATAACCAGCTCCACTGAGCTATAATTCTTGCCCCTATGGGCTGCTTACAACATGCCCCACTGGGCCTGGTCTAAAGTGCACTCATCCTTGGTCTTGGGGTTTATCGTACAATCGAATCACAAGAAGGTGCTAGCTCAATAGTAGTGTGCAATGCTCATGCTACAGCATAGCCTATAGGATGATCAGTCCCATAACTATCTGATGCTCAATATGATACATGTATCAAAACTCATACTTTATTCTTTTGATCAAAACTTATGCTTTAACTTATGTAATAAAACCAATGCTCAAAAACTCATGCATTAGAATATCATAGATTAAGTTCTCATTTTTTCATATATAATACTCTACTATCATACCACAGCTTGGTATTAAACATAATCATATTAGCTCAAAGATATATTTTTTCTTTGCTAGATGAGAAACCCACTCACCTCAGCAAAATATCCTTTTAACTGGTACTCAAATTTGATGTTTCTGCTCTCTAAAATAACCCACTTGACCTACGTTAACATACGGACACAATAGCTATTAGGGTTACCTGTACACAAGGTTTTCTCTCGAAATCATGCATGCATACATGATCTAACCTCTAATATCTCATTATTTTCTTTCATCCTTTGTCTATTCACTATTACCTCTCTATTATTTCAAGATATAAAAATATAAAAAAAATTCAAAGCCATGCAAGGCTTAGGATAGTTATAGCTTACCTGGAGACAAGCACGAACCCCAATCTTCCCCTTTCCTTCCTTCATCTTTCCCTTTTCTTCTTCTTTTCTCCTTCCTCTCTTTTCTCTCTTTCTTTCTCTCTTTCTTTATGGCTGAACCCACGTTATTTCCCCTTTTTCTCTTGATGACTTGGGGGCCAAGTCATGAATAGTAAGTTACTTAGGGGCTAAGGCATGAATAGTAGCTCGGCTAAATTCCCATTTTGCGTTCAATAGCTATTTATTGCCATTCTTTTAAATTTGATACTTTTTTATGCAATATTTTTAGGAAACAACCTTGCCAACTCGAGGAGCTTGATTTTAAAATCCAACGATTCAAATGACACTCAAATCAAACTTAAAATGGAATAAATATGGAATTTTAAAGATTTAACCCAGGAAATCTATGGTTTTAGAGTCGGCTCTAGCAAATTTAGAGTCGGCTCTTGCAAAACTTAGAGTCGGCTCTAACACGAGGCAGAAATGCTAAATCTTTATTTTTTAATTAGAGTTGACTCTATCTTCTGTAGAAGTCGACTCTAAAGCGTGCCAGAAGTTCTATACCATACCAGAGTCAACTCCACACCAATTAGAGTCGACTCTAATTACTAAAAACATCATATAAGGGCAAAACTCAAATCAAACTTGATTTTTCTTATGATTTAAGACTATTAAAACTTAAATCTCTTAAATTCTTAAATCAAAGTCATTAGCACCAAAAATATACTTATTTACACCACGAATCTTTCTTTTTACATTTATCAAGTGGCCAACATACCCTCACATTATTAAAACCATCCGACTTTCATTTCAAATGAAATACCATTAATATTACCAAATTATAAGATTTTCAGGATGTTACATGATAAATCTAATTGCTTGAACGTCACAAGAATAAAATTGATAATTTAAGAGTCCTTTTAAGAATGAAGGAAGAATACAAATAAATAATTTGATATTATTCTTGACTCCCCTCTAAGGTACAATCCTTGGTCGTTATATAGAGTTTACAAATTCTTTGGAATATTCTCCTATAACATATCTAAAGAAATTTTTTTCAAAATTAAGGGATTGACATAATATAAATCAAATTCCCAAAAGCAAGGGATTGACATCTAGGATTAAGGGATTGACATAATCTAAATCAAATTCCCAAAATCAAGGGATTGATATCTAGCATTAAGGGATTGACATAATCTAAATCAAATTCCCAAAATTAAGGGATTGTCATCTAAAAGATTCTTCGTTTCAAATCTGAATTAAATCCCAAGAGATTGACTTCTAGCTCCTTCCAAATAAATATCTCTAAAATTTAATGATTGATATCTTGATCTTCCAAAGGCTAAAATATGTAAGTTCTTAAGTAGAAACCTCTAGAACCTTAATCATATTGACCTGATTTGGACTTGAGCTAGCCCCCCATGATTTTGTCGTTTTACCAACTTATTGAATTAGCCCATTTAACACTTCTTTAAAATGCTTGGCTCTAAGTTTTATGATCAGCCCACTTGGTAAGCTTAATGGATCGTGTGCCTACTGCCCTTGAGTCCCTTCAAGCCCATGTGTGGTTTCCTTTCTTATAAGTGTGGTTGTGCAACTTTGTTTGCATCATTCCTCCTCCTCTTAAAGAAGATTTATCCTCAAATCATCACCTACATCGAAAGAAGATAAGTCAAAAATATTAAAGCTTGCACTAACACCATACTCACCTGGTAACTCAAGCTTGTAGGCATTGTCATCAATGCGTTCTGCCACTCAAAACGGTCCATCATCCCTTGGAAGGAGTTTAGAATGTCTTTACTCAGAAAAACAGTCCTTCCTCATATGCAGCCGAACCCAATTTCCTAGTTCAAAGACAATCTTCTTACACTTTATTGGCTTGTTTGGCATATTGCTCTGGTCACCATTCGATGTGTTGCTTCACTTTCTCAGAATCTGCTTAACAAAATCAGCTTTCTTTTTGCCATTTAAGTTAACACATTCATTCAAAGGTAAAGGAGTTAAATCCAAAGGAGTCAATGGATTAAAACCATGAACAATTTCAAATGGTGAGAACTTGGTTGTAGAATGAACACAACGATTATAAGCAAATTCAACGTGCGACAAACAATCTTCCCATGTTTTTAAGTTCTTTTGTATATAGCTCACAGCAAGGTAGACAAGGTCCTATTCACTACTTCGGTTTAACCATCGATTTGTGGGTGGCAAGTAGTAGAAAATAATAATTTAGTTTCTAACTTTTCCCATAAAGTCTTCCAAAAGTAACTCAAGAACTTTGCATCCCTATCAAAGACAATGCTCCTAGGCATGTCATGCAGCCTAACAATCTTCTTAAAAAATAAATTTGCTATATGTGATGCATCATCGGTTTTATGACATGCAATAAAATGTGTCATCTTAGAGAACCTATTAACAACCACAAAAATTGAGTCTCTCCCCCTCTTAGTCCTAGGTAAACCCAAAACAAAATCCATAGAAACATCAACCCAAGGTGTACTAGAAATAGGAAGTGATGTGTACAAACCATGTGGATGCTGCCTAGACTTAGCTTGCCTATAAGTAATGCATCTCGCACAAATCCTTTCAACATTACGTCTCATTTGCGGCCAAAAAAAATGCTCACACAATATGCCTAAAGTCTTAGCTACCCCAAAGTAACCCATCAAACCATCAGTATGTGCTTCCCGAACAAGTAATTCATGCAAGGATGAATGTGGAACACATAATTTATTTTCTCAAAATAGAAAACCATCATGCAAATAGAATTTCCCACATGCCCCTTAGTGCAATTTTTAAACAAGTCACCGAAATCAGAATCCATTGCATACAACTCCTTAATATACTCAAATCCAAGCAATTTAGCTTTAAGAGTTGAAAGTAAAGCGTACCTATGTGATAGTGCATCGACAACTATATTTTTCTTTCAATGTTTGTACTTGATCATGTAGGGAAATGTCTCAATGAATTCCATCCATTTGGCATGGTGTCGGCTCAATTTGGGCTACCCTTTAAATGCCTCAAGGATTTATGATCTGTATAAATCACAAACTCTTTCGACTAAAGATAGTATTGCCACATCTCTAGGGTTTGAACCAATGCATATCATTCTTTGTCGTAGTGGGATAGTTTAGGGCTGACCCACTCAATTACTCACTAAAGTATGCAACTGGTCTTCCCTCTTGCATCAATACATCTCTAATACCTGTACATGAAGCATCACACTTAATTTCAAATGCGTTAGTGAAGTTAGGTAAAATAAGTAAAGATACATTAGTCAATTTTTTTTAATGAGTTTGAATATCTTTTCTTGTTCCTCTCCCCACTTAAATGAAATGTTCTTCTTGATGACTTTAGTTAGGGATGCGGCTATACTGCTAAAATCCCGCACAAAGTGCGAGGAAAAACTGACCAACCATGAAAACTTCTTACTTGACTCACCAAAGTGGGTGTTGGCCAATCTTGAATTACTTTTGCCTTTTCCTCATTGACTTCAATCTCTTTAGCACTTACAACAAAACTAAGAAACATAAGCTTATCCGTGCAAAACGTAAGATTAACAAATAATCTTTCCTTCCTTAAAACCTCTAAAACAAATCTTAGGTGTTTAACATGATCGACCAAGTTTTTGCTATAAATTAGGATATCATCAAAGTAGATAATTACAAACTTGCCAATGAAGGCACGCAAAATATGGTTCATAAGTCTTATAAAGGTACTAGGTGTATTAGTTAATCCAAAAGGCATAACTAATCATTTGTGCAAATCATATTTTATTTTAAATGCAGTTTTTCACTCGTCGCCTTCTTTCATCCTAATCTGATGGTATCTATTTTAAGATCAATCTTAGAAAATATACAAGATCCATACAATTCATCTAGAATATCGTCTAATTGAGGGATGAGATGTTAGTACTTTACCATAATATTATTGATGGTTCAGCAATCAACACACATCCTCCATGCCTATCCTTCTTAGGCACTAATAGCATAGAAACTGCACAAGGACTCATACTCTCTCTAACATACCCCTTCTCCATGAGTTCGTTGACTTGTCATTGAAGTTCCTTAGCCTCCTTAGGATTATTTCTATAGGATGGTTGGTTTGGAATTGTTGTGCCGGATATAAAATCAATTTGGTGTTCAATGCCTCGAATTGAAGGTAAGCCAGGAGGCACCTCCTCGAGAAGAACATCTTCGAATTCCTGCAAAAAAGAAACAACACTGCTCGACAAAGATCCGACAAAATCATTAGTACATATTAAAGCCTCCATGTACATGGGTACTATAAGGGGCTGTTATGACAGTACAACTCTCTTGATCTCACTTTTTTTGCAATAAAATTATATTTTTCCTCTCTTGTACTCACCAAAACCGTAACCTTTTCTTTTCTTTCAACTTTGACCTCTTTCTTTTTTTCTTTTCTCTTTTCACTCACTTTTTTGCACTTTTAGTTGATCTTCAAAAACTTGTTTTGGAATCAATGGAACCAGTGATATAGGTTGCCTTTTATTGATAAAAGAGTACCTATTGATAAAACCATCATGCGTAACTCGTCAATCATACTTCCATAGTCTTTCTAATAAAATGTAACATGCATGCATAGGTACCACATTGCAAAGTACCTTATCCTTATATTTGCCAATAGAAAATGCTGCTAACACCTGTCTTGTTACCTTGACTTTTCCACAATTGTTTAGCCATTGAAGCTGGTATGATCGCGGATGTTTCACGTTAGACAACGCAAATTTCTCTACTAATTCGGTACTTGCCACGTTGGTGCAGCTTCCATCATCAATTATAATGTTGCAAACTTTGTTATTCATAAAACACCGAGCATGAGACAAGTTCTCCTCATGGTTATCTTCTTCTTCCTTCACTTACGTACTAAGAGCTCATCTTATCACTAATGATTTTCCTTCCAAAACATATTGCATTTCATAGATATCTTTAAAAGGTGGCATGTCATTCACTTCGTCTTCTTTTTGATCTTCAGACTCAATCTCTCCTTGAGCATTGATCACCATCACCCTTTTGTTCGGGCATTGGCTAGCTATATGACCCTGCCTTGATATTTGAAATACTTGATGTCACAATTTCTAGAGGTAGTAGTTTCGGTGTTACCTTGTTTTAGTGCTACAACTTGTTTGGTATCCTTAGAGGGTTCGAACTTAGGCATAGTTGATGAAAATTTGGTCCGTTTATGGGCTGGTCTCTAAGAGATTGTAGCAGTCGCGCTTGTTCCTCTCCTAGCCATGTACCTTTGCTTCAATTGTTGCTCAACTTTGATGGCTTGGTGTGCCATATCTGTCAACTCTACATAGTGTTGCATTTCCATCACATCCGCTATCTCACGGTTTAAACCGTTCAAGAACCTAGCTATGATGGCTTCTCTATCCTCCTCTGTATTTGCTCGGATCATGCAACCTCCATCTCCTTGTAGTATTCATCTACACTTTTGGATTCTTAAGTTAGACGCTGCAACTTGTTGAACAACTCTCGATGGTAGTAACTTGGAATAAAACATCTTCTCATGATTGCCTTCATCTCATCCCATGTCTTAATAGGACGTTTTTTATTTCTCCTCCTATCATTCAACAATTAATCCCACCAAACAATAGCATAACCAGTGAATTCAATCGCAGCAAGTTTTACGTTTTTGATTTTAGAGTAATTGTAACAATCGAAGACCCATTCTCTTCTCCCACACTATATATGCCTTAGGATCATTTCTATCTTGGAAGGATAGAATTTCACCTTGGTGCTTCCCAAATCATTATCTCACCTAGGTCTACCCACCCTAGCTTCTCTATTCCCATAACCACACCCAAACCTACCTTGGTTCATTAATGGTTCATCCAACTCCTCCAACTCTTCTTCATCTTCAACATCATTCCCTTATGCCTCTTGTTGCACTCGCCTAAGTGGTGGCCTAATGGGAGTGTTTTGATGCTTCCTTCTAATTGCCTCCTCTTCCATCCTATCCATCCTCTCATTAACTTGCTCTAATTTAGCTCTCATCATCGCCTTATCTTCCCCAACATGCATGCAATTGAAGATTCAGAGTGGTTGGTTGTTGTACCTCTTGGATTGAGTTTTCTCCTTATGTGACATGTTTAGAATCTGCAAAACAAGGTTAGAAACCTCACAAGAACTCACTCACATGTTTTACTCAAAAAAATTCACTTGCTCTTGTGCTTGACCCTTAACGGTTTTCACCCTCTTATGCTCTCGCTACCGTTGCCTTTTTCCACTCGTTGAGTCTTCTTTTTACTCTTAATTGGACTCAGGAATAAACATGATTCAAGCAACAAGATGATGAGCAATCAAAACAAACCATAAGATTCAATAAGCAATTCTCAAAAACTAATGCAAGCAATTAACGGTGATGGTTTTAGAAATAAGGGATGCTAGATCAACAACTCAAGAAGTTATAGGGATGGTGTACAGCAACAGTTCTAATTTTTTTTTATAAGTTCACACTGCTCACTTTTGATGCGAACAACAATGCTTACTTAAGCGAAGGTGTCTTGTTACTCGGAGAAAAACCAATGTTTAGACTTTTTTTTTTTGGCACTTGAGGCTTTGCCTCAAGTCAGGCAACCATACACAGCCCTCTCAGTAGCCTATAGCACTCTCGAGACGTACGTAGTTGGACCAAACACACCAAAATACTATCTGTATCCTTCCTTGTTGGTACACCCCTAATATCCCTATCAAATGCCCGTTGGGTCAAATAGCCTAGGGTACTACCTCTAACCTCTCCTTTTGAACTATCCCTAGATGAGTATAATAGAAACCAAGAAATGCACCTTTTTCTTTTTTGGAATCTAAATCAAGGAGCAAGGAACAATAAAACAATTAAAGAAAAATCCAAACTTACTTTGGAACCTAGGCTCTGATACCAACTGATATGAACCTTGCAACCAACAAGACAAAACCCAACATCAAATGTGGAACTAAACCCAAGATCTTCAAGATGCGTTGAGCCTTGACCCATTAACTAACAAGATAAGAACCAAGAACTCGATAATGGAAGATGCCACACCAAGAGTCTTAAGAACTCAAGTGATAAGTCTGGTTGCTTGAACGCCATAAGAATAAACTTGATAAGTTCAAGAGTCCTTTCAAGAATGAAAGAAGAATATAAATAAATAATTTAATATTATTTTTGACTTCCTCTCCAAGGTACAATCCTTGGTAATTACATAGAGTTTACAAATTCTCTGGAATATTCTCCTGTAATATATTTTAAAGAAAGTTTTTTTAAAAAATTAAGGAATTGACATAATCTAAATTAAATTCTTAAAATTAAGGAATTGACATCTATAATTGAGTGACTGGCATAATTTAAATCAAAATTTTAAAATTAAAGATTTGTCATTTAGAAGATTCTTCCGTTTCAAATCTGAATTAAATCCCTAGAGATTGACTTTTAATTCCTTCCAAATAAATATTCCTGAAATTTAGGGATTGATATCTTGATCCTCCTAAGGCCAACAATATGTAAGTCCTTAAGTAAAAACCTCTAGAATCTTAATCATAGTGACCAGATTCCCTTACAATTGATTTGGACTTGAGCTAGTCTCTTATGATTTTGTGATTTTACCAACTTATTGAATTAGCCCATTTAATGCTACTTTAAAATGCTTGGTTCTAAGTTTTGTAATTAGTCTATTTGACAAGTTTAATGTATCATGTGTCTGCCGCTTTTGAGTCCCTCTAACTCCATGTGTGAGTTTTCTTTTTTGTAAGTATGGTTGTACAACTTTGTTTGCATTATGAAACCCTTTTATAGCATTCTTTAGTTCACATGGATCATAAATTGAAACTAGTTTGATGCCATTTTATATCACAAGAATTTTGAGCCAAGTAGTAGGTTTGGAACGTGACAGCTTAAGTCTAGTCTGATCCAGCTTGAGTCTGAAATCCAAAGTTTAACACGAATCTTGAAGGCTACAGGCGTCTCACCTTTGGAACCCTATATATATTATTGGGAGCGTCGTTTTATATGATACCCCAAAATCCAAGTCCATTGTGTCTCTAAGGCTCAAACCAGCACTTGAATATATGTGTTTCCTCTCTTGTGGATCTAAGATTTAGACTTTGTGGCAGCATGGCCTTGACATTACAATTTACAAGGATCCAACAACTTTTGCTACCAAAATTTTTCTATGACGAGGATTTATATTTAATTTTTTTTTATCATTGAAAGGAACATTTGCAACGGTCGAGTGGGATTCATGCAACTTTTTTTTATTATTAAAATTATAATTAGAGATGGCAATGAGACGGAAAGAGGACAGAAAAATGTAACAAATAAAAATCGCAATTGGGCTTGGCTGGATTTAACAACCTGGCAAAAATTAAGCTCGAAGATTACAGTTACTACAGCAGCACTCGAGAGGCGCACCCCCCTTGTTCTCTCTCATCTCATCCCTCCTATTTCTAAAAATACTCCCCTTTTTCTATATATATATATTATATATAAGAGAACCCGTTCTCCGAGCCATTCAAACGACCTCGGACAGCTATAAGCCTATAATCTCCAGCTGTCTCTCCTTAAAATAAGAAGGGCCCCCGACCCTACGAAAGAAACCTGAACTGCCATCGCTCCCTCTCCTCGGCCATGGATGATTTCGCCCGGGCTTACCGGGCCTCCGGCGGCGACTACGACGACCGTCCGGGCGACCTCCGCCCCAATGGCGTCTCCGGCTACGGCCGTGGCCGCCGGAGCGACCTCCACCCCTACGGCAGCGGCGACTACGACCGCCCCAACCGCCGCAGCGACGATCCCCATCCCTACGGCGGCGGCGACTACAACCGAGGCGCCAGGAACGAGCTCGTACTTTACACCGGCGGCGCCGGGGCGAGCGACCACGCCCGTGGCTACCGGAACGAGTTCCGGTCGATCGGCGGCGGCAGAGGCGACCGGAGGCTGGAGATCGTGCAAGGGAATGTGTTCAGCGCGAACCAGACGTACGTGACCGGGGCCCACCCGTCCCGGGCCCCCGATCCGCCGCCGCTCCCGCCGTCTCGCCGGAACGGTGGCGCCGTCCGTCCCTACTCCTCGTTTTCGTCGTCGAGCGGGGGGTCGGGTGCGTGGTGCTTCAGCGACCCGGAGATGAAGCGGCGGCGGCGGGTGGCGAACTACAAGGTGTACTCGGTCGAGGGCAAGGTGAAGCATTCCATCCGGAAGAGCTTCCGCTGGATTAAGGGCAAGTGCTCCCAGATTGTGCACGGCTGGTAGGGCGGTGCGGGTCGCCGGAGAGAGAGGGAGGGTGCCGGATGGGGCGGGTGGCGTTCATGCATGAAGTTTCTGGATGAAATATTTTTGGGATTATTTGCTTACTTTTGGTCCTTAAAATGTACTATTTGAATTATTATGGATCTTGATGATAGCATTATTGATTTGGTTATCTATGTTTTATTTTTTATTTAATTATTTATTGGGCCAGTTTTTGTGGTGAAATTATTCCACATGGAAGGGGATGAAATTAACCAGAGTGGACTTTTGTACAATTTGTTATTTATTAAATCTAATAAAAACTAACTAAACTTTAAAAAATTATCAAATTATCCTTAAAGAATGTGCAAATCAATGATAATTATATCTGTTGTTGCAATGTTGTTTTTAAATATGCTGACTTTTTTCTTAGCTTAACTTTTAACAAAAAAAACGTATTTGAAATTTTATTTATCCTTATATTTCGAATCTTTCAAAAAATTTCAAGCTCATAAAAAATATCAGTTTTATGATATAATTTTTTAAATAACAAATAAATTATCTGTGTAACATTTTTTTAATTGAAAAAGGAAGGTTCAAAATATCCTAGATCAAATATTTTGAAATTCGTCATCTAGGTTTGGATTCATGATTTTTTTTTTTCTCCTTCTATGGGATGATAGATGAATAGCTCAATTGGCACCAACATAGGTTATATTTATACAAGATGGTTAGGTAGGTTATTGATACCTGGATTTAGCTTTAATATATTATTATTATGCTTGCTTATAAAGCATGTGATGCGCCATTATTTTTCAATGTATATCCATATTTTAATTATTTTTATTGTAGTTTGTTCGATGTCTAAATTTTTGGTGTGAAAAAGTCCATGCCACCACCAGGCGTATGAAGCAAGCGGAGGCAGTGGTTACCTTGATTGCGGAAGAAAGGAGAAGCCAATTGTAATACACGGCAAAGCTAAAAACTTTGCAAGAAAAGAACTTACGGTTTAGAAGCCTTTGTTGATCCTTTTTCATTGGGAAAACTGCGATCCACTCGAAGGCACCTTTCACCTTTCTTTGAATACATAATCATTTCAGAGGATTTTCTAGGGTACTCCACAATTTTTTTTTTCTACTCTTTTTTCTTGAATGTAAGATTAACGGTTAATGAATCAGAAGTAATGAATAAGTAATCAATGATTTTTTTTGGTACAGATGGGCGATCACACTAACCTCGTGTGAGTCGGTCCAAAAATATCATAGTACAAAATTTGCTTAAGAGCTAAGGGATAGGGGTCGTCCTGATTGAATTAGCTTTCTGGTAGATGTGCCGGATGTGGACACTATGAGAATCACGTAGAACCGCTCGAATGTCATAGAGAAGAGGATTGGTTGGGATATGGTTACAATATCCCGACTGAAGCTATCGGAAGACAGAAAGAGAATCTCCTTCAATAAAAAGGCTATTAGCATGAAATCTCCGAACAGCATGGGAGATACCAACCACACAGCATAAAGCTTCTTTCCGGTAGATGTGCCGGATGTGGACTCTGTGAGAACCATGCAGAATCGCTCGAATGTCACGGAGAAGAGGATTGGTCGGGATATGGTTACAGTATCCCGACTGAAGCCATCGGAAGACAGAAAGAGAATCCCCTTCAATGAAAAGGCTATTAGCATGAAATCTTCGAACAGCATGGGAGATACCAGCCCACACAGCATAAAGCTTCGCCATAGGGACTGAAGAATCTAAGGAGCCAAAACCCCCTGCCGATAGTAAAGCTCCATTAGTCCCACGAATAACGAAAGCAGACCCAGCAAGTCTT
The DNA here is from genome assembly GCA_900491605.1 of Calamus simplicifolius. Classification (NCBI taxonomy): domain Eukaryota; kingdom Viridiplantae; phylum Streptophyta; class Magnoliopsida; order Arecales; family Arecaceae; genus Calamus; species Calamus simplicifolius. Next base: position 975,684 of record UESW01003974.1, on the reverse strand, counting down.
CCCTGAACACTTCCATCAAAGTTGATTTTAACAAACCCTGAGGGGGCTCCCAAGATATAAAAATCGTGCAACATTCGCTGCCATAGCAGCAGGGGATCCTCATTGGCCATAGTTGCAAAAATTAAAACCATTGAACAGAATTGCGCTTTCAGCAACTATAGATCTGATCTTTCGCTCTAATCTGTGAGGAGAGATAGTATCATCAGTAAAAATAAGCTGGTTCCGCGATAGCCAAATCTGATAGGCAGTAATATACTAAAGAATGCTCCGTTGTCAGGTGGTTCTCTAAAGATCATCAAGGAAAGGGGAACACGAAGAATCAGAACCATCCACTCTACATATATAACCTATCCTCAATCAAATCCAGCTCCAGGGCAGGTAAAGAAAATAGTTTATGCATATAATTAAGTTTGTGCAATAGGGAGCATTTACAATGCAGCAAAAAAAAAAAGGCTTTAGACATTATCTTGACCGAATAATGCCGTTCATAAACCAAAAAAATAAAAGGACAATCATGTGGCATCCATTCAAGAGTCTGCTCAAATAATGAATTCAACATTATAAAGTTTCACTCTTAGATTAGTGCATCGCCATGTAATTCTAAAGGATAATGTTATAAATTATCAGTAATGTTGATTCATGCTACAGTAATATTAATTACTATGTTTAGTATGTCAATCATATAACATCAAATTATTAAAATACTTCTAAATTAAATTTATTAATATATTTTTATATTATTTAATTTAAAAAATTTATATTTATAATTGATATTATTTTAAAAAAATTATATTTATAAATGATATTCGAAGCGGGATGCCGAAGGTCATCGATTGAATGAAATTTTGCGACATCTGGATACGCTCGTGCAGAGATCCACAATTTAATTCGACAGGATGCCTGGATGCCAGAGGCCACCGATCGAATGACATAACATGCCATGCAGAGATCCGCAATCTGATTGGCAGAAGAACCAATCTGATTCAGTGGAAGAATGCGACATCTGGAGACGACAGAAATCCGCAACTTGATTCGGTTGAAGAAGATGTGGCTAAGGACAGAAGCATGCGTAATTTGTTAAAAAAACTATCAGATTAGCATATCTTTGATAATATGGATAACCATTTCTTTTTAAAGTAATCTAAATTATCTCTCATGAGATAATCCAGATTATCACTACAAGATAAATTGTCATGCCAAATATAGTTATCTTGTGAATCCTATTTAAATTATCGATAATCTAAATAAATTATCGGTTATCAAATGCAATATCAGAGAAAGAGGAAGAGCTTGTTCAAGGTAAGCGAAGTATTCTCGAGAATCAACGGATCCAGCATCATAAAGTTGCACTACTAAGAAAGTGGCAATGCTCTTAGAGGAGGAGAAAAGGGGATTATGGGGTCTTTGATGAAAAAAATTTAAAGAGAAGATGGTTGTAAAGGGAATAGGTTTATTAGAAAACGAAAAGTAACTAGATAACCTGAAAAACTGATTTACTTGCTAAACTACCATAAATAACCTTCAATTTATGGATGGCTAGAATCTTTATGAAAAAACTTGAGGAGCATCCTAGCAAACCCTCATTTCATATGACGAGGACCTTTGAGACGTTCCAATTAGTAAGGATGGACGCCAAGATAGCTTATTTGAGAAAGAATCTTAGAAATAGTTATTATGGCCAGCCAAGGAAATCAATGGCTAAAAAAGATGAATAAAAAAAGGGAAGGCAAAGGAAATAAAGGAGAAAGGTCATAAATTATTTTGTTTAGAAGGAAAGTGAAAAAAAAGAGGGAAAAGAAATAAAAGCAATCGGTTATTATGGCCAGCCAAGGAAATCAATGTTTTAGTTTTATTTTTTTGAAGACCAAAATATCCCTTCATTTCTATTCTTCATTCTTCTATTATTCTTATGTTAATTCCCTATTCTAAAGGTTTTTTTCTTGCTATCCAAACAAGATAATTGATATTATCTTTCTTTTTTCTTTCATCTTTTTCAAACAAAAGAAGAAGAACAATCATTTCTTTCCCCTTTCATTCTTTTTCTTCTTTTTATGCTCTCATTTCTTTCCCTCTAAAGATCCAAACAAAGCCTAAAAGATGCCAAGAGGTTCCCAGGAAAAGCCTTACTCAAGTCAATGGAGGGAGGATGTAAGAATAATTAAGATTAAACCCAACCACAGCTAAGAGTTTTAAAGGAAAAGAGAAGAAAAGGTACTTTCTTTGGTTAGCTTGGTTGATAGGACAAGAAAAGGGTAATAGTGTTGCTTGAGATCCCTTTATCAAACGATCCTTTCCTTTATAGATAATTTTTAATTCTGAGAATTAGACTATATAGATTGTTCAAATCCTGGCCATATTCTTTGTCATGATAGGTTCGATCTCTAAGAAGGACGATACGAGTGGCTATAGGCAATACTCTCTATGAGTGGTTAGTAATTTCATCGATTGGGTAGCGGACATATCTATCTTATCTTATGATTTATCAATGGCATGCTTTTATTTGATTTATCAGCCATATTTCTCCATATTATCCTATCGATCACTCATAGATGACGTTTGAGTTATCTAATATTTCTCCATATTAGAAGCTAGCTATTAGTACTCATGGTTAAGGATGGGCATGGGCCAAGATGTCCGTGAGCGAGCTCAAGTTTGGTTCAAATATTTAAGGGCTTGAGTCAGGATTTAGGCCAGTGGGAGCTAGACTGACTTGAATATCTAGGCTTGCTAAAATTTCAGTTTGGACTCATGCTTAAGAAAATAGGCCCAACTTGACCCGACCCAAAATATTCATACATACTCTAACCATTTTATGATGAAAAAAAGTCTTTATGCATCACCTTTTGATGCACAAAAATGCATTTGCACGTGCATGCAGCCATTGTGCGCGGCTTTGTGCATCTCGTTTCCTTCTGTGGTGTTTATATCAACACTTTATATAAGTGCGGGCAGGTCAGATTGGACTTGGGCTTTAAAAAAATTTTGTCGAATCTGGCCCAACACTGCCCACGGTAATCCATTCTGCTCTCTCTGTAACAACGAGATGAACATTTTGGTCAACTAAAAGTGGAAAAGAGAATTTTGTTGGGGATACCACAGCAACGCTCATAGCATTCAAGTGCACATTAGCACAATGCAGTAGATGCTATTTCACAAGGCAGAGCCCCATTGATGTAAGGAAATGGGGTATCATTTTGTTGTGGATGTGAATATTGCTCATCTTGACGAAGTTCTAGGAATATAGATAAGATTTCCTTCTGCCCAACTAAAATTGACAGCTACTGTATTGTTTTTCCCTGTTAAGATTTCCTTCTGCCCAACTAAAATTGATAAGATTTCCCTTTACCTAAACAGGGAAAGGACAAAGTTCTCCGTAAACAGAGATTTCCAAAGCTAAAAATTCACAAGATCAGCCAAACCTAGTTTTTCCCCTAACCTGGTAGTTAGTTCTTATCATTATGATGGGATCAAAATGTAGCATTTTATACTACAAAGGGCACAATAATAATTCAAGGAAGAAAAGATACCGACACAAAGCACAAATTGAAACAGAAGGGAAACGATGTAGCATCAACTTGCACTGGAGAGGAAAGTAGACACAACTCCAAGAAGACAAAAGCGGACACATACTACCATTTGATGCGTAAATCAGCAACTACTTCATCAACCAAAGAGCTTAGTATCTCGCCTTCAAGCTCTACTCCTGTTTCAAATGCTTCAATCTCAAAATCCAGCCATCTACCCAAGTGACTACTCATGTCTTTGTCCACAAGCTCATCCACCATCGAGTCTCCCATGCTCTTCCACCTCAAAATCTCCTCATAAAACTCTTCTGCCAGATCCTTCCCCACAACTGCCAAACCTTTGGTCCATGCATGATATCCTGCCCGGAAGTAGCGGCTGCATTTCAATTCCAAGCATTCATTCATGCAATCAAACAAGACCTTCCTCCTCGCCCTACTATCCTTGCCATCTCCTCTGGGTATGGTCCTACTTCTCTTATTCTCCAACTTTTCAAAGAGAAGGGAATCCAAGATCTCACCAGCATCATTTAGATAACACGAGCTTAAATCCTTTGACAAACCTCTGCCGTATAATATCTCCCTCACGTAATCCAAATCCTGGCCGTCTACTTTTGTATGGCTTGTGCTGTTAATTTCTAACGCATCCAAATTCATTAATGCAGATGAGGCTGAATCTGATAACTCCATCTCAGCTTCCATTGATGGAATCTTGCTTGAGCAACTCAGGGGAACAACTTTTTGAGCTTGGACAGAAGATGGGCACATCTTGCTTCCTGTTAATTAGAAAAATTGTGCCCATGAAAACATCAATCGTCACAGTCTACAATATGAGATAAATTGCTAAGTAGTCTTTTTACCATCAGTGCTGCCGGAGCTCTCAGGTGAGTTGCAACTTCGATTGGAAAATGAAGCATCAAATACAGAAAGAGGGCTTTGATGCTGAAGGTCAGATTCCTTTCGGGCATCACTGCTGCAGCTGCAATCCAGCCCCTCGGCTATCTGAAACAATATTGGTAGATGGTGTCATCAGGAGCTTTCATCATTAATATAGAAACTTCTCAGAAAATACTTCTTGGAGTTGCAACTCCGGAAATTACAAGTATAGCAGCAAGCAAAACCAGCATAAAGGTTCATAGGAGATTCAACTCTGAGGTTTGTCTTCTCAAGAAAATTTAACAGCAAACAAATTGTTCTAAACACCTACACCATCGGTATAAGCACTCAGGCAAATAACCGCATCAAGGAAGGTGGAACCAAACTCTTCTAAAAAGTCAAATCGTATTCATAAAATAGATGATAAATACCAACATCAAGCAAGACCACACGGTAGGGTTGGGTTGAGTCACTTGGTTCGTCTAAATGTCTTTTATGTTGGACTCCCGGAGTGGTCAAAAATATGCACTCTCAAGGTGTTTGTAACTAGTTGTTTAAAGGATAAATATAGCTGACATGTGACAACTCAAACAACACAGTAATTTATGTCAAAGTAATGTGAACTCCATTCAATAGCCATAGAAAATTTCAGACACGTCTATCATATAAAAATATATAGAAAATTTCAGAAACATCTAACATCTAAAAATATACCATGAGAATGATATCTGGTAAGACAAACAATGCAAAGGCAAATTCTTGACATAAAGTACATGAAACTGTTGGGCCTAGTATGGTGCTATTAAGGCCTATGTTAGGCTAACTTGTATTGGGCTGGATGTGGGTCCAAGGGTTGAAATTAAATCAAGTCACGGATGTACACGGGCTTGGGGGTTATTTTAATCTCGTTGGGTTAGTCCATGGGAGTTTTTGTTGAGTCTGAGCCAAGCCCATTTGGCATGTATTTAAACCCTGGTTTCTAGGGTTTGATGAGTAGTTGGGAAAAGGCTTAGATGAGTTGAGTTGAGTTGAGTTTCTAGGGTTTGATGAATAAAAGAAACAGATTCTTTTCTCCCAAGATAATTACTTCTCTCCCTTCTCCCCATCTTCTTCTTCTTCCCATGTCTAGGCGTTCATGATCTTCCCTGCTGTGGAGTTAGTGGTGTTCCAGGGACATGTGGGACGCCCGGACGAAGGAGTCTCGTGACATGAAGGGAGCACGGTGGCCTTCATTGACCCAACGAGGAGCCACGGACGAAGCCATGACCAAAGGGTTTAAGAGCGAACACCTTACCGCTACGTCAATCTGATCGTTGGCAACAAAGGGTGAAAGCCCAGAGTATATCTTCAGCGAAGAGATCCAACCACTGTTCATCAACCACTAAACCTCAACAGTTGGTATCAGAGCCTGGTTCAGGAAGAAGAAATTTGGAGATCTTCAAAGGACTAAAAAAATTTCAGCAAGGCCTCATTAAGGTAACTCTCAATTTTCTAGAAATTTTTATGCTTTTTTTGATTGAGATCTAGCCATAGGTAGTAGCATGAAAATAGATTTTGAGAAGTTTGATGGGAAGAAAAGTTTCTCCATGTGGAAAGTCCGGATAGAGAACCTTCTTATTCAGTAAGGTTTAGATCTAGCTTTGAAGGAAAGGCCAGATGGAATGACAGATAAACAGTGGATGTCGATAGAGAAAAGAGCATGTGCAGCGATCTGAGGATGTATGGCAGATTCAGTCTTATATTCAGTGCTGGAGGAGAAGACTCTGAAGGGACTCTGAACAAAGTTGCACACCCTCTATATGGGAAGGAGCATGCGCAACAAGTTGATGTTGAAGAAATGCCTCTACAGTCTTCGGATGACAAAAGGTAGAGATGTGTTGGCCCACATCCAGGTGTTCGACTAGATGAGCAATGAATTACTGATTATCGGGGTCAAGATGTGGGAGAAAGATAAAACGCTTCTACTATTGTGTTCATTGCCCACATCATATGGCTCATTGGTCACGATGTTGCTCTACGGAAAGAAGGCGTTATTTTATGAAGATATTGTCTCGGCGCTTCGAACGAATAAGTAGAGGAAGAAGATGACCAAGGAAGCTGTTCCCTAGAAGGGTCTATTTATGGGGAAAAGGTTAGGCAAAGGCAGGAACAGAAGCAGGCCTTGGGGATGGTCAAAGTCCAGGAAAGGCAAGAAAGAGGCTAAGTGCTACAAATATGGTAACGTAGGACATTATAAAAGGAATTGTCCTAAGAAAAAAATCAATAGGAAGAAAATGAAGGATCTGAATTTGTCAGTACAGTTGCAGACCAAGAGATGGAGAATGATCACCCTTGTAAGATGGCAGGGATTGGCACAGTGAGGGTGAAGATATTTGATGGCATGGTGCGCACTCTTACCAGCATGTCCTAGAACTCAAGAAGAATCTGGTATCATTGGGGGTACCTAGAGCAGACTAGATACAACTTTAGCAATTATATCAGGAGTGAAGTTCTGAACATCTTCAATGGAGCTATGGTGGTGATGAGAGGGAGAAGGCTGGAGAATAACCTATACAGGTTGGAGAGCTTTGTGGTGACCAAAAAATTTGAGGCAGCAGCTATGAAACAGGATCCTCGAGATGTGACTACCTAGGCCATATGGGAGACAAGGGGATAAAGAACTGAGCAAAAGAGGGCTGCTTTCAGACCTGAATGGTGAAGATATGGAGACTTATGAGCCATATCAGATGGAAAAGCAGAGGAGTATGCAATTCTCAATCAGCACAGCTAGGAGTGCAGAACTCCTAAAGCTAGTACACACAAATGTCTGGGGACCAGCCCTAATTTCTGCAAAGAATAGAGCAAGATACTTCTTGACCTTAATAGATGATTTCTCAAGAAGCTATAGGTTTATTTCATGAAGGAGAAATCGAAGATCTTCACTAAGTTCAAAATCTGAAAGGATGAGGTAGAGAAGAGAGGGATAGGAGTGCGAAGTGTCTAAGGTCAGATAATAGCAGGGAATACATCAGAAGGGAGTTTCAGAGTTTTTGTGAGGAGTGAGACATCAAAAGGCATTTCTCAGTGATGAAAACTCCTCAACAGAATGGGGTAGCTGAGAGGATGACCAAAACACTATTTGAAAAAGCAAGATGCTTAAGGCTGCAGGCAGGGCTTTCAAAGATGTTATAGGTTGAACGTAGTAGATGCAACGAGCTACTTGGTCAATCGATCACTGCACACCAAGTTGGATGGGGGCATTCCAGAGGAGATATGATTTGGAAGGAAGACAAGCTTGAACCATCTGAGGGAGTTTGGATGCACGGCATATATGCATATTGGTGCTGGAGAGAGAAGCAAGCTGGACGCCATATCAAAGAAGATGGTGTTTCTAGGCTACCCTCGTGGAATCAAGTGGTATCGACTGTAGGACCCCTTGAAGAAGAAGGTTATCATCAGAAGGAATGTGACCTTCGATGAGAGCTTGATTCTTCAAAGAAAAGATGGCACAGAAGCACAGTAGGGGCTGCAAGAGGTGCAACAAGGCAACACTAGTCAAATGACCTCCAATACAATCGTGCCATTTGCTAGTGGACCAGAAGAATTTGAGATTTAGGTGGAGAGACTAACAGAGGGGCAGAAACTAACAGAGAGGGCAGAAGTCAGGGAGTTCACAGGATGCAACTGAGCAGAGTACTCAGTAGGATGCAGTTAGGCAGAGGACTGATACTGGAATTATACTGCACAGACCTAAAAGGAACGTGCGACCACCAGTTCGATACGGCTTCGAGGATTTGATATCATATGCCCTGGTGACAGCAAATGGAGATCCTTACACCTATGAGAAGGCTATGAAAAAATCAGGATAGGGATAGGTGAGTCTAGGTAGAGGAGATACAGTCTCGCCATAAGAACGACACATAGCAGTTGGTCTAGTTGCCACAAGGGAAGAAATCCATTGATGCAAATGGATTTATCAGTGCAAGAAAGGGCCTTCAGAGCAAGAGGGTATCAGGTACAAAGCAAGACTAGTGGCCAGAGAATACTCTCAGAAGGAAGCTCTATGGAGGACGAAGTATAAAAAGCTAGTGGAAAAAGATAAAATGGAGCTGATAAAGGTACACACCAAGGAGAATCTAGCAGATGCACTGACCAAGGTTCTTTCACAGGATAGCTTCTCGTTAATGCAGCTGATGGATATGATGGACGTGCTGAGGCCTTAAAGTATAAAGGTGAAGATTGTTGGGTCTAGTGTGAAGCTATCAAGGCCCAGGTTGGGCTAACTTGCATTGGGCTGGATGTGGGTCCAAGGGTTGAGATTAAATCAAGTCACGGATGTGCACGGGCTTTGGGGTTATTTTAATCTCACTGGGTTAGTCCATGGAAGTTTTTGTTGAGTCTGGGCCAAGCCCATTTGGCATGTATTTAAACCTTGGTTTCTAGGGTTTGATGAATAAAAGAAACATTTTCTTTTCTCCCAAGGTAATTTCCTTTCTTACCTCTCTATCTTCTCTCCCTTCTCCCCATCTTCTTCCCATGTCTAGGCATTCATGATCTTCCTTGCCGTGGAGTTAGTGGTGTTCCAGGGACGTGTGGAACGCTAACAAGCCCCTCAGGGATCAGAGAATTCGTGACAGTCGAAGCTGAACTCACGTACCGGAGCATTCCAGTAAAGTAAGAAGAAAAAGAAAATAAAGAAAATAAATCAAGAAAAAGGGGTTGCGATGCTTTGAACCCATGACCAAAGGGTTCAAGGGCGGACACCTTATCTGATTGGTGGCAACAAAGGGTGAAAGCCCAGAGTATTTCTCCAGCGAAGAGATCAGTTGAGAAAGTGAAATCTCAAAATCTCATGTAAATTGGTGAAAGAAAGATGCGTGACAATGACAGTTTGGGACAATCACTACATAAACATATCCTCTACCATTCCACTTAAATATCCAGAAAATGCAAACTTCTTAAAACCAAGCAATGTCTATCATATCTAGCAGAGCATCCAATGGTGCCAGTCTTTAAATGTGCCTTGAAAAGCCATTTACTCCATAACAAAAATATAGATAAATAAAAACTCTAGGTATATTCAAAAATCAATTGGAGATGTCATTAAGGTTCTCAGCTGTGTTGTGCACCAAGTAAATAAATTTAGACACAGTCAACAATAGGTCTTTTCAGTTATTCATGTTTGAAAATTTTCTGGTGAGATTGAGGATAAAACTAAACTTATATGGACACCGTTGCCATATTGGAAAGTGTTTTGAGTGTTTAGAGTGGTCAGGCATTAACAGTTGAATGCATCATCAGTCTCTGAAAATCCATCTGACTGAAACCCATGCAATGACGATTGTTGACCATCAAATGTACAGCATGCATTGGACATTTAACACAAGGATATTACAATCCAATCAAGGACTTACTATAGTAATATTGATGCAAAACCATAAAATTATTCACAATCCATAACAGGACAGTTTTTGGAGCAAAATAAATACCTAGCAAGGGATTCCTTAGGTAATATCTTACAAAGGCAGAACTTTGATCAAACATAAAATCACAAATCCAGGTATGGGGTGTTTTAGTACTCTTATGATTGTAAATAACACAAATGTTGAAGCGTATATTTTGTCCATACGTTTCCTATATGAAAAGTAAAGGAAAAAAAAAAAAATCAAGAAAGTCACTTCTGGTAGTACCAGAGTTTGCATCTTCTTGGTTACATGGGTCCCACAAAATGTGGAACTGACATGTCAACAGGCCTGTGGGGATTTTGTTAGAAGTGGAGAATTAGAACACTGGCCATCTATAGCTGTTTCTTTCAAATGGTTCAAAACCATGTGAAGAGTTTCTTCCTTGTAATGTTGAATAAAAAGGTTTATCACATTAGATTTATGAGACAATGCTATTTCGATAACCAAGGGCATCACAAGATTGTTGCATGTAGGAAGAATCTTATCATAGATGGGCATTACACATGAAGAAATATATTGTTACACATTCTTTCTCATAATTTGATGCCTCACTTGGGGTGGCACTGAGTTTAATAATGTTTTTTGGGTGATGATAACTCTATCAATGCTTTCTTCAAAAACAAGTTGCAACTCCATGTACTCTTGAGAACAAGTCACCTCTAGTTATCATTCACATTAAAGGACATTCATCCTTTAATCTTTATGCCTGTGTGTGTGCACGCGCACTTTCAGTCGACTTGTGCACTAAGGTCTCTGCATTAACAATACCATTGAAACTTCCATGTAAAGTGTCACTTTACTAAATAAGTCTATCTCCTAGTTGCTAGAATTGGGAACCAGTACAGGAGTAGATACTACAGCAGATGCAAGAAAGCAGATATTTAAGAAATGATTTAAGGAGGTGCTTAAGAAGTAAGTACAGATTTGGGTTACCAGAAAGTTTCCAAAATGAGTATATTACCCTAGGTAGAAATTTCCTACCATTAAGGTACAGCTACTTGGTTGATAATCATGAATGCATAAAACATAAAAGAATGATTTCAGAGTGTTCGATCATTGTTCCATCAACTACTAATGAAGTAGGTGCTGAGACTTATGGATCAGTTAACCAAGCTCCCATGGTAGCTCATGTTATATGATAAAAAGTAATAAAAATTATGATGTATTTTTTTTTTTAAAGACGAATCTTTCAGCAAGTACCATAAATGGTGGCCAGAAGTAGATAAAGAGTACTTATCAAAGGAATGTTACAAAATTCAGTTAAGGTGCACAAGTCCATTTTGATGAATCCCTTATGCACACCCAACATAGTTAAAACTAGAGGTTTCTTGTAAAATTTAATAATTTACATAATCAGAGTGACTGATATTGGTAATATGTTTTCCTCTTTGTAATTATTGTATCTTTTAAAAAGAAAATAAAAGAGCAGTTGGCAACTGAAAATTAAAATTGCCCTGAACTTAAAAAACTTGACAGTATAAAAACTTATACAATAATAAAAGCCATTTTGTTTGAAAACTGAAAAAATAAAAGATAACACGGCAGCACAGGTATAGGAAACACAACATACCCGCAACTTGTGGCTCATCTCAAATACCTGACCGTCAGTGGAGGAACAGTCAGAATGAAATGTGCCATTAGCTTTATCTTTGCAAGGCCTAAGTAGAAGGTCCCGATGTTGTGTTGCATCAGTATTGTAAGCAGATTTTGATCCTTGCAGAACAGGAGCAGAAGCTGCAAAACTCCCTCCTCTGAGAAAGTTACTAGATGGCTCCATCCCAGATGTCAATTCTCTCAGTTTCTGCTCTAAAAGAAGACTCAAAGCATCGCCACTTATAACATTCAACCCTAGAGATGATAGCTTTTTGTTCTTGGCATCTGAAGCATTCTTTTCAGTGCAAGAATCAAAACAGTACCCATTCCTTTTATCTTCCCTTTCAACTACCTGAATGGAAGACTGAGATCCAGGCAATTGTTTTATCAAGGGGGATGTGAACGTAAAGGAAACAACATCCATTGCATTTCTATTATCTTCATTCCACCTTGAGTGATCATCAATCACAACATTAGATCGAACACATTTCTCATTTCTATCTGCAGACATGTTACCTATGAAATCACTTTTCCCTGATTTGAAGCTCCCCTCTATCAATCTTTTCTTTCTAGGGAAATCCTTGTTAATCGACGAACCTTCCCTTTCAACATCAGTAGTCACTAAAACTTCCTTCCTGTAACCACTTTTCGAATTTCTAGAAAGCCTACTTACGTTCTTGTGCTTCCCAGAAGACGAATCTCCAGAAAAAATTTTTCTCCCCTGCTGACTAGAACTTGATGGCTTTGAAGCTAACTTGCCTTTAGCAGATAAGCAGTTTTGTTTCTGATTGTTTTGCCGCAGGACCCCAGAACCATTGACTGTTGATGGCTTTTTCTGCTGCCGATTCTTTTGATTGTTCGGTTGGCTCTTAAATGGTTGGTTTAGTGTATGGTCATCGTGCTCTTTCTGGATTGATGTGTTCCTGCAGGACATGCTCAAGCCTTCTCTTCTCTGGACATTCACCTTGGCTTGGATAGCTAGAGAGATGGATTTACCCTTACCTGTTGCACCACCTGCTGCACTACCTGCATTCAATTCATAAGGATCTGGAGAGGACCTGAATATGACTATATCCTCTGAAACGTTGCATGTCCTATTCAGGGGCTGTCCTCTAGTAAACCTTACATCAGTCGACTGAACAGACATTCTGGATAGTTCCAGCAATCTTGAAGCCTTCTGAGAGGATGCCATGCTCTCTTTTGGGTCACAAACTTTCAGTGGAATTGAAGATGGACCAAACGAAGAAACTTTGCCTCTGGCACTGGCTTGAAGACCTGGCTCAAGAATCTTGGCCGCAGCCTCCATTATTTGAGCTGCATTCTTAGCAGAAGTGAACCCTGGATTCTTTATTGGCGACAACAATTTGTGGTGGGTTATTGGAAGAGATTTCGCTGATCTTGGAGGTAATGTCTCCGTTTGAAACCTCTCTATTGTGCTGCTTGGCATTTTTTGAGCCCGCAATTCCATTGGCATCCTGAAGTATCCCTCGGCTTGACGGGGAGCATGGTTGAATTGATCATTCATGGAGAATTCAGGGCTTCTTCTGAGGCTACAGTTGTCAATAAAAGGAGTGGAGCAGGGCTCCGAAATACCTGATGTTGGCAAAGAGTCCAAACCCATGAGCCTAGCCACAACACCTGGGGCCCTAACCCCATTTCCTTCTTCATCAGTCACTGACGAAGCGCAGCTGTAGTCACTGCTTCCCTTCACACTTGACACTCCAATGATCTCATCCTCCTCGTTCTGCAAAGATATAACAAATAAATCAAAATAGAAGACACAAGCCACCTTATAAACACAGCTTAAGCAGATGATGCCTATTCTGTTGTACAAGACAACCAACACAGAGGGAAAGAGCAGACTACCCACCAAATGAAGTCGTGTTGTTGGAAAATTGCAGTCACTTCTTTTTCCTTGTTTTGAGCTCTCTATAAGGTACAAGAATATAATGTCAGGGGAAAACTCCTTGTAAAAAGAAAAAAGATAGCTGTTTTCAAGCAGTTTGGTTGATATTGATTTACCGGGTGAATTGGTCGCACTGGAAAACAACTTCTTACGAGACTTCTTGTTCCAATCAAAGAGATTGAAAAAACTGCTGCTCTTTGATCCTCCTTTTTCTGCTCCCATCCTCAATCGATCTTAAGAACACTTCAATGCCACATTTCGCATACTGTTAACAAAGGTCCTCCATTAATGAAGAGAAAGAATTACAGTTCCTAAATTCACAAAACGGGCTGTACTTCTCAAACTATAAAACGCACAAACCAAACCAAGCTAACTCACCCACACCCTTAATCGTTCTCTAATTCATAGAATCAAAAAGGGTAGATAACATCCAGCAGGAGCAGTGCAGGGAAATAATCGAGTCCACAATTGATAATGGAAACAAAAAAAAGATGCAAAGAAATCACAAATAACAAGAAAAAAACAAACTATATGCATGAACAAATGAAATAGAAACAGCAGCTTTAGATCTACCTATTATAGAAGGCGCATTAAAACCGCCTTGGTCATTCTCAAAGCCACTTAAGCTCACCAAATCTCTGAATAAACGATAAAAGTCAATAGAAAAAGCAGGAAATACAAGCTAAAACACCCTAATTGCTCTGGATAGTCCCATCTCCCACTCCCGTTCTCTAAAACCCTAACCCCCTAAAAACAAACAGAAAACTTGCACAGATAGCAACTTTTTCCTCCCATCAAGATGTCCCATTTATCAACCAGAATACGAACCTCGAAGCAGACCTCGGCAACCCAAGATCAGAAGCTCCACGAGACCTCGGTGCTCTCGCCCATCCTTCCAATCCTGGTCCTCAAATTAGTGTTAGGGCTTTCGAGCCAGAAGGGAGGAGAGGAGAAGAGAAGACGGTGGGATCGTTGGAGTTGTAGGTCGAGACTATTAATGGCGAGAGGTGAGAGCAGAGGAGCCACCGAGACGCGCATTAAATTTTTATAGGAGCAATAAATTAATCGAAAGAAATAATTAAAAATTGAGGAAAAAAAACGAGGAGTAAGAGATGGCCCAACGGCTCTTTTTGGGGAGGGAGATACCATTTCAAATTCCGAACGGCCTCATGCAATCCACCTTCTTTGAACGACGTGCATTTTTTTTTTTTTCTGCCAACAAGAAATCTGCCGTTCGCGTCAACCCCGCTCGCATAAGAATTTCTATGCGCGGTTTTGCAACCGATGGTGTATGACAACGGCTCCTGCTGCGAGGAGCCTACCAAGCTTGATGCTGTTTTGGCGTGTCATGTTTTGATTGGCCGGTTGGCTGTAGAGTCGGGTTGAAATTGAGGTGGGGCCAGCGTGGAGGATGGAATGCTGTTTGAGACTGGTGAGGGAGGGGGCTGAGAGGCCCTCCCGATGTTTTTTGGCGAGTCAAATTGAGGTGGCCGGTGGGGCCGGCTGGGCTCCTAAAGCAGTTGGATCTCGGCCCGTAGGGCCCACCGGTTGTTGTCCGTTGGCAACTTGGCATCCACCTGAAACGATTCCATGGGATGGGAGCTGATTCCAATTCGAAAAAAAAGAGAGGGAGGTCACAACGCTTGCCAAAGCTTTGATCACAGCAGTCTGATGTGTAGACTTAGGCTCAAATGTATGAATGACGTTATTACCGAGTATGAGGAGAGATTAGAAGTGAAACATATCCATCAGATCTATTTCTATATCTAAATTTATTCATAAAAGATATAAATTTAAATAGCTAACTAATATCCATGTTTAAGTCCATCAAACAAAATTCATAGGCACACGGGTGAATATCAGATTATGTTTTAAGTCCTAGTTAATATTATCCAATTATATCCATAGTTATATCTATGTTATGAACATCTAATTTATATCATTTGATACTTCTAATTAATTATATCATCCTAATTTGCATTCAAGTATGGATGCAAGGAACATTCAAGATACCTGCAATAAACCAAATCATTGTCCAGTAACCCTTCCCGTTGAGTCACTTAGCGTTACATGCGCGTCATGTGATGTTCTTGATGTATGCTAATTAAATAATAATAACGCAAATAACATTAATTCACATTGTATGATGGAGTGAACCGAAATCTAAATGCAAGACTTTCGAATTCTTGGAAGACAAAATTTGAGGATTCCATGCGGCTGTCATGCGGTGTCACAGACACAGGAGAGGAAAGGTGGTTGGATTAACAAAATTAGATCGAGTGTGAGGAGTCCACAACCTTGCAGTTTTGAATTCAAAGCGGATGTCGAAAGGTCCTCCTCACTTTGGGTAACGGGTTTGAGATGTTAAAAAGGTGGAGACAGTTGACTTTGAGACTCCGAGTCAATTCTCTTTTACTGGCGCAAGCGACCCATCCATGTTGTCCTACTAGCCATGAGAAGGATGGACCATGTGTTATTTCCCTATCAGTCGAGGAAAAGAAAGAACAAAAAAAAAAAACACACTCTATTTGAGTTTTGTTAAGTACTGGATAATAAAAACCTGTTAAAAGTCCTGTAAATGATTAATAATTTGTGAGTATCGGAAGAACCTACGAAATCATCCATGGTGCCATAAGTGACAACAAATTGGTAGCTCTATAAATTCCTCTCTTTGCTTTTGATTTTGGTATTCTAAAGGGTTGATATTGAGGTAATGGTTGATCATTAAGCTTGGCTGGTTCTTTTGTAAAGGCGTGATAAATTAGGAAAACAAGGAAATGGGAGAGAGTATTGCAATCGATTGATTTGCTCTTTAGCGCCGAGGAACCACAGTTACTGAGTGAAGCAGAGTTCAGCAACTTCTATAGTTAAAAAAGCTTTAGTCCCCTGACAGATTGATGCAAAGCCAGAAACTTGCTGCAAGGTGATGGAACAATAGTCTGAAACCACTGAAACCTCTCCAGCTCCCAAGAGATGATGTCTCCTTATGAGATTTATGCTTGCTGCAAGGTGATGGAACAATAGTCTGAAACCGCTGAAACCTCCCCAGTTCCCAAGAGATGATGTCTCCTTATGAGAATCCCCAGTTCCCAAAAGATGACGTTTCCTTACGAGAATTATACTGTGTCATTCAGTCAGTGCATATTAAATATTTTGTCAGGTTTAGTCTTTGTTTGGATGAAAAAATAAAAAATAAAAAAATAAAAGAGAAAACGTAGATTACCTTGTTTGGGTAAAAAACTAAAATTAAAATTAAAAAAAATAAAGAAAAAAAATAATGAATCATACGTAAAAGTTCTTTTAAAAAAGATTTCGAAAAAAAAAAAACTTAAATATATATATATATATATATATATCTTTAAAAAAATTGATGTATTTTTTAATTATTTATAATAAAAATATTATTATTATTGTAAATTATTAATTTTTTTTATTTTTTATTTTTTTTCACTCAATCAAATAGAAGGAGAAAAAATATTTTTTATAATTTTTTTTTTTTTTTTTTTCTCTTCATCCAAAATGCAACGTGAAAGATTGATGCAGTTGTAAACTATCCCATCCTACTGATATAAAACTTGCACAATAAAATAGGTGAACATGATGCATTTGACAATAATTAATAACATAAAATCAATCCTATGGCATGGATGTTGATAGGAGAAGGAAAAGAAATTTTCCTACCCATTTGACTTCACCTGTAATCCCGGGATTATGATACCTGTTCGCGAGAGTTGATCGCGAGATCGAAACGATTGACGCCAGGGACTCCCGCAGTTACGCAGGTGTTTGAATTTCAAATCTCCGCGTAACAACCGGATTTTTGAATCCCTGGACCTAAGGAACCGTGAAGTGCATCGGCTTTAAGAGAAGGCGCACAAACTTCCTTCTCATCGTCTTCGTCGCATCTGCAATAGGTACGCTTCCATCCCTTCCAGTGTGAGAGAGAGGGAGAGAGAGATAGAGAGAGAGTTAGAGAAAGAGAGAGAGAGAAATCGTGGCGGAGAGCTCCCGCAACCGACTGGCCATGGCAGCCGATTCGATCCTTGGTTCGGGCCCGATGGCGTGCCCATCGTCTCGCTGGGCCTAAGCTCCAGTCGAAGACCCCCACCGCGCCGGGCAGGCGTCTGGTGGAGGTCCGGCTGGCTATGGTGGCAGGCCGTGCCGCTGACACAGTAATGTGTCGCGGCGGATCAGAGGAGAAAGGGAGAGAAAGAGAGCAATTAGAGAGTGTCGCGGCCAGCTCTGGTCCGACCACGGGCGACTGGCCACCCCGAATTTGGCCGGCCATGCCATCGGCACAACTCCTAGCCACGACGGATCGTGAGAGAGAAGGGGAGAAAGAGGAGAGGAATTAGAGAGAGAGGGGGGGAGGCCCACCGCGGTGGCGGCCGGGCCGCCCCGAATTTGTCCGGCGGTAGCCCTGGCCGCCGGCACAGAATAACCCCTGTTTCGGTTGAAACAGGGGAACTGCAGAAAAAAAAGGGAGATTGATTGGGCTGGCTGGGCTGAGCCGGTTTTGGGCCTATTGGGCCAGTCTATGAGCCGTTTTTGAGCCACTTTTGGGCCCTGTAGTGGGCCAAAATGATAAAATAAAATTATGGCCCGAATCAAGATTGATTCTAGTTTCTGGGGTAATTTTGCTTCCCATTTGGGTGTATACATTGAGAGATATTCGAGCCCAAAGTTGGGCCCATGAAGTGGTCTGGGTATAGTCTTAAGAGTCACTTTATTATTCAGATTTTAGAAACTTAATTATGTAAAATGATGCTGTAGGTGCCCAGGTGTCCAAATAGCTGGGTTATCAATTGGGATTTGCATACTAAGGTAAGTAAGCCAAGTATTATAATTTTATAAATTATTTAATTTGTAAATCATGAATTTATAATTCGATGCATATTTATGAAATGCGAAAAATAAAGTTGCAGTTATATTGAAATAATACATAGTACCATGAATTTTTGAATAAGCATTTGTTATGACTCTTGTAGCAGATAATATTTTGCAAGATATGGCTTGTATGTGTATATACAAAATTATAATTATGTTAATCTTGTAAAATTATGTTGGTACTATCGAGATGATACTATGCAATTATAATGATGACATTGAAATTACTTGTATGTTGCCGCGGTTCTCATATGATAGAAAATGCCAAGTGATACATGACCCACCTCCACAGGAGAAGATATGTGGAGGACACACATCTATAGGATGTGTTCTGATCGATTGAGATTTGGTATAATGCTAGTATCAGGACCTTTTCTTAGGGGACATTTAAGAGTGACTAGATGAGTGTGTAGGGCCGTGGGACACATAAGAGAACAATGAATGTATAAACAGTGATTTGTTTACATTGCATATTCTAGTATTTATTGTTTAATTAAGCTTCCAAATTATGTTAAGCTGATGATATGAATGTGCTGATAGCATGATAAAAGTATTTAAAATTGGAAGTTTTGATAAAAATGTAATTTGAGAATATCTTGATAGGATATGATAAGATACGATGATTTGAAATTGTATTAGGCTTACTTATTGAGTGTGAGCTCATATAATCCTCACAATGTTTTTCAGAGCCTCAGGATGAAGAAGGATAATTGGGGTGATGGAGCTTCTATTAAATAAAATAAGATCCATAATTGATGTAACCCCAGTATTGCTTGTGTGTAGGGCTTGTAGCCCAAGACTTATAATTATGGTTTGTAATAAATTATGGATTTGAATTGAATTTTTATTGCTTATATTGATTTATGTGAAAATTGAGACGCCTTGCATGCCTGGCATGCGGCGGGTTGTCACCCTAGCTCAAATTTTGGGTCTGGGGCGTGACAGCTTTAGTGGTATCAGAGCCAGGTTATGACATTAGGACACATACATGATGACACTTTAGGCAAAATACTAGGATGACATTGAGACAATTATAAATTTAAAGGAATTTCATATATTATGTTTGAAAGCCTGACAATTAAGTTTACCATGACATTAATTACAACTAATTTATCAGGAGATAGGAATGGCTCATCGCACTAGAAGCCAACAAAATGATGAGAGTTCCCAGGTTGGTAATGCTGGCCAACGGGAGGTCTGGAAGCCACGGAGGTGCTGCCCCTGCCAATTCAGTCGGGACTGATCAGCAGCGACTCCAGACCGAGATGCTTCAGGTTCTCTCGGGTATGGCAGTCTATGCGGGACATGCAGCATCAGATTCTGCAGGCTTTGTCTACTCAGCTCTGCCCCTCCTGTTCCGCAGACTCAGCCTGACTCAGACTCAGCACTGCTCCACAGACCCAGCCTGCTCCATCTCAATCCTGGATAGGGTTGGCCGCAGCTTTGCAGATTTCAAGAAGTTTGCCCCTGCCCCTTTCTCTGGATCCACCAACCCTGTTGATGCTGAGCGATGGGTGCGAGACATGGAGAAGGCTTTTATGGCCCATGGTAGTCAGGAGATGGAGCGGATCAGATTTGCCACTATCTTCTCCAGGGGGAAGCTTATGATTGGTGGTTAGTTGAGGAGCAGCGTCGGGGTGGACAGATTATTTCTTGGGAGAGTTTAAGGAGGCATTCTTCGACAAGTACTTCCCCAGGAGTGTGCAGAGACAGATGGAATCAGAGTTTATCAAATTGGAGCAAAGGAATCTTTCTGTGGCCCAGTATGAAGCTGAATTCACCAGGTTGGCCCGTTTTGCTCCAAATATTGTGACCAATGAAATGGCCAAGATCACCAGATTCACTGAGGGACTGCGACCCAACTGAGGCAAGCGGTCAACGCATTTGAGCTTCTCACTTACAGTGCTGTGGTGAATAAGGCCTTGGTGATTGAGAGAGATATGAATGCTGTTCAGAAAGGATTGGGAGCAGCGGAAGAAGAGGAAAGGGCTACTTCTAGCCAATCCCAGCTCAGGCCAAGAAGAAAGGTGCACATCAGGCCCCAGCTGAACCACAGAATAAGGAGGCTCGTTGCATTCATTGTGGGAACTTCCACCCTGGAAGGCCTTGCCGCAGAGTGACTGGTGCCTGCTTTCTCTGTGGAAAACTGATCACAAGATTGCCACATGTCCCTTTCGGAAGGATCAGCAGCCTTCTTCAAGTCAAGGGATGAGCCAGCAGCATCAGCAGCAGCCACCGAGGACTCAGGGAAGGGTCTTCAACCTCACTCAGCAGGATGCTGCCGCCTCTAATTCTGTGGTGACAGGTATACCATTTAATTTTATTCTAGTATTACATTCTTATCTAGTGCAATGCATTGATAGTTAATTAGAAGTTAGGTTCAATCTTTATGTTAAAACAAATTACACTTATGTCCAGGAATGATTAAAGTAGGCACTGCTTATGCTCAAACTTTAATTGATCCGGGTGCCACGCATTCTTTCATATCTGACACTATCTTGACAAGAATGCATCATTGACACCTATTCCTCTGGAGCAAGAGTTGCATATTGCGTTTCCAAATGGAGATGTTATGAAAGTTGACACAGTATGCAAATCCTGCCCAATTATCTTGGAGGATAGGAGGTTGAATGCTGATCTCATTGTCCTTCCACTGAAGTTCTTTGATGTTATCCTTGGAATGGATTGGTTGGCCTCCTATCATGCTTCAGTAGACTGCTTCAGGAAGATTGTCAACTTCAAAATTCCAAGTCAGCCTGAATTCAGTTTTATTGGTGGTCAGAAACACCTAGCCTCAGTGTTCATATCAGCATGCAGGCTGGAAAGTATCTGATGAGTGGTGGTCAAGGATTTCTTGCTGTAGTCAAGGACCTTCAAAGGAAGAGACCAAGTTGGAGGATATTCCTATAGCTCGAGAATTCCCTGATGTCTTCCCTGAGGATTTGACTAATTTACCCCTGATCGGGAGTCGAGTTCTCTATTGATCTAGTTCCTGGAACTGGACCTATATCAAAGGCCCCTTACCGTATGGCCCCGGCTGAGCTAAAAGAACTGAAGGATCAATTGCAGGAGCTCCTAGATCGGGATTTATCAGACCTAGTGCTTCTCCTTGGGGTGCTCCAGTTCTATTTGTTAAGAAGAAGGATGGCAGTCTTCGACTCTGCATTGATTACCGGGAAATCAATAAGGTAACAGTGCGAAATAAGTACCCTCTGCCGAGGATTGATGACTTGTTTGATCAACTTCAAGGAGCCCGGATATTCTCAAAGATTGATCTCAGGTCAGGGTACCATCAGCTCAAAGTCAAGGAGGGGATGTGCCTAAGACAGCATTTCAGAACCAGATATGGCCACTATGAGTTCTTGGTGATGCCGTTTGGGTTAACTAATGCCCCAGCAGCATTCATGGACTTGATGAACAGAATTTTTAAACCATATTTGGATCAGTTTGTGGTGGTTTTCATTGATGATATTTTGATATATTCCAAGAGCCATAAGGAGCATGAGGACCACCTGAGGATTGTGCTACAGATTCTTCGAGAGAAGAAGCTTTATGCCAAGCTGCAGAAGTGTGAATTTTGGTTGGATCAAGTATCTTTCTTGGGTCATATAATCTCTAAAGATGGTGTATCTGTGGACCCAAAAAAGATTGAGTCTATCATTAGCTGGAGCCGACCTTCCACTACAAGAGAAAAAAAATATTGCGACATCCAAATGCGTCGCTAATGAGTCGCTAAACATGCTATTGCGACGCAATAACGGCGTCGCTCAGATGATCGTCGCAGTCTCAATTTGTCGCAATTGCGTCACTTCACAGCGACTTTCTGCGACGCAGCAATGCGTCACAATATTGCGACGCATCATAAATGCGTTGCTAATTTTAAAACTAATTTTTAATATTTAATATTATTATTAAATATTGCGACGCATTCAAGTGCATCGCAATATGGCGACGCACATGAATGCATCGTAATATTTAATAATAATATTTTAGATATAGTAGCGATGCAATTTGAGTCGCTAATGCGTCGCTAATTAATTTCTTTTTAAATATTGCTATGCCAGGTCATTGCATTGCAATATTTAATAATAATATATTTTAGATATATAGCGATGCAATTTCAGTCGCTAATGCGTCGCTAATTAAATTTTTTTAAAAATATTGCGACTCCAGGTCTTTGCATCGTAATATTTAATAATAATATTTTAAAAATATTAGCGATGCAATTTCAGTGCTAATGCATTGCTAATTATTATTTTTTAAATAAAATATTAAAAATTAAAACGGTTAATACAATTTTATTACATTTAAATATTGATCGAAACATTCTTCACTCATATTGAACCAAACAATAATCATTTAATTTCCAAAAATAATTAATATATTAAAATTTTGAAGTTTTCATGTACAAAATAAAAAATAAAAAAAAATACATCAAGAATCCGTGCGATCACGTGGAGGCTGAAAACCCTGCGACAGGCGGCTAACCATATCCTGCAACTGACGCATCTGATCTCGCACGTCTGCAAGCTTCTGCTGATGGCCTCGCATACGCTGCTCGAACTCATGCTCGACCTCCTGCCGAACCTCCTGATGAACGTCCTGCCGAACCTCCTCCGTAATAGATCTCCGAATGTCGTCTAAACGCTCTGCAGGAATATCACCAGAATATCGCGAGCTGGAAGCCTGATGGGGAAAATATGCAGAAGCTCTAGTGCCCAGACCATAGACCCTGCGGTCTCGCGGCTGGGCACCAACAGCCTCCAAAAACACACGTCGACTCTCCTCTGCTGAGAGTTCGACGGGCGTCTCCCCATCAGTGGAGTTGACCTGCGATACCTGGAGTGAAGCTCCTCGACTCGTGTCTTTGAATTATAAAATCAACAATAAATGAATCAATAAATTTCTCTAAATAAAATTTTAGAAATTAAACAGATACTACATAAAGCTAATTTCTTACCGCAACCTCCCGTGATCGCGTATCGACCCAGGAACCGCCCCTCCTGGTGTGTGTCGTCCTGAATAGACGAAACTCACCAGGATCTCCGCCCTCCTGCTCAGACTATAACAATAAAAAAATTGATATTAATACAAATATTTGTAAATAACTAAATTAGTAATTAAATTATTTATGTTTTCTTACCATACGGCGTCTGTGCTCCTGAATCGAAATGGAGCCCGAAGTGTGGCGGGAGAGACCCGTGCCAGGACCGCCCTCTCGGATCGACGGTTCGTGCTGGCTGATGCGGACCTCCTGCGCCAGCCATCGGACTGCCAGGCCTGCTGCCACTCGTGCCAAATACCCTCTGGCACATGCGCAGGATGCTGACCCGATGACCTCCAACGATGAAGCATGTCGGAGTATCGGCGTCCCGTAAGAGCCTCCCATGCTGCCCTAATGGCATCATGGCTGGCAGGGTCCCACATAAACTTTTTCTGCATTAAAATAAATAGTTAGTTTCAGAATTTATTAAGATTAAGAAATTTAATATCAGTGATAAATTGTATTTAATAAGTTTACCTGAAACTTAGAAAAATAAAACTCCCTCGTGGCTGCAGATACGTGGCGCCAATTGTAGCCACTGGGATCTGCACGCCTCTGAAATACGGAGCTGATGTGGCTCGATACATGATGCTGCTCAATAAATCTGTTAAAAAATACATGTTTATAGGTAATTGACTTAAAAACATAAACATATATTTTTAATTAGTATATACTTACAGCCCATGAGCATCCAGTCGAAGTACGGTGCGGCCGATGGTGGAAGAACTCTCGAAGGTATGTGCCGATCGGCTGGATGGTAATACCAATGCAGGAT
Organism: Calamus simplicifolius; assembly: GCA_900491605.1. Classification (NCBI taxonomy): domain Eukaryota; kingdom Viridiplantae; phylum Streptophyta; class Magnoliopsida; order Arecales; family Arecaceae; genus Calamus; species Calamus simplicifolius. Next base: position 951,638 of record UESW01003974.1, on the reverse strand, counting down.
CACCCAAGGCTATGCGATGTATGGAGATCCGAACTCTCTATCTCCAAAGCTCGTGTGATCTGATGCAGCAGGGCTACGTCCCTGCTCACTCCGTATGTCGTCGGTAGATCTACCTCTGCCAGTCATACTGAAAATACTAAAGATTCATGCAATTAAATTACGATTAATGATTGACTATGTAAAAATTTAACACTTATAAAATAAAGTTGAATTTAAAAAAACCTCTATGTTTAATCGTGTCATTTGTTTCGTGAAATGTTGGTTCAACATCTGATGCCGTATCGGACTATGATTCAGTTTCATTATCATCGGAAGGAAACCGAACATTTGCATCCGTAATTTCTTGGACATCACCATTTGGATCTCTAAGTAATGTTTCAGGAGCCCTTGTGTCGTGATTAATAATATGGAAACCCGAAGACAATTGATCTTATGCTTGTTATTCAAAAATTCTTGTCAATTATATATATAGGAATAGTGTTCTATATATATAGTCACTGACTTCTTAAGATTATTATGTCGAATATAAATTTTTGTGAAGATTAAAATATAAATCATTGAAACTACTAATTTGTTGCTAAAAATTAAATAAAACTACAACAAGACTTTCATTCTAGCATTACATAATTTAATGCATCATTCAATTTGAAGCAGAATGTAAATAATCAAGACATAACAATTATAAATAACTACAAATGCACAAATATTATTGCATAAACAGCTATAAAGAAATAAAAAGCTACGACTGCTATTTTGAAATTAGCTAATCTAGAGAGTTATGGTTAATGATCTAAATTAGTTGACCTAAATAGCTAAGCTAATTCAGCTCGACCTATCTAAAGAGTTTTGATTGATGATCTAAAGAGCTAAGGTTGATGGTCTAGAATCAGCTTACTTGAAAAGTTAAAACTGATAAGCTAAATTAATTGACCTAAATAGCTACGATTTATGAGCTAAATCAGTTGATTTAAAGAGTCATGATTGATGAGTTAAATAGTCTATCCAAGAGCTAAGACTAATGACATAAATTAATTAATTAATTAGAGTGATCATTCTCCATATATATATATATATATATATATATATATATATATATATATATATATATATATATATATAGTATACTATTGTGTGACCATTTGAATTAGTCCTATCGAAGCAAGTATGACTTAGTATCACTATTGTGTGACATAAATTAACAGGGTGGGGAAAATTCCCCCCCCCCCTTTTTTTTGGCGGCCTGGCCACCGTGGCCAGGCCACGGCCGTGGCCATGGCCGGAGAAGAAGAAGGTGGGGTGTGGTGGGGAAAACCCCCTGTTATACTTTTTTTTGTGGCTTGGCCACCGTGGCCAAGCCACGGCCGGCCACGGTAGTGGCCGTGGCCGAGAAGACCAAGGGGGGGTGGGGAACCCTCCGTTATACTTTTTTTGGTGGCCTGGCCACCGTGGTCGGAGAAGACGAAGGGGGGGTGGGGAAAACCCCCTAGCTGCTATTTTTTTTTTGGTGGCCAGGCCACCGTGGCCAGGCCACGGCCGGTCATGGCAGCGGTCGTTGCCGAAGAAAATGGCCACAACAGCGGCCGTGGCCGTGGCCGGAGAAGACCAAGGGGGGGTGGGGAAACCCCCCCCCCTAGCTGTTAATTTTTTTTGGTGGCCTAGCCACCGTGGCCAGGCCACGGGCGGCCATGGCAGCGGTCGTGGCCGCAGAATACGGCCACAGCCGTGGCCGTGGCCGGAACGTAGTTTAAAAAAAAAAAAAAATGAGGAGGAGGGGGGGGGGCTTACCTTGGTCGAGAAGGGATGCCACCAGAGTGGGGGGAGTTGCCGCCGAAGGAGAGGACGGGGGGAGCCGGAGGAGCGGACGCGGCGGTTAGGGTAAGAAGAGCAAGAAGAAGAGAAGCGGGCGGGGGGGGGGGGGGGGGGCCGGCTCGACAGAGCTTATATAGTAGTGATTAGCGACGCAAATTTGCATCGCTAATCACTCGCTATTTTTTAAAAAATTTATTATGGATTAGCGATGCAACAAGGCGTCGCTAATTCATCGCTAATTTGGCCTTTTTATTATTTTATGCAAAACTTAGCGACGCAGCTAATTGCGTCGCTAATGAGTCACTAATTTGGCGCCAATATCCGGCGAAAAAATTATTTTTATTTTCTAGAAAATTGCATCGCTTATGCGTCGCAATATTTTTTTAATAATTATAACTGATAAAAATTATATTTTCTAAAAATAATTGCAATGCATATATTGCATCACAATGTTATTTTTAAAATTTTTTATTACATTTATTTTTCTAAAAAACATTGCGACGCAATATATGCGTCGCAATATTAAAAATTATTTTCTCTAGGAAAACTATTTTTATTTTCTAGGAAATTGCATCGCTAATGCATTGCAATATTTTTTTAATAATTATAACTGATAAAAATTATATTTTTTGAAAATAATTACGATGCATATATTGCATCACAATATTTTTTTTAAATTTTTTTATTACATTTATTTTTCTAAAAAATTGTGATGTAATATATGCGTCGCAATATTAAAAATTATTCTTTGGTAAAATTATTTTTATTTTCTAGAAAATTGCATCGCTAATGCGTCGCAATAGTTTTTTTAATTATAACTAATAAAAATTATATTTTCTGAAAATAATTGCGACGCATATATTGTGTTGCATTGTTTTTTTTTTAATTTTTATATTACATTTATTTTTCTAAAAAATGTTGCGACGCAATATATGCGTCGCAATATTAAAAATTATTTTCTCTAGTAAAATTATTTTTATTTTCTGAGAAAATGCGTCGCTAATGCGTCACAATATTTTTTAAATAATTATATTCGATAAAAATTATATTTTCTGAAAATAATTGTGATGCATATATTGCGTCGCAATGTTTTATTTTTAAATTTTTTTATTACTTTTATTTTTTAATTTAATATTACGATGCAATATTTGCATCACAATATTAAAACTTATTTTCTCTGCAAAAATTATTTTTATTTTCTGGAAAAATGCGTCGCTAATGCGTCGCAATATTTTTTAAATAATTATAACTGATAAAAATTATATTTTCTAAAAATAATTACGACGCAAATATTGCGTCACAAATATTTTATTTTGAAATTTTTTTACAACATTTTTTTTCTAAAAATCATTGCGACACAATATATGCGTCGCAATTTTAGTATTTTTAAAAATATTGCGGGTTCATCCACGCGTTCGGTGCGCGGTCATGCATAGCTTGCTTTGTCGCCACGACGAACTTGGCCACCTCGGCGAACTTGGTCGCAAGATTGTATCTGATGACCCAGCGAGCGTCGCAATGCCTGCACTGAACTTCGCCGTTGATCTCTATGATGTTTAGGGAGCGAAGGTCGACGAGGGAGTGGACGGTGGCGCGGTGGTCGGTTGCCCACGGGAAAGGAGGAACGACGGTTTTGGATTTGTCGGCGCAGCGGGGACCTTGGGAGCGGTTGCTACGGGCGCAAGCTGGTGGACTGGCGGCACTAACGGCGGTGGGGGCGGCGGCGGCAGAAGGGCCGGAGGTGAAGCAGGGGAGAATAAGAGGTGACTGCTGGGCAGGGGGAGGAGCTGAGAGGTGTTGCGATTGTGGTGGCAGTGGCAGCGGTGGTGGGGGAGGGGACGGAAGGGAAGGGAATCTGGTGTTTGGAAGTGTAAGGCTGCGGCAATTGGGAGGAGAGAGGCAGAGGGAAAGAGGATCCTCGTCTTGGTTCTCGCTGTGCTTCCTCTTTCGGTTTGTTTTGTCCATGATGGCTCTTCAAGAGAATGAACAGCAACAAGACACAACCGGAAATAACGAAGAGTAATTAGCGTTAAGGTTAGGGTTCAAGAGGCTTGGAGGAGGAGGATGATTATTAGCGTTCTTGAAAGAGGGAGTAACAAGAGAGAAAATGGAAAGATTTGTGTTCTTGAAAGAGAAGAAAATAAGAGGAAAGATCTCAGACCATCGCGATGGATCCGATCGGCGATGATCCGACGGTTGCGATCGATCGAAGCCATGATCGATCCTGGTCGGCGACGATCGATCTCGGACCGTCGTGATCGATCCGATCGGCAACGATCCGACGGTTGCGATCGATCGAAGCCATGATCGATCCCGGTCGGCGACGACTGATCTCGGACCGTCGCGATCGATCCGATCGGCGTCGACCCAACGGTTGCGATCGATCGAAGCCATGATCTATCCCGGTCGACGGCGATCGATCTCGGACCGTCATGATCGACCCGATCGGCGACGATCCGACGGTTGCGATCGATCAAAGCCATGATCGATCCGGTTGGCGACCACCGATCTCAGACAGTCTCGATCGATCCGATCGACGACGATTCGACGGTTGCGATCAATCAAAGCCATGATCGATCCCGGTCGAGGACGACCGATCTCAGACCGTCGCGATCGATCCGATCGGCGATGATCCGACGGTTACGATCGATCAAAGCCATGATCGATCCCGATCAGGGACTACCGATTTCGGACCATCGCGATCGATCCGATCGGCGATGATCTGACGGTTGCGATCGATCGAAGCCATGATCGATCCGAGTCGGCGACGATAGATCTCGGACCATCGCGATCGATCCAATCGGCGACGATCCGACGGTTGCGATCGATCGAAGCCATGATCGATCCTAGTCGGGAACGACCGATCTCGGATCATCGCGATCGATCTGATCAGCGACGATCCGACAATTGCGATCGATCGAAGCCATGATCGATCTCGATCGGCGACGACCGATCTCGGACCATCGCGATCGATCCGATTGGCGACGATCCGACGGTAGCGATCGATCGAAGCCATGATCGATCCCGGTCGGCGATGATGGATCTCAAACCATCGCGATCGATCTGATCGGCGATGATCCGATGGTTGCGATCGATCGAAGCCATGATCAATCCCGATCGATGACGATGGATCTTGGACCATCGCGATCAATCCGATCGGCGATGATCCGACGGTTGCGATCGATCGAAGCCATGATCGATCCCGGTCAGGGATGACTGATCTGGACCGTCGCAATCAATTCGATCGGCGATGATCCGATGGTTGCGATCGATCGAAGCCATGATCGATCCCGATCGGCAATGACCGATCTCGGACCGTCACGATCGATCCGATCGGCGATGATCCGACGATTGCGATCGATCGAAGCCATAATCGATCCCGGTCAGCGACGATGGATCTCGGACCGTCGCGATCGATCCGACGGTTGCGATCGATCGAAGCCATGATCGATCTCGGTCAGCGATGACCGATCTCGGACCGTCGCGATCGATCCAATCGGCGATGATCCAACGGTTACAATCGATCGAAGCCATGATCGATCCCGATCGGGGACGACCGATCTCGGACCGTCGCGATCGATCTGATCGGCAACGATTCGACGGTTGCGATCGATCGAAGCCATAATCGATCCCAGTCGGCGACGATCGATCTCGGACCATCACGATCGATCCGATCAGCGATGATCTGACGGTTACGATCGATTGAAGCTATGATCGATCCTGGTCGGCGACGATGGATTTTGGACCATCACGATCAATCCGATTAGTGATGATCCGACGGTTGCGATCGATCGAAGCTATGATCGATCCCGGTCGGCGATGACCGGTCTCGGACCGTCGCGATCGATCCGATCGGCGACGATCCGATGGTTACGATCGATCGAAGCCACGATCGATCTCGATCGGGGACGATCGATCTCAGACCATTGCGATCGATCCGATCGGCGACGATCTGACGGTTGCAATCGATCGAAGCCATGATTAATCCCGATCGGTGACTATCCGATGGTTGCGATCGATTGAAGCCATGATCGATCCCGGTCGGCGATGACCGATCTCAGACCGTTGCGATCGATCCGATGGTTGCGATCGATCGAAGCTATGATCGATCCCAGTCAGGGACGATCGATCTCGGTTGCTGGGCAGGAGGAGGAGAGGAGAGGTGTTGCGGTTGTGGCGGCAGTGGCGGCGGCGGTGGGGGAGGGGACAGAAGGGAAGGGAACCTGGTGTTTGAAAGTGTAAGGCTGCAGTAATTGGGAGGAGAGAGGCAGAGGGCAAGAGGATCGTCGTCTTGGTTCTCACTGTGCTTCCTCTTCGGTTTGTTTTGTCCATGATGGCTCTTCAAGAGAATGAGCAGCAAACAAGACACAACCAGAAATAATGAAGAGTAATTAGCGTTAAGGTTAGGGTTCAAGAGGCTTGGAGGAGGAGGATGATGATGATTAGTGTTCTTGAAAGAGGGAGTAACAGGAGAGAAGATGGAAAGATTTGTGTTCTTGAAAGAGAAGGAAATAAGAGGAAAGATCTCGGACCATCGCGATGGATCCGATCGATGACGATCCGACGGTTGCGATCGATCGAAGCCATGATCGATCCTGGTCGGCGACGATCGATCTTAGACCGTTGCGATCGATCTGATTGGCAACGATCCGACGGTTGCAATCGATTGAAGCCATGATCGATCCCGGTCGATGATGATCGATCTCGGACCATCGCGATCTATCCGATCGGCGATGATCCGACGGTTGCGATCGATCAAAGCCATGATCGATCCCGATCGGCAACGATCGATCTCGGACCGTCGCGATCGATCCAATCGGTGTCAATCCGACGATTGTGATCGATCGAAGCCATGATCGATCCCAATCGGCAATGACCGATCTCGACCGTTGTGATCGATCCGATCGGCGATGATCCGATGGTTACGATCGATCGAAGCCAGTAGACCAAGATAGTTTCACGGGCACAGTGCCGTGGCCCTTCCGCTTCGCTTTGAGATGGTGCTTGGCTGCTCGTAGTCCCGTTTGGAAAACTTAAAAGGGTGGGGGGGAGCGTGAGTCATGAAGAGAGCGAGGGGAGAGACGCCGAGAGCTCGCCATAGAGGAGGGCTTCTTTTCCTCGTTCCCCAAAAGCCTAATACTAGGGTTTCTCGGGAAACCGATCCCTCTACCTCCATCTCATCCACGTAAGGGGGCGACGACGAGCTTTTCCTAGGGTTTCCAGAGAGAGATCTTTCCTGTTGTCGGCATGTTTCGTCTTGTTCGTGTTGCCGTTCCTGAGTAATCGATCAGAGCTAAGGATACTAGGGTTTTGGAGTTTGTCTTAGACGCGGTTTCTAAAGGTTTGTTATCTACCTTTCTAGGGCTTTTTTTACCCCCCATTTTGGATCGTTTCTTTGTTCTTTTGGCCCATGTTTATCTGTTTGGATCGAAGTCTTTCTTTAGATGCTAGTCATTTAACTTTCATTCTTCTTGTATTTTATCTCGCTATAGTTCTCATATGATTAGAGTTTAACACACACACACACATATATATATATATATATATATATATATATATATATATATATATATATATATATATATAGAATATTCAGATTTTCTTAAATAATATTTTATTTCATAATTCTTTTTAATATTTTTAAAAATTTATTTTTTTTAAAAAAATTGCGATGCAATTCTTGCGTTGCTAAATAAAAAATTATTTTTATTAATTTACCATTTTATTGCATCGCTATTGCGTTGCTATTTAACATAATTAATTTTTTAAAAAACATTGTGACGCACAGGGTTGCATCGCAATTTTTTTATTTCATAACTATATTTTATAAAAATTAATTTTATTTAAAATAATTGCGACGCAACTAGTGCGTCGCAAAATTAAAAATAATTTTTCTAATTTTCTGGTTTATTGCGTCGCTAATGCGTCGTTATTTAACATAATTAATTTTTTAAAAAACATTGTGACGCATAGGGTTGTGTCATAATTTTTTTATTTTATAATTATATTTTATAAAAATTAATTTTATTTAAAATAATTGCGACGTAGTTAGTGCGTCTCTAAATTAAAAATATTTTTTAATTTTTTGATTTATTGCATCGCTAATGCATCGCTATTTAACATATTTAATTTTTTAAAAACATTGCGATGCACTGAGTTGCGTCACAATATTTTTTTCTTATATTTATATTTTATAAAAATTCATTTTATTTAATTTATTTGTGATGCAATTGGTGCGTCGCTAAATTAAAAATAATTTTTTATTTTTTTTTTATTGTATCGCTAATGCATCGCTATTTAACATCATTTATTTTTTAAAAACATTGCGACGCACTGAGTTGTGTCGCAATATTTTTTTCCCATATTTATGTTTTATAAAAAATTAATTTAAAATATTGCGATGCATTATTTGCGTCGCTAAATAAAAAATTAATTTTTTTTAATTTTTGGTTTATTGAGTCGCTAATGCGTCGCTAATTATGTCGCAATATTTTGTTATCATGTAGGCATCGCAAAGTGGTCGCAATTTAGCGATGCATCATTGCATCGCTAAATTTGCATCGCTATTTCAGTATTTTCTTATAGTGTTCCAATGTGGCAGAAGTCGGAAGCTTCTTGGGGTTAGCTGGGTATTACCATAAATTTGTGGAGGATTTCTCTCGCATTGCTCTACCCCTAACTCGCTTAACCCAAAAGCGAGTGAAGTTTGACTGGACAGTAGAGTGTAAGAAAAGTTTTCAGGAGTTAAAGCAGCGCCTGGTGTCAGCTCATATTCTTGTTTTTCCGACAGGATCTGAAGGTTTTACTATATATACTGATGCCTCTCGGAAAGGATTGGGATGCGTTTTGATGCAGAATGAAAGGGTGATAGCCTATGCCTCCAGACAACTGAAACCTTATGAGCAGAATTATCCTACTCATGATCTGGAATTGGCTGCTTTGGTTTTTGCTCTGAAGATTTGGCTGCATTATCTAAATGGAGTGTCGTGTGATGTGTATACAGATCATAAGAGTCTAAAATATATTTCACATAGAAGGAGCTGAATTTGAGGCAGAGGAGGTGGTTGAACTATTGAAGATTATGACCTGAATCTACAGTATCATCCTGGGAAGGCCAATGTAGTGGCTGATGCTTTGAGCAGAAAATCCTCTTCTGAGTTAGCTGCTATGATTACTTCTCAGCCTCACATATTGAGAGATCTAGAGAAGTGGGAGGTTGGTTTGAGAGTACATCAGTCTGATGGGCTTGTTGCAGTACTTGTACTCCAGCCGACCTAGTTGACAGAATCAAGTCCTCCTATATAGAAGATCCAGATCTACAAAGGATTAAAGAAGCTGTGCAGTCAGGAGTCCAGAAGGAATTTTATGTAATGGAGGATGGATCCCTGAAATTTGAAGGAAGACTTTGTGTGCCAAATATTGAGGAGCTAAAGGCTGAAATTTTGAAGGAGGCTCACTACTCTCCCTATACTGTGCATCTAGGTGGCACTAAGATGTATAGAGACTTAAAGAAAAATTTTTGGTGGAAAGGTATGAAGAGGGATGTTGCTTAGTACGTGGCCAAGTGCTTGGTATGTCAGCGAGTGAAGACCGAACATCAAAGGCCTGCGGGACCTCTTCAGTCTCTGATGATTCCACAGTGGAAATGGGAAAAGATTACAATGGACTTTGTGACTGGTCTGCCCAAAACTCTCAGGAGTAACGATGCAGTTTGGGTTATTGTGGACAAACTAACAAAATCAGCTCATTTCCTACCTTTCAGAGTTGGGGTCTCTAGTGAAAGATTGGCTAATTTGTATATTGAGCAGATCGTGAGACTCCATGGTATTCATGTATCTATCGTATCAGAAAGGGATACCAGGTTTATGTCCCAGTTCTGGAAGAGTCTTCATAAGGCTATGGGAACCAAATTAAACTTCAGCACTGCCTATCATCCCCAGTCAGATGGACAATCAAAGAGGACCATACAGATTTTGGAAGACATGTTGCGAGCCTGTGTGATGGACTTGGGTGGAGCTTGGGATAACCACTTACCTTTGGTGGAGTTTGCATATAATAATAGTTACCAGCCAGTATCCAGATGGCTCCATTTGAAGCTCTGTATGGTAGGAGGTGCAGATCTCCTTTATGCTGGGATGATGTGGGAGAGAGGAAATTGTTAGGCCCTGAGCTGGTTCAGCAGACAGTTGATAAGGTACAATTGATCAGGGAGCGTCTTCATACAGCTCAGAGCAGGCAGAAGAGTTATGCTGATATCATGAGGAGAGAATTGGATTTCAGGTTGGGGACCATGTTTTCTTAAGGGTATCACCAACCAAGGATGTGATGAGATTTGGGATTCGAGGAAAGCTGAGTCCACGTTATATTGGACCTTTTGAGATCTTGAGCAGAGTTGGGAGGTTGCTTACAGCCTAGCACTACCTCCGATTTTATCTGGGGTACACAATGTTTTTCATATCTCTATGTTGAGGAAGTATATTTTCCGATCCCAGCCATGTCATAGCATATGAGCCTATACAGTTAAGGAAAGATTTATCATATGAGGAGTACCCTGTGCGTATCATGGACCATAAAGATCAGATTCTGAGACGGCGTACCATTCCCTATGTCAAGGTGCAATGGAGTAATCATTCAGAGAGGGAGGCTACTTGGGAACTTGAGGAGGAAATGAAAAAGAAGTATCCACAACTATTTGTATCTTAATATAGTTAATGATGTAGCTACGACTGTTGAATTTTGAATAAAAATCCTAGTTGATTGTGTGACAAAATTTGGAATTCTAATTTTCTCTAATGAAAGTGTATCAATTTTGAGGCCGAAATTTTTATAAGAAGGGAGAATGTAATCCCCAGGATTACGATACCTGCTCGTGAGAGTTGATCGCGAGATCGAAACGATTGACACCATGGACTCCCGCAGTTATGCAGGTGTTTGAATTTCAAATCTCTGCGTAACAACTGGATTCCCAAATCCCTGGACCTAAGGAACCGTGAAGTGCATCGTCTTTAAGAGAAGGCGCAGAGACTTCCTTCTCATCATCTTCGTCGCGTCTGCAAAGGTACTTCCATCCCTTCCAGTGTGAGAGAGAGGGAGAGAGAGAGATAGAGAGAGAGTCAGAGAAAGAGAGAGAGAGAGAGAATCGTGGCGGAGAGCTCCCGCAACCGGCTGGCCATGGCATCCGGTTCGATCCTTGGTTCAGGCCCGGCAGCATGCCCATCGCCTCGCCGGGCCTGAGCTCCGGTCGGAGACCCCACCGGCGCCGGGCAGGCGTCCGGTGGAGGTCCTGTCGGCCATGGTGGCCGGCCGTGCCGCTGGCATAGTAATGTGTCGTGGCGGATCGTGAGGGAGAAAGGGAGAGAACGAGAGCAATTAGAGAGAGAGAGAGGGAGGGGCCGGCCGCGGCGGCGGTCGGCTCTGGTCCGACCACCTATGGCAGGGCCGCCCTGAATTTCACCGGCCATGCCGCAAGCACGACTCCTAGCCACGACGGATCGTGAGAGAGAAGAGAAGAAAGAGGAGAGGAATTATAGAGAAGAGGGGGGAGGCCCCGGCGGCGACCGGCTCTGGCCCGGCCACGGCGGCCGGGCCACCCCGAATTTGGCCGGTGGCAGCTCTAGCTGCCGGCACAGAATAACACCTGTTTCGGTTGAAAGGGGAACAGCATAAAAAAAGGGAGATTGATTGGGCCGGCTGGGTGAGCCGATTTTGGGCCTGTTGGGCCAGTCTGTGAGCCATTTTGAGCCACTTTTTGGGCTCTGTAGTGGGCCGAAAATGATAAAATAAAATTATGGCCCAAATTAGGATTGATTCTAGTTTCTAGGGATAATTTTGCTTCCCCATTTGGGTGTATACATTGAGAGATATTCGAGCCCAAAGTTGGGCCCGTGAAGTGGTCTGGGTAGAGTCTTAAGAGTCACTTTATTATTCAGATTTTAGAAACTTAATTATGTAAAATGATGCTATAGGTGCCCAGGTGTCCAAATAGCTGGGTTATCAATTGGTATTTGCGTACTGAGGTAAGTAAACCAAGTATTATAATTTTATAAATTATTTAATTTGTAAATCATGAATTTATAATTCGATGCATATTTATGAAATGCGAAAAATAAAGTTGCAGTTATATTGAAATAATACATAGTACCATGAATTTTTAAATAAGCATTTGTTATGACTCTTGTAGCATATAATATTTTGCAAGATATGGCTTATATGTGAATATGCAAAATTGTAATTATGTTAATCTTATAAAATTATGTTGGTACTATTGAGATGATAATATGTAATTATGATGATGACATTGAAATTACTTGTATGTATCGCCGCGGTTCTCATATGATAGGAAATGCCAAGTGATACGTGACCCACCTCCATAGGGAAAGATATGTGGAGGACACTCATCTATAGGATGTGTTCTGATCGATTGATTTGGCATAATGCTGGTACCATGACCCTTCCTCTTAGGGGACATTTAAGAGTGATACACTAGATGAGTGTTGTAGGACCGTGGGATACATAAGAGAACAATGAATGTATAAACAGTGATTTGTTTACATTGCATATTCTAGTATTTATTGTTTAATTAAGCTTTCAAATTATGTTGAGCTGATGATATGAATGTGCTGATAGCATGATAAAAGTATTTAAAATTGGAAGTTTTGATAAAAATGTAATTTGAGAATATCTTGATAGGATATGATAAGATATGATGATTTGAAATTGTATTAGGCTTACTTATTGAGTGTGAGCTCATATAATCCTCACAATGTTTTTCAGAGCCTCAGGAGTGAAGAAGGATAATCGGGGTTGATGAAGCTTCTATTAAATAAAATAAGATCCACTAATGTAACCCCAGTATTGCTTATGTGTTGGGCTTGTAGCCCAAGACTTATAATTATGGTTTGTAATAAATTATGGATTTGAATTGAAGAGTTTTAATTATTGCCTTATATTGATTCATGTGTCGAAATTGAGACACCTTGCATGCCTGCGGGTTATCATCCTAGCTCAAATTTTTAGATCTGGGGCATGACATCACCTTTCCAAGTATACTCTTAAAACTCCTGCTTCCAAAGTAACTCCCCAGCTGAGTAACCTATTTGTAACTTGGCTGAACTAGGCTTCAACAATTCTGTGTCCTCTTCCAAATCAAAACCCATTTAATTCTAGCCAAACCAAAACGGCTAAAATGCTAGGACCAGTTTTATTCCTCAGCTGCATTTCAACAAACATGTGATTCCTCTATCAGAAATTTCCGATTTCATCCTTCAACCCATACAATGATGGCATTGGCATTGGATCAAAAGGGTTTTGGGGATCATTTCTCTATAAATACTGATGGGGCCAGTTGACCCCATGAAGAGTAAAAAATTTTTTGAACGCCCATCTGACAACGGCGTCGGTCTCAACGTTGGCCGTTCCCACCTCGATCTTGGCATCGGCTGTGGCCCACTTCGACCTCAACGACCATGACGGCCCACCTCTGCTCCATGACCGACGGCTCCAAGGCCGACGGCCTCCAAGGCCGACGGCCCCAAAGGCCGACACCTCCAAGACCAACGGCCCCAAAGGCTGACGGCTCCAAGGCCGACGGCTCCATGACCGACGGCTCCAAGACCGACGGCCCCAAAGACCGACACCTCAAAGGCCAACGGCTCCATGACCGATGGCTCCAAGACCAACGGCCCCAAAGGCCGACGGCTCCAAGGCCAACGGCTCCATGACCGACGGCTCCAAGACGGCTCCATGACCGACGGCTCTATGACCGGGCTCCAACGCCGACAGCTCCAAGACCGACGGCCCCAAAGGCCGACACCTCCAAGACCGACGGCTCCATGACTGACGGCTCCAAGACCGACGGCCCCAAAGGCCGACGGCTCCAAGACCGATGGCTCCATGACCGACGGCTCCAAGACCGACGGCCCCAAAGGCCGACACCTCCAAGACCAATGGCCCCAAAGGCCGACACCTCAAAGGCTGATGCCTCCAAGACCGACGGCTCCAAGACTGACAGCTCCAAAGGCCGACACCTCCAAGACCGATGGCGGCCCCAAGATCGACGGCCCCAAAGGCCGACACCTCCAAGACCGACGGCCTCCAAGGCCGACACCTCCAAGGCCGGCACCTCCAAGCCAGTCGGCCCTGGCACCTTCCTAGATCAGCCCCAGCATTTCCCTATCAGTTCAGGGTGCCACCCCTCTGATGTGCGCCGCCTGACAGCGCCAGATCCAGCAACCCACTGGCAACGCTGTTGATGGGACTAGACCCAACTACCCAACGCCCCGTCAACTGATGGGACGTAGCCCACCAACCAGCCCGTATTCACGCAAGGGCTCAGCAGACATTCTGACTTCACGAAAACCTACATGATCATGCCACCGTCAACCCCTACAAAAGGGTAAATCACTTCGAGAACCAGGTAACGCAAGTTAATGCAAGTTTACGCACTTGATACCCTAATTCTTAGAGAAAATTCCAGTCCTTCTGAGATCTCTCCCTTCTCCAAGAGCTCTCTCGAGCTCCTTCTCTGTATGACCTCAGTTGCTAACTTGGGCGTCGGAGGGTCCCACCGAAGAAACCCTCTCCAGTCCTGGGACTTTTCTGCAGGTAGCCTGGTGAAGAAGAGCCTCCGTTCCCGACGTCCAGGAGAGGTGATTGAGCGTCATCAGATTGGCGCAAGGTAGGGGGATAAGAAAAAGTAGCGAACGTTCTCCCCAAGCTACATCTTTCGTCCCCTCTCTTCTTCCAGAAGCCATGGTGGTGACACAAGCCCAGGATGCCTCCATCAGCTGCCCAGCGGGGTTTCCCCCGCCAACTAGACAGCAGGAAGCCAATCCCTCTGCTGCCGACCTTCCGGTCACCTGCTCGCCGCCGGACGCCGCTGTCCAAATAGCGGAGCAGCTGGCAACCCTCTCCCAGCAAGTCCAGAATCTCACCGCCATGGTCCACGGGCTCCAGCAGCAGCAGTCCGTGGCCACCCAGCACCAGACCGCTCCCCCCGCCAGTCAGCAGTCGGCGAGGAGAGGTTCTCTCGGTGGGAGGCCGATCGGCGAGAGACCGGCCGACGTCAAGTTTCCCTAGGAAGCCTCAACACGAGCCCTCCAAGCGGCCATGGTCCTCTGACCAGGAAATCGGCCAGACTTGGGACTTCAAGGCCGGTCGTGCTTGGAAAGAGATGTCGAATTCTCCTAGCTTGATGACCCATTTGGAGTCGACCCAAAGTATCCGGATGGGCCAGGATGGCTCAGAGAGGTTGGTCCATCAGCACCACGATGGGATGGGCTTGGAAATACGGGCGAAGACGCCAGGCAGAGACTATCAAGGCAAAAATGACTTTCTCTGTTTTGGAATACCTAACCTCGGCGTCATGTAGGACCTTGCTCACATAGTAGACAAGCCTTTGGGTTCCGTCAGCGTCAAGGTGCACCAGGACTGAGCTGACGGCTTCTGAGGAGGCGGCTAAGCTAGTTCAAAAGTGTGACGGCTGCCACGCCACGCGCACATCCAACATCAACCATCTACCCCGCTGAGCCCACTCTCGGCTCCGTGGCCCTTTGCCCAATGGGGAATGGACATCCTTGGACCATTCCCCCCAGCTTCAGGGCAGCGGAAATTCTTGTTAGTCGCCATCGACTATTTTACCAAGTGGGTCGAGGTCGAGGCGTTGGCCAAAATCACTGAGAGCAAAGTTAAAGCTTTCTTCTGGAAGTCGATCATATGCCGTTTTGGCTTGCCTCACACCCTCGTCACGGACAACGGTCGCCAATTCAACAACGAGGCATTCAAAGCCTTCTGTGAGGAGCTAGGCATTCACCACCGATTCACCTCTGTCGGCCACCCCCAGACCAACGGGGAGGCTGAGGTCATGAACCGCACCATCCTCAGAGGGCTCAGGACTTGCCTAGACGGTTCCAAGGGACGCTGGGTAGAAGAGCTCCCCAGTGTGATATGGGCTTACCACACAACTCCCAGAGCCCCGACGGGTGAAACTCCTTTCAGCCTCTCCTTCGGATCCGAGGCCGTCATCCCCGTCGAGATCGGATTGCCCAGTCCACGTGTGGAGTCCTTCAGTGAGGAAGGCAACTCCGCGCTGATTCGGGCCAACCTAGACTTCATCGACGAGGCGCATGACAGAGCGAGACTGCGCATGGCGACCTTTCACCAGCGAGCGGCCAAGTACTACAACGCCCGAGTTCGTCCCAAGGTTTTTCGCCGCGAAGACTTGGTGCTACGAAAGGCCGAGGTATCCAAACCTACCGAGGGGGGCAAGCTATCCCCCAACTGGGAAGGTCCCTACCGTGTCGCCGAGGCATTCCACCGGGGGGCATACAAACTAGAAGAGCTTGACGGGAAGCCCATTCCACGTACCTGGAATGCGGATAACCTCCGCCAATATTATCAATGATGTATTCCCCTGGAGCATGAGCAATAAAGGAAGCCCTTTCTGGCACACAGCCTTTTTCCCTAACGTCCAAGGACCAAGTCTCTCAAAAGGAGCTCACTGGCATCGCGGCCCACGGGACACCACTCGGCCCCGGCACGGCGGTGCCCCCGAGTAGGTTAAGACCCTAAAGGCTCCGTACCCGGCTGAGTCGCCACTTGGGCGGCACACAAACCCCCAAGTTGGTTCAAAAGGAGCTCACTGGCATCGCGGCCCACGGGACACCACTCGGCCCCGGCACGGTGGTGCCCCCGAGTAGGTTAAGACCCTAAAGGCTCGTACCCGGCTGAGTCGCCACTTGGGCGGCACACACCCCCAAGATGGTTCAAAAGGAGCTCACTGGCATCGCGGCCCACGGGACACCACTCGGCCCCGGCACGGCGGTGCCCCCGAGTAGGTTAAGACCCTAAAGGCTCTGTACCCGGCTGAGTCGCCACTTGGGCAGCACACAAACCCCCAAGTTGGTTCAAAAGGAGCTCACTGGCATCGCGGCCCACGGGACACCACTCGGCCCCGGCACAGCGGTGCCCCCGAGTAGGTTAAGACCCTAAAGGCTCCGTACCCGGCTGAGTCGCCACTTGGGCGGCACACAAACCCCCAAGTTGGTTCAAAAGGAGCTCACTGGCATCGGCCCACGGGATACCACTCGGCCCCGGCACGGCGGTGCCCCGAGTAGGTTAAGACCCTAAAGGCTCGTACCCGGCTGAGTCGCCACTTGGGCCACACCCCCAAGTTAGTTCAAAAGGAGCTCACTGGCATCGCGGCCCATGGGACACCACTCGGCCCGGCACGGTGGTGCCCCCGAGTAGGTTAAGACCCTAAAGGCTCCGTACCCGGCTGAGTCGCCACTTGGGCGGCACACACACCCCCAAGATGGTTCAAAAGGAGCTCACTGGCATCGCAGCCCATGGGACACCTCGGCCCGGCACGGCGGTGCCTCCGAGTAGGTTAAGACCCTAAAGGCTCGTACCCGGCTGAGTCACCACTTGGGCGGCACACAAACCCCCAAGTTAGTTCAAAATGAGCTCACTGGCATCGCGGCCCATGGGACACCACTCGGCCCCGGCACGGCGGTGCCCCGAGTAGGTTAAGACCCTAAAGGCTCCGTACCCGGCTGAGTCGCCACTTGGGCGGCACACAAACCCCCAAGTTGGTTCAAAAGGAGCTCACTGGCATCGCGGCCCATGGATACCACTCGGCCCCACGGCGGTGCTCCCGAATAGGTCAAGACCTTAAAGGCTCCGTACCTGTCTGAGTCGCCACTTGGGCGGCACACACACCCCCAAGTTGGTTTAAAAGGAGCTCACTGGCATCACGGCCCACGGGACACCACTCGGCCCCGGCACGGCGGTGCCCCCGAGTAGGTTAAGACCCTAAAGGCTCCGTACCTGGTTGAGTTGCCACTTGGGCGGCACACACACCCCCATGATGGTTCAAAAGGAGCTCACTGGCATCGCGGCCCACGGGACACCACTCGGCCCGGCACGGCGGTGCCCCGAGTAGGTTAAGACCCTAAAGGCTCCGTACCCGGTTGAGTCGCCACTTGGGCGGCACACAAACCCCCAAGTTGGTACAAAAGGAGCTCACTGGCATCGCGGCCCATGGGACACCACTCGGCCCCGGCACGGCGGTGCCCCCGAGTAGGTTAAGACCCTAAAGGTTCCGTACCCGGCTGAGTCACCACTTGGGCGGCACACACACCCCCAAGATGGTTCAAAAGGAGCTCACTGACATCGCGGCCCATGAACACCACTCGGCCCCGGCACGGCGGTGCCCCCGAGTAGGTTAAGACCCTAAAGGCTCGTACCGGCTGAGTCGCCACTTGGGCGCACATAACCCCCAAGTTGGTTCAAAAGGAGCTCACTGGCATCGCGGCCCATGGGACACCACTCGGCCCCGGCACGGCGGTGCCCCCGAGTAGGTTAAGACCCTAAAGGCTCCGTACCCGGCTGAGTCGCCACTTGGGCGGCACACAAACCCCCAAGTTGGTTCAAAAGGAGCTCACTAGCATCGTGGCCCACGGGACACCACTCGGCCCCGGCACGGCGGTGCCCCCGAGTAGGTTAAGACCCTAAAGGCTCCATACCCGGCTGAGTCGCCACTTGGGCGGCACACACACCCCCAAGTTGGTTCAAAAGGAGCTCACTGGCATCGCGGCCCATGGGACACCACTCGGCCCCGGCACGGCAGTGCCCCCGAGTAGGTTAAGACCCTAAAGGCTCCGTACCTGGCTGAGTCGCCACTTGGGCGGCACACACACCCCCAAGATGGTTCAAAAGGAGCTCACTGGCATCGCGGCCCACGGGACACCACTCGGCCCGGTACGGCGTGCCCCGAGTAGGTTAAGACCCTAAAGGCTCCGTACCCGGCTGAGTCGCTACTTGGGCGGCACACAAACCCCCAAGTTGGTTCAAAAGGAGCTCACTGGCATCGCGGCCCATGGGACACCACTCGGCCCCGGCACGGTGGTGCCCCGAGTAGGTTAAGACCCTAAAGGCTCCGTACCCGGCTGAGTCGCCACTTGGGCGGCACACAAACCCCCAAGTTGGTTCAAAAGGAGCTCACTGGCATCGCGGCCCACGGGACACCACTCGGCCCCGGCACGGCGGTGCCCCTGAGTAGGTTAAGACCCTAAAGGCTCCGTACCCGGCTAAGTCGCCACTTGGGCGGTACACAAACCCCCAAGATGGTTCAAAAGGAGCTCACTGGCATCGCGGCCCATGGGACACCACTCGGCCCCGGCACGGCGGTGCCCCCGAGTAGGTTAAGACCCTAAAGGTCCGTACCCGGCTGAGTCGCCCCTCGCAGCGGTTCCCACACCCCCGAGGAGGTTCAAAAGGAACCTGACGACTCTCAGCTCTCAGGTCACCCTCCGGGGTTCAAATACTTCCAGACTCCGCGTTGGAGGAGGATTACTAGCTGCCCTCAGCTAGCCAAAGAAGGCACGCAGACGTCCATACAAGGCAGCGCAAGAGGAAAGGGGTTTCCCACCTAGAAGGAATCATGGTTGAAGTTAACATGAAAGAGCAGATGCCAAGGTAAAAGTTCTACACTCCTCTCGCTTAGCTGATGCGGGGTGCGCAAGCTCAAGGAGTGTGGGGGGCATTTGATGGGGCTAGTTGACCCCATGGAGAGTAAAAAAAATTTTGAACGGCCCACCTTGACAACGGCGTCGGTCTCAATGTTGGCGCATCCCACCTCGATCTTGGCATCGGCCGTGGCCCACTTCGACCTCAACGACTGCGACGGCCCACCTCGGCTCCATGATCGACGGCTCCAAGGCCGACGGCCCCAAAGGCCGACACCTCCAAGACCGGCCCCAAAGGCCGACGGCTCCAAGACCGATGGCTCCATGATTGACGGTCCCAAAGGCCGACACCTCAAAGGCCGACGGCTCCATGACCGACGGCTCCAAGACCGATGGCCCCAAAGGCCGACACCTCCAAGACCGACGGCTCCATGACCGACGACTCCAAGACCGACGGCCCAAAGGCCGACGGCTCCAAGGCCGACGGCTCCATGACCGACAGCCCCAAAGGCCGACACCTCCAAGACCAACGGCTCCATGACCGACGGCTCCATGACCGACGACCCCAAAGGCCGACGGCTCCAAGACCGACGGCTCCATGACCGATGGCTCCAAGACCGACGGCCCCAAAGGCCGACACCTCCAAGGCCGATGGCCCCAAAGGTCGACACCTCTAAGACCGACGGCCCAAGCCGACACCTCAAAGGCCGACGGCTCCAAGGCCGACGGCTCCAAGACCGACGGCCCCAAAGGCCGATGGCTCCATGACCGACGGCCCCAAAGGCCGACACCTCCAAGACCGACGGCCCCAAAGACCGACACATCAAAGGCCGATGCCTCCAAGACCGACGGCTCCAAGACCGACGACCCCAAAGGCCAACACCTCCAAGACCGACGGCCCCAAAGGCCAACGCCTCCAAGACCGACGGCTCCAAGACCGACGGCCCCAAAGGCCGACACCTCCAAGGTCGACACCTCCAAGGCCGGCACCTCCAAGCTAGCCGGCCCTGGCACCTTCCCATATCAGCCCCAGCATGGTCCTATCGGTTCAGGGCGCCACCCCTCTGACGCGCACCGCCTGACAGCACCAGATCTAGCAACCCACTTGCAACGCTGTTGATGGGACTAGACCCAACTACCCAACAGCCCCGCCAACTGATGGGACGTAGCCCACCAACCAGCCCAGATTCAGGCAAGGGCTCAGCAGACATTCTGACTTCATGAAAACCCACGTGATCATGCCAGCGTCAACCCCTACAAAAGGATAAATCACTTCGAGAACCAGGTAACGCAAGTTAATGCAAGTTTACGCACTTGATACCCTAATTCTCAGAGGAAAATTCCGGTCCTTCTGAGATCTCTCCCTTCTCTAAGAGCTCTCTCGAGCTCCTTCTCTGTGTGACCTCAATTGCTAACTTGGGCATCGGAGGGTCCCACCGGAGAACCCTCTCCGTCCTGGGACTTTTCTGCAGTAGCCTGATGAAGAAGAGCCTCCGTTCCCAACGTTCAGGAGAGGTGATTGAGCATCATCAAATACTTAGAGAGCCGAAACCAGCAAGCTCTCTTTTTCTTCTTCATTTTGCTACCTCTTCTCTTTCTCTCTCTCTGTTTTCTGGAGTTAGTGGATCCCTGCCAGACCTCGCTGGAGCTTCGTTCGACGCTGGCAACAAGGTAGCAAGGTTAGATTCAAACCACAAGTAATTCCTTGTCCTATATATAAAACCTCTGTTTTGCTACTAATCTAGGTACTACCAGCCATTAGGGTGATGATCTAAACCATTGGAGGATAGAGAAGCTTCACCGGCGAGTGGAGCTTCATCTGGAGGAGTCAGCCGGCGCCGTTGTTCGCCGAACAGCCACCAGATAAGTGCCGAAATCCCCTGTTCAGCTTTCATTTTGTTTGATCTGGGAGTAGATAGGAAGATTTGGGTTCTTGGGTTCCTAATCGGAACCAATATCTGACGTTGGGTGTTCGACGGTGGAGAAGAAGAAGACCACCGTTGCGGTGGTCGGCTCGCTTGGGTGAAGAGCAGCAATGGCCATTCTTGGGAGGGTCAGGAGATCGGTGGGAGGGTCTCTATATCAAGGAAGAAAGCGGGTAGTCTTCCTTAAGGTAGTGTTTGAAATAGGGGATAAGAGGGGATATCCAGGAATATATCCTCTTATTCCCAAAAGCCATAACTATAGGTAGCGTTTGGATGTCAAAAAGTTATTCCGAGAATAGGAATATGAATTCCCAGGAATAGCTTATTCCACTTGTTATTCCAGATTTCTGTTTGGATGAAAATCTGGTATTCCATGTTATTCCAGTGCAATTAATGCAGTGCTATTCCAAATGGTGTTTGGATGACGTGGGAATAAGCAGGTATTCCACTTGGAATAGATGAAGAATATTTTTGAAATTCCAAAAATACCCCTTGAATAAAAATGGTTTAGCAGTTTAAGTTTTAATGTCATTATTCGAATAAATTATTTTTAATTAGTACATAATTTAATAAATTTTTTTTACTAATAAAATAAAATACGAACAAACTTATTAAATCGTTTGACAGTAATAAAATAATATAAGAACATAATTACTAATTTATTTTCTATTAATACAATAACTGCTTTATTTTAAAATCATCCATAGCTTTTAAATATTGTTTAAGTATATTCTAAGAAGGACACTTATGAGAGTTCTATTTTATTATAATTTTTTAATAAAAATATTAATCTTATGAAAAAAATGTCTTACCCTTCTGTAATCTATAGTTTAAAATTACTTATTTTGTTAAATACTGACATATTTACTTATTAAATTTTTAAATTAATCTAGAATAAATTATTTTAAACTACAATTACATTACTAATAAATGTAAAAATAGTGGTCCATATAGATACTGATCTTAGTAATTATAGTAGAGTTTGAATTTTTTTTTAATAAATTAATTGTGTAGCAGGCACGGTTTTGAAGAACGATGGGGGTTTCAAGCTTAATATACAATGCGATAAATAGTACATTCGAACTATTGCCTCCGTCAAGGTTTCAGTCCTGCCGCTTGAAATCTTCAAGCATGCATGCAAGGAGAATTTTTAGATCTCGTAAACAATATACTTGAATTATCCAAATACCCAATAATTTCAAAGGCGGAATTAACTTCAGCCTCTTTATTTCACTTGGGAAAAAAAATATAACATTTTCTAATAAAATCTTAGGAAATCTCGAAACCTTTTTACACTTCATTCCTTTTTTTCCCCTCATCTCAGCTCAGGCTCTAAAAATCTTGCATGCAAGCGAATGGAGTAGGGCATTGATAGCTCTGCTTAAGAAAAAATGGCTCGAATAGAAAACGTTGCCAAACTTGCCTATCAGGAACCTATTAAAAGAAAAAAAGAAAGAGAAAAAGGAATAGAAAACACACACAAAATTAAAGGACAAGGAGGAAAAACCCAATAACCAAAAGAAATCAAATATGCTTCAGAGAATTTATGAACAATCTTATCTCCACTCGAACTAGGCTGTGCTGTCTACATCAAATTGGGAAAATATTCAAATGTTTAACAATACAACAGTTGTACAAGGCTTGTGTAATGAGGTACAAAGACAGGGTTAAGAAGCTGATATAATTTATACAAGTGAAATCAATAAGCTGCATTAGAGATATCAGAGATGACAAGCGGGGAGACTGGAAAAATTCACTGAGCATCTTTAACAAGCCTCAATTGTCTGTCTCTGGAATGTTCTTGGTCATTGTTGGGTGTTAGTAGCAGCTGATGATGTGGATCCTCCTCCTCACTCTCCTCAGCTGATGCAGTGATCGACACCAACATGTTGTTCCGAAATGTCCTCAACGCGGTCAAAAAAAGCTAGTAGTTAGCAATCCCATCCACTTCGATATTACATAACATGAAAGCAACACATCCGCATAAAATTGGATGACATTTAATTTACACATTGTTTGATGACTTTGATTTCTGTATTAACTTTTCTTTTTCTGATTCCAAGCTGAGATGTTTGGATACCAAAAACGTAACAAGAAAAAAAACCATTGTCCCACAGTAAAACAAAGTGACATGGTCAACGAAGTCGGGAATCAGCACAACCCAACATGATTTTTGGAAGATGAAGCATGCCCTAAATATCAAATTTTACCAAGTTTTTCTCCTCAGAGAAACCCAGCTGGCACAGGAAGAGTGTTAAAGTCTGACTGCGAGACTTGACACCTAACTTCGCCAGTGGAAGTTACCAGATCTTTGGAGATCTTAAAGAATATTGTACACATATTTTATAGCTATAAGACTAGAAGATCAACCTAATTGGTTGATTGAAATTCCAAACTGAAGCTACTAAACCACAACTATTGCACTAATATAATACAAACTAACCAGAGAGCATTGGTTGAGCTGGTAAATTTCCAACTGGATGCAACGTGAATACTTTCCGAAAAAGACAATTGCAGAAAGAACCTGAAACTTCGCAGAAGTTCATACTCGTTAGTACTCACAATGTTTATGGAGGCCAGCAAACATATTTCAGACAAGACACTGACCTAGTCTTGCAAGCCGATTTACCCATCCTGGAATTGGTTTTCCAGTCAAACGCATACAAACATCATCTGTGAAATGATTGGGGTAAATTTGAGAATTGAGCTAACAGAAAATATCAGCACCTACCTCTGTTATATTTGCTTTGAATCCCACTCTGTCAATCCATACTGGTGGAACTTCATCTACCCCCGGCCCAGCAGTGAAATCAGGACTCAACTTCCGGCTGTTGAAGCAACTGGCACGGAAAGTGCGGTTACGAGGGTTATACACACCATCCACATATGGATGCACTTATTCCAGCCTGAAAGATAGGTCATCCTAAAAAAGCATTGTGAAGTTTCAGAAGATAATTGGTACGATACTTATCTTCTCCCTGTGTGAAAACTTAAGTAACTGGATCCACAGATCACAGATTAAGAAAAAGAACAATGTACAATGCAGTCATGGTGCCGAACCCAATCTGATGAACAGAGAACAAACTCATGTGCACACACCACCTCTTGGAATATACATTATCCAAGGTTTTTATGATTATGGATCAATGCAGCACCCAGTTCGTAAAGGTAGTGAGATGTGTTTTAGGAAGAAATGAAAATAATATGATTTTCAGACAAGTATGGCTGCATTTCTTATCTGAAAATAAAAGTTTTGAGAAAGTTTTCGCTGTTTACAACAAGCAGACGAATGCAAGTTTTGAAAATACAAAAAAAAAAATCTTAGCATTCCTTCGTATGAATATAAAAGTAGGTTGTATTTAAGAGCATAAATAGGCACATAGAACAACACATGGAAGAGAAACCGATTAAACAACAAAATGACCCAAAGATGCTGCCAGCAAATGCCCTTCACTGACATCACTATCGAAATAATATTAGTATCAATTCACCTCAACTCTTGAATCCATCGTATGCATCATGCATGCCAAATACTAATAGTAGTTCTCATTGAGATAGGACAAGCCCTTCAGACTTATGGTTATTCAATTAGCATATTAATGTTCTTGAGAAATATTTATGACCAATTTCCTACCATATAAATATTTAAAAATTAGGCATTGGCAATTGATTTACAAACATTCATTCGGTTGCATGTGATGAGCTCATTGTTTGACCAGTTCATAGACATGCAATATGTTGTCAAAAAAAATTAAAAAAGTATCATATCAATTATGTAAATATTGTACTAGTTAAAACATTCTCAAGAATCCAAAATTTGAGAGGCCCATCATAACAAAATTTCTCATGCAGCATCAGGCACAAGAAAAATGAATGGTAGACACCAAGCAACAGCGCAAAACAAATCAAATCTAATTGATAGTCATAGAAGTGATTACTATTGAAAACAGACCCACGATTTACCCCCAGCAAATGGTTGAAACGGAACATCAAGTGTTTATCAAAGACACTAAGCTCTCTAAATAAATTAAGAACATGCAGTGTATCACAACATCACTCTAAGAAAGAGGACGCAATCAGACAAGAGAAAAATATATTATTGCAGAATAAAAGTATAAAACTCAAATACAATATGCTTGAATGAATTAATCATCAGAAAATACCTACAAATGAATTCCAAGCCCAAGATATAAACATTTAAACCTATTAACAATTAGGGCATGTATAGCAACGCTACCCCTCGTCTAGTTCCACTCATCATGGCACCAAAACCCTAAACGAAAGTTATTAATAATAAAATCAAATAATCATCATCACCTTCCTCATCCTCATCAACATCTTTCAGCTCCGCGATTTCCTCCAGCTCCTCCTCATCGCTTCAAAATCATGAACTCAGAACATAGGATTTAGCTTCTATCATTTCACTACGACAAATAGCCATGAATCCAGTATAATCATCCATTAGAGGCAACTTTGGAACCAAAGCCGATTTAGGTCATAAATTGAATTCGAAAATCAAAGTAGAGAAACATCACATGGCAGGCTACCTTAACAACCAAGTGACAATCAATGCAGCCACCGTGAACCAATATAGAAGGGAGCGATTAAAACATGAAACCGGTTCAGTGATAAAATATGAAGAGAAAAGTATCAGAAACAGACCAAATCTTCATAGAAAAATAATGGAAGAACCTTAAAATTGACCACAAAACGACATAGCTGCCTCCAACTTTAAAGGATGATCGATTCTAAATCCAATTTCATCATTGTTCAAATTTTCCTGTCAAATTAAGCCAATATTATGCAATCCATATTGAATGGCCCTGCAACGACCATAAGTCAACATATGTGAACCTGCTACAATTAATGAAAATAGTATGAAGTCTACAATATCCAATAACACAGTTGGAAAATCCCATGAAACCGGGGTGAGACAATTTCTCAATGCAACGATTGAACCCAAAACCACAATTTGTAAATGGCAACGGAACTACCTAAATCCACAGTTGAAAAAATCCATGAATAGACCCGCAGAGAAATAAATAACAGAAACCAACTGACAGCCTCAGAAGCATAATGTAACGGCGTCATACAAAGATCAAATAATGACATGAGGAAACCGAGAAACCAAGATCCACAATGCTAAGGAAATACCAAAAATCAAAGATGGACGGTACCCAGAAAAAACCACGGACATTTCTTTACTACAATGAAACGGAGCACAGCGCAAGACAAATTTCAACGCCTGAAACAAAGGTCATAATTGACAAAAGATAGAATTCCAAAAAACAAAGTTGACAGTTGCTAAGAAAAAACCCACCATCAGACGTGATAGAGCACAGGAAATTACCTGGAACGAAAATTCAAAAGCATAAGCAAACAGAGCACCTCAGAAAGAGGATGTAACGGCCTGAAACAAAGTGAACGGATGCCAAAGGAGTTCCGACAAGCACATCAAAACAATGCAAGTGAAGTAGCAGTGGCACAGTTCAACAAATCCATTAAATACCCCCCCTACAATTGGATATCAGATAGAACCAGACGACCTCACAAGCTAACAGAAACGACCTGAAACATTGATCGGAAAATGGCAGCAATATACCCAAATTCCCAGATCGAAATTGATCAGAAAGTACCAAAGAAGACAGATGAAAAATGTAGTAGAAAATACCCCCAGCCATTTCATTACTACAATCCAACAGAGCTCCTCCCAAGACATATGTCACCGTCTTGAACAAAGGTCATTAATTGTTAAGACTGCAGCCATGAAAACACAGTTCACAGTTCCTAAGAAAATACCCATAAGCAGACATGCAGTAATGCAACGATAATACCCAAACACACAACCCAACATTGCAAGTGAACTATCAGTGGCACAGTTCAACAGTTCCATGGAAATCCCCCTAGGCAATTGAATAACAGAAAGTTCCCCAAAAACACATTTGAAATATGCGAAGGATCAACCAAAATTAACAGTTCAACAAATCGATGAAAATACCCCCGACCATTCCATACTAGAATCATACAGTTCATCATTTATCGGTTTTGTGGATGAATTGGCTTATTCTGCTTACAATTTGTCTTGCAATGCATCATACTCCAAGACATTGCCCTCGGCATGTGTGTCATGTCGGACTGTGTAGCTTCACAACGGTTGCATTTTTGAAATGCCCTCCTATTCAAGAGCACCTCACAGCCGACAGTTAACATACGCAACCATATAGCAATGAAGTCTACTCAAAATTAAAATACTTGATCTGTATCAAGTCCCGAACTCAGAACATTGGTGTTTTGTTTCATCACGAAAGAAGCAACTTGTACTGGCCACTGAAGAACCAAAAACACAGTTGAAAAATGCAATGAAAATAATTTCGCTGAACTCAAAACTAGAATCGAAAAGATGACATGACAACCTAAATGTCACGGCAATAGAGAAATTCCAAAAAAGCCAACAAAATGTCAAAAATTCTAGTTGTAAAATGCGATGAAAACTTTTAGACATTTCATGTAATCTAAATCCAATTTCATCATTGTTCAGGCAAGTTACCGACGTAACCCATTTTCAAAATATGGATGATATATTGAGTTGACTCAGGATGGCAGTTTCAGCAGGTATTTCCTGAAGGTCACATTTTGCATGCATCCAATTCAGGAAATGCTATGTGTCTGCCAATCATCATCGCCGTCATCGTTGATAGAGCACCTGACTGTGATGCTTCACAACGGTTGCATTTATAAATGCCGTCCAAGTCATGAATTCACAGCCGACGCTTCGATATCAATTAGGTCAACCAAATATTTGTAGGAAGGTATTCCGGCACTGGATTCATTTGAGAAAATCAATGTTAGTTTCCCAATTCAACGAAATATAATAACAACTTCAATATAAGAGAATGTCACTTTAAACATGTGAAAGTCTGCCTACTATTATCTCAGCATAACAAATTAAAGTACAAAAGCAGTAGTTATCATTGAAATGTCATTGTAAGATAGTATGCTGCCCATCACAAAACATTGCGAAATATTAGTGTCAGCAGTCCATTAGATATTACATAACAAAAGCATCAACGTTGCCTTCCCAAACAGTAACCCAAGAGGAAGACTACAAGGAAGGATACGAAAAGCAATATAGTTGTTCTGACAGGTGCACCCACATTCCTGGCCATCTGTTCATCCCTCCTACCTTGTTCGTTTTCCATTTCAATGTATTTTTCGACATATTGAATGTCGGAAGGTTGACGGTAATTGTGGAATGCATCAATTGCCTCATGTCTACATTTAAACTTCTTGTACAAGGCATGCTTGAACCCACTAACCTCACGCTGGCACTCAGCCCATGAATCATAAACCCCTCGTCTACGGCCCACGAAAACTACATAATAACTTTGGGCAGGCATTAGTAAGTCTCAGGAGCAAGAAGCCTGATTTCCTGCATTACGGTGTTTCAATGTGAAACTCAAATGAATTAATAAATTGCACTACTTATAAAATGAATCATGGTCGGCATAGAGACAAATAATTTAATCTACAAGCATGCAGCGACCGAAAACAAAGGAAACATCGTAAACTTACTTCGCGTGTTATGAGCATCCCAAAGCCTCTCAGCAATGGAACTGCGTAGTTGATCGCCTCTTCGTGATTCATCGTCCCCTATAATGAGATAAGGATCGACATCGTCATCATTATCAGGGGGCAACGATTCAGAAGACATGTTGAAGTATTTGTCGTTGCCTTGGCTGCGTTGAATGAAGTTGTGTATTACGCAGCAAGCCATAACGATACGTTTCTGAACCTTGAAGGGAAATGGAATGGCAATTCTCAAAATCTTAAAGCGCTTTTTAAGTATTCCAAAGGCCTTCTCAACGCAATTTCTGAGTTGAGCATGTCGGTGGTTGTATAAGTCTCGACAATTGTTGTATCGGCGAGCCCTTGGATTGTTGAAGGTACTGAGGTGGTACCTATTACCCCGATAAGGGGCAAGGAACTTATCTGTATTGCCATATCCAGAGTCCACAAGATAGAATTTCCCTGTACATGACAACATTGCCTTAACGTCTTCGCACAGGTTAAATTAAATGTTAGCGATTAAGTATTTCAAGTAGTTTGTTATATGCATATACCTTCAGGTACAACGAGTCCTCCAGACTCGACACACCAGCGTAGGACTCTCATGTCAGCCGAAGATCCTTCCAACCAGTACATACGAATAGGAAGGAGTGATCGAAGGAGACTGCAGCCATGACATTTTGAGAAATGGTCCCCTTTCGATTACGAAATCGTGGTTGTTTGCTTTTCCTGATCGTTGCAGGTATATGTGTGCCGTCGATTGCTCCAACAGCATTCTGTAATGCAAACAAATGTATCAAGGACCTGGTAATTACAAGATTGAAACATAATTCCGGTGTATGGGGAGTGTCCAAACCTACCATGAAGTGAGGATGGAAAAGTTTGTTGCCATGGATCCGTGGGTGAACGGCCGTCTGCTGTTCAGGTAAATTCATGCTTAAGCAAACAAATTGCTTTCAGTATGTTGTTGAAGTGTCGGGATATTGTCTCCCCTGAGTGCTGGAACATTTCAGCCAACACTCTATTACTAACACCATGCCCTATGCCGTATAGGAAGATTGCTAGTTGCTCCTGTATCGATACGTTACGTGTGCTACTCACCAACCCTCTCGAGACAAGCAAGTCTTGCAGCTTGAAGAACATAGTATTTGTCATCCTAAAGTGATCATAACCTCTGTTTGGATGTCCACTCAAAATATCAGCAATGATTTCGTGACCCGAGAATGGACGAGTGCGGCATGGGACCTTTGAATTAACATTAACATTGGGTATAGAAAGGAACCCATTACTTATCAACAAAGTTAAGACGTCTTGCCAGTAGTTGTCCTCATCTATTAAATACCCATAACATCTTGGAACAGGTCCATCTAATCGAAAATTGTAGTAGTTAATGATACAACCATGTGCATAAGTAAGCACTCTATTGCAAAAGTTGACAGCATAGTACAGCAAAAAAAGATGGTACTTAATAACAGAAGACAGACATGTCAACAACAATATGACATAAATATAAGCATCTTAGCCAGAACATATAATTCTATAACTACTACGATACAAGCAAAAACATGTCATGTCCAATCCATGTTGGGAAAGTCTATGCCATGCGTCGTAGATGCAGGTGTGGTACAAACGGATTCTTGCGCACTGACAGCAGGAGAATAAGTCGGACCCTGGGAAACGCTGCTATCACTGATTGGCCTGAATATTGGCTGCATTAATGGAATTTGTCCACCTCGAGTGGAAGCATGCGTAGCGGGAGGCACAAAAACAGAAGGGCCATCATGATGGACACCATGCATTTGAGGCATAAAGAACGTAGGCGCAGCTGCAAAACTACCGGAAGGTCCTCCCGCTGAAGGTGGTAAACGGTAGAACTCTGTCATTTGTCTTTTAAGCCACGCTTCAAGGAGTGAGCCTTCATAATGCATGAGGAACCACCTATTAATCTCAATTTTTAAACTGTCCCCCACAGCAAGAATACATTCCGGAGTAATCCCTGGGATACTCTCTAGCTTCCGCATGCATTCATCAATTGAGTAGACAGTAGGACGAGCAAGCTGCTCTCTCCTAAGGATCTCGTTGGCAATTTCCAACCTCTTCTTACCTTGTTCCACCAATTCGAGGATGGCATCACCAGCTTCAGATGTGCACTTAAATGTACGTGCTGTAGGAGTAACGGTTGATGACCTTTTCCTCTTTCCACTACTAGATGACAATCCTGGATCTAAGGAACAGTCCGTGGGTGGGGTCGAGGCACATGTGTTCGGGCTGCTTGGGGAGACATCATCAAATAAGTGATCGAAATGACTGGATGATGAGAAAGAGAGTCGTGAAGCTTTACGTGATGTGGGCCAGAAGTCTATGTCCTCAAGGTTCAGCCGTTCGACCTCGTCGTCCGAGGTATCATTATCGGATACTCCCTCTGGCATAGCAGATGTATCCCCCCGTCTCCCAGTGGCAGTATTCTTTGAAAATATAATGTCAATGTCGTTGTATACAGGGAAGGACTTACCCTTAATTCGAGCGTAGTCCTTGTTAACCTGTTAGCAATGTTGATGAGGTAATTATTGAAGTATACTGAAATATCAGCCGAATTAACAATTGAGAACATCGGAGGCTACCACTTACCGAGATGATCTCCTCCCACATATGCTCGTCACCGCATGTGGGTAGTTTAAGTACAGGATCCCATCCCCAGCCTGAACGGTTAGCTAGGTTGTAATACAAATTGAAGGTCTTCTTCAGGACCTTCAAACGATTCTTCAAGTTTGTAAATGTGAAAGACATATTGGTCCTTTCATTGAACAATTTGGTAATTCTCTTCCAGGTCTCTTTTGAGAAAGTACCGTTCTGACAGTTTCCGTCGTCATTCTCTTGCCTCATGAGGGTCACGAAAGTTGAGTCAAGAGAATCGGTCCAGTTAGGTGCCCTAGTTCGGACCGATCATTCTCGGGACTGTGACGGCTCACGTTTTTGTTCGATTGCGCCATTATATCTACAGGTAGAAAACCGTTGATATTTTGTTACATACTACTCCATATTGGTTAAACTTTGTCATGTGGCACAGTGCTATAGAACGGAACTATATGCAAATGAAGAAGTTTTAGTACATGAGTAATGTCGACAATACGGCAGATGGAGAACAATGTAAGACGTATAAGCTAAAGAATTCTAACAAAATAGGAAAATGAAAATAGATACTAGAAATAACAGGTTCAAATGAATATCAGCCATCTCACAAATAAGTAATCGTTAGAGAAAGACAACATTGGGATAAGGCGTGACATAACATAGCATAAAATCATTGATTTATGTAACTGCAGTTATGGATTTTGGCACGAACATAACATAGTATGAAATCATGTTATAGACTGTTAAGCATGTATAGGGCTACAACATGAAAAGGAATATGAATGTCTGTGCCCTCATGGATGTCAAAATCGTATATTCGGAAAGGGTAGGTAGGTTATGTACATAGCATAGTCTGAGCTTTTTATAAACTAAATTTACAGCTACGTAATCGACTATGTAGTTATCATTGAAATAGGGTGTCGTACCTCCATACAAATAGGAGATTGACAGCAGAGCACATAACCTAATTATTCGTCATTTAAAAGAGCAACATTCATCGGTACGATGAGAAGATAAAGTCCAAGCCCTCATGTATAGAGATAAGACAGATGTATCACAGGCAGATTTGTACTCAAATTGAAATGGCATGCAGCTTGAAGAATCAATCAAACAGTAAAGCCTTATTGAATGCCATCAGTAATAGAAATTAGACGCTGCAGACTCAACCAGTGCCTAGACGATTTGCAGGGAGAAACCTCTTTTAATGGATTTCCTTCATTCTACTCTTTATCTAGGAGCCATGGTCCCGAGATGGTGACCGATAATTGCCGAAACAGGGAAGAAGCATGGTCCCTAAGCTTGATTTCCTGAGTCTATTCACAGGTAACAACGGCCATGTTCAGTGGCCTGCAAGGGTCGAACCTCCATCGGAGAAGAACTCCGGCAAAAATCGGTGTTAGGATCGCTTGGGTCAACTGGGATTCTTGCTGGTTGTCCATCCCTTAGTCGCACGGATTTCACCGTCTAAGGGCTCTGCCCTGTTTCCTGGAAGTTTCCCGACACCACTTCCATTTTGAGTCGTTGGCCAAGGGCCAGCATTTCACCGAAGGAAGACCCGGCCATGGCGGGGATCGAGAGGTTATAGGTGAAGGAGGTTTGCCTTGGCCACCCTAAAATCATTGATCCTCTAGCCGTCGAAGGTTGAGTTCTTAATGAACTCTTCTTTCTCAAGGATCTAGTGGTGATTAATTGGCGGGTCGGCTGATGGAAGGGTTCTCATTGGATCCATCGCAGCGTTCAAACCCTAGATGAAAAAAAAGCCATGACATCAAAGAAGGGAGAGCGTACCTGATCCGTCGCCTCCTCGATGACCTTCTCAACTAAAGTAGAAGATTATCGGACGATGAAGACGACCGAGAAAATTTGTTTCAGACAAGAGAATGAAGAGCGAACCTAGAACCTCGTTAGATCCGGTTGATCCTCTTCGTCCACCAAGAAATAGGCTTGGGAGACCTATTTCGGGGCATCCGCAGAGCGATCACCAGAGGGGAGGAGCAAGGATCGGACGTCGACGGGCGAAGAAGGAGGAAACCCTAGTCGCGAGAGCGAAGGAGGAAGGCCGGTCCCAAATCCCGATTTTGGTCACATTTTTTGCCCCTGGAATAGCTACAGTGCCGGAATACCGTATTCCAAGGGTCCGGGCGAATAGAAAAGGGAATCCGAGGCACTGACCGGAATAAGCCATTGCGTGGGCCCCACCGATCGTTTAAAGGGCTGTTTGGGGGAATAAGCTGGAATAAGGCCCTATTCCAGGCCTTATTCAGCATCCAAACGCATCCATAAGGGATAGTTGGGAATAAAGTTAACCAAAGGGATAATCCATGGTTAACCATGGTTAATCATGGGATATCCCCTCAATTTATTCCTAGAGAATGCAGGAATAGCTGGTTATCCCTTTACATAAGAGTAAAAAAAAAGTTATCCTATGGATTTACCTTTTTGCATTTGATATGATCAATGGGATAGCCAAGGGATATCCCTAGGGATAGTCGGGGGACAAACTCTATCCGTACACTTATCCATGGATAATATTTTTTCTATCAAACACTACCTAAGGTACTGTTTGATACGGTGAATAAGGGGATATCCTCTAGATATCCCTTCTTATCCTCAAATGCTATAGTTACATGGATAGTACTAAAAAAGTTTAACCAGAGGGGATAACCCATGTTTAACCATGAGTTATCCCCTAAACTTATTCCCTAGGAAACCCAGAAATAACTAAAGTTATCCCTTAAATGGCAGAGTGGTAATTTTAAAAAGGTGCTTATTCTCTCAGCTATCCCCTGGATAAATGCTATCATGTACATTTATCCAGAATAGCCAAAAAGTTATCAAACACTCCATAAGATGATGTGAACGGGTAATGGTTAAGCCGGGTTCACAATCGGTCCAAGCCCAATCCATGAGCCAACTGATTTAAATCAGTTCAATCCAGTGAATTAATATCGAGCCTAATCAATTGGGTTTGATCAAACTGATTGAAAATTTGCTTAAAGATTCTATTTGATTTAAGTTATATTAATTTAACCAAGTCTATTTGAATAAAGGGGGCACAAATTGCTGCGAACCATTTACTGAACCAGACCAGGCTTCTGGTTCACTGAAATTGGTTCAGTTTTAACTTATACAACATAAGCGAACCTGAGCTATTTTAACTGAATCAGATCAAGTATTTGTTTCAGTTTCAGTGAACCAAACCTAACCCATTTAGACCCAAACCTGATCTATTAGAGAGCAGTTGGGTTAGAGAACCTTGAACCGAATGTGATCCTGGTTCAATTTCAGTGAACCAGAAGCCTAAATCATTGTGGAGTCGAGCCAAAAGTATAAATCAAGCTGACTCAGTGAACCAGAAAACATATTAGATCAATTGGGTGAACCCGACTATAGTGCTGTTTATGTTTAGTTAATGCGGATTAAAGCCAAATTACCTTGAAAATTGGACTAATTAGGCAGCAAATAACT
Organism: Calamus simplicifolius; assembly: GCA_900491605.1. Lineage (NCBI taxonomy): Eukaryota > Viridiplantae > Streptophyta > Magnoliopsida > Arecales > Arecaceae > Calamus > Calamus simplicifolius. The sequence goes on along the minus strand of UESW01003974.1, from coordinate 916,774 downwards.
AAATCAAACTATGATCAAGGGAACTAAGGACCTAATTAAATTGCAATTAAGCTAACTAAGCTCACTTAAGCTTAGGCTTATGTGGTAAATAAAGTAAGCCAATATGGTCATTTTAGTAATTTAATAATTGATGAATAAGAGAATGGTTAGATATTAATTACTATTATTAGATAATGATTAAACTTTAAAATAAAAATAGTTAAGCATATATTATTAATCATTGACATAGAGGGGTAATTTTGTAATTAGTTAATTATGGTTCATCTAGTAAGTTGCCTAATGACCCAATTAAACCTCATTGATATAATTAAGCAAGTGTAGGTCTAATCAGAACCTAATTATATCATGATTAACCTAGTTAAGTTTAGGTAAAAGAAGTATATGATAATTTTGTAAATATATGCTAGAAGGGCATAATGATAATTTTGCAAATATGGATTAGAAGGGCATAATGATAATTTTGCAAATGTGAGCTAAAAGGGCATAATGATAATTTTAAAATTATGAATTTGATAAATTAATTAATTATTTATATTCAATTATAGATGTTCATTGATTGATTTAGTTGATTGAGAATTAATTTGAATTACTGGTTCAAGATAGGTGTCTATACCTACTATTATACAATATGTTTTATATCCTATATGCTTGCATACATCATGGATCTACTGTCAAATTTTTTTGGCATGTTTTAATTGTGCATGATGGTATATTTGTAAAGTTATTATATAAGTTATGGCATATTATTTTGGTTATAAATGGTTTTTATTTTGATTTGAGATATATGAATATGATATGTTGAGATATGTTGTTTTAATTATGGTATGGTTATGGTTATGATGGATATATAATGCGATGATGTGGGTATAAGAACTAGTTATTAAGATGTGGTAATGGTGACATCAAGAAAGGGCAATGGGTAGGTTGTTGAGAGAAGTCAATATGAGCCAGTTATGATTTATGGATATAACATAGCTATAAGACACTATATTGATGATTTATGGTTGATAAGTGGTACTAGCTTAGTAAGATTGGCCTACTAATGGGACTAGAAGAAGTTGAAGGCCGAGAGAGGCTAATGAAAAACTACTCATAGTCTGTTAAATAAGTTTAAAACATTCGGTGCTAATATGGAAACCAACCTATGCGTATTTGTATCGCCAGGTTAAGTTATTAAACACAAACTACTAGCATAAGGCCTGTCAGTATGTATCTTTAATATATTAATGTGTATGAGAGTGACTTAATCTAATGCCATGGATGATTGAGATTATGAATTTAATATTTATTTTTGATACATGGTACTAGTTCTGACAAGATTGGCCTAAATCAACAGAGGGCTGAAAGTTGAGAGAGTCGGTATGAAACCAATCGTGGCCTGATGGCTAAGTTTAAATTGCTAGACACTAGCATGTGGATAATGTGATGGTTTTGTTGGTGAATTTAGTATTTGATATGGCTTATGTTAATATTTGGTTGGTTTTGTAGTTTTATAGTTAGTTTCATGAATATGATTTATTACCTTCTATAAAAGAATTTCTGCGAAGCTTTTAATTTATTACCCTCCTATTATGTTTCAGAAGATATGATGACACTTATCTACTAGATCCAGACTTGGGCGTGAGGCATCAGAAGTAAGATTAGTATTTTAGGTTTTTGTATCATTTGATATTGATATAGATATCTTAATATGTACTTAGACAATGTCGCTTAAACTCTAGTATAATTAACATATTGATTCTATGAGTGCATTTTGAGATATATGAAATTAATTTTCGCAGATGCTATCATGATATTCTTATATTGAGATTTAGTATGCCTTGCATATTCTTAGCATTTACTTCAAGAATATGTGACCGTGATACAGTGTCTCTAGATCAGTCTTTGGATCAGGGATCGTAATAAATTCAGAGAGAATTCGTTAGGAAGAAAATATTCTAGACCCTTCCACTTGAATTGTTCTGACCAGTTGAGTTACATGTCAACTTAATCCAACAAAATTCACCTTGAAACATTTACTTTCTAGCTTGTTTCTTTTGTCTCATCTGGTGAGAACCAGACTTCGGTGGTGCTGAGAGCACCCCCCTCTTCTTGCTGTTATTGCCTCCAAAGCCTGTGGCCTTCTTGCTCGAAGCATGAAGGCCATTCTTTGCTCTGGGTCTCCTCCCTTCAATTACACTATCTGAATGACCGCCCAACTCCCCCATATTATCCCTCCTTACACGCTCGGTCATTTGGGAAGCTGATCTGAAAACTTTGCCATTGAAAGTCCCCCCAAACCTGCCGCTTTCTGTGTCATAATTCTGTAAACTCTGTCCCCATCCAAGTGCTCCCACAAAGAACTCCTGAACATTAGAGTTCCCCCTTCCATTCCTATCTTCAGCATAATCCAGATGGTACTCTTCTCCATACTTGTTGTTCGTCCCAAGAAAACCTCTATCCATGTTCAGATCAGCAAGAATTCTCCTTCCATTTGCTTGCTGTTTTTCTCTTGCACACATGAACGGAACATTGTCCCAGTAGGCCTCATCATCATCCTTATAACTCTTCCTACAATCAATGAGTTCCCTCCCATTTGCTTGCGTTTCTTCTGCTCTACCACTTTGAAATCTATGATGAACCCTCACAAAGCCTGCATCAATCATGTTCACATTGAAATTGGCTTGAGTTGTCCAACTACGAGCGGCATCAATTGGCCAATGTTGCATGCGCCCCATCATGTCTGAGCTGCATGGATATCGATTCAGATTCGAGTTGTCCACAGGCTCATGCAGCCCCCAGTGCGACCCTCCGAATCTGTTCCATTAGAGCCATCATGTTTTTGGGAGGATACTTCACGGGGGGACAAGTTGGTCTATATGTTGGTTCTGCTGCTGTCGACAAGCACTGCTTGCATTTTTTTTTGGCTTGTTCTGATTTGAGTGCTGCAGTCCCCCGGATGAGTGTGCTTGCATGCAAATTGATGCTGTTGTCATAGGAACACCACTTGTTTGTCCCTTGAGCTTGTTCTTCCTGAGCACATCAAACTCATGAATAACCATTAATCACATTAATCAATGAGGAGTGATAACCATGAAGAAAGTGTGAGGAAAATTTTGAAAAAAAATGGAGCATCATCCGGTTCTAGAGACCTACAATACCAGAATAAACCACTGCCAGCATATGAGCCTTTAAAATGGTGATGTAAAAAGCCCCACAGTATACATGCAAAATTGATTTCATCTGAATAAATGTATTTTGGTAAAATAATAATAAATCATTTATCTATTAGTCAGGGGGACATGAAAGATACTTGTTGACCTCTGTTTAATCTGCTGTCACATGCTTATAGTTAGCGAGCTAACATGTTAATTTTATATATAATTGGATCAAGTCTTTACTATTTCCAAGGTGAAATTGTCTATGGAAACAAAAAGAGAGGCAAACTGATGCCACAAAGAAATGGAATACAACGTTGGAAGATGGAGCAGACTATATTTAATAAAATATAAACTACCTAAATATAAATCCTAATTTTATGTTACCTAAAATTCTACAATTGTTAAGTAGATAAAGTTTATTTTTATACATCTCTCCATTCTCACATGATATCACGAAGAGACACATTCCCATCTCTTTTACTTTCCAAGGCAACATACTCTTTAAAAATAGAAATATGTTTCTCATATGATATCTTCTCACATTCTCATCTCTTTCACTTTTCAAGGCAACATACTGTGAATGAACGCATCTAATCAGGCAATGATTCTTGATAAAATAAATCAAGGGATACAACCCTTGATAGATCAAATCCATGAATACAACCCTTGGTAATAATATGGTGAATGGATGCATACAATAAACGGATACTTAAACATCAACTCATGCATACCTCTTCAAATCTATAAATAGAAGGTGGTATCATCACTCTGATTAATTTGAAATAAGAGGCCACGAAATAGAGAGAAAAGAACAAATTTAAGAATTTAAGTGAACTTGAGTGTTTTGTCCTTCTTTTAGTTTTAAGATTGAGTGAACTCAAGTGCACTTATTGAATAATTGAGAAGAGAGAAGGAGTCTACATAAGAAGAGAGATTTATTAAATTTTATTGATTTTTATTATATTTGGATCTTAGCTGGTCTATATCCATCATGATGTTCCACTGTTAGATTGCACGCCAAAAAAATATACAATGGTTTATTGTATCTTGGGAGTAGATCATTATCAACTGTATGCACTTAGACAGAATAATTTATAACCATCTATGGTATATCTCAAATGAAGTAACATTGTTTCCTAACTATTTGTTTGTTTTATATGTTCATAGAAAATTTGTAAAAGTAGCATTAATTTTTTCGATAATTTTCATTATACAAAGCATATTACGCAGTTATATAAAACAAAGATTGAAAAAAAGAAAAATATCAACAACCCCTGTAAAGCAGTTTGACTTGGTGCAAGAAGGCTGGCCATCAAGCCTTCAAATCGATTGCAGCATTTAAAGAAAAATGACTTAAAAGGTATTATCAACATGAAATGCATACATGATGTAAAAGAAGTAATGATGCTATAAAAGAAGATATATTGCATAACATGATTATTAATACCATCAAATATATATCTAATAAAGGCTTTTTTTAGAATATTTTTGGTTGTATATGAATGGTACCATAAATAAAAAAAAAATCTAAAAGCACAAGGGGTAGTATAAGAAGCTAAAGTCATTGAATAGAACATTTTGAATAGATGGAATTGAAGCTCAGTTTTTTAAAAAAAAAACTTTAAAATTTTATACAAGCCGAATCCTCTGAAGAATTAAAGTACACCACTAAATAAATAAAATATACATTAGCTAATACGATGGGGCTCCAAATTGTTTCCCATTTCAATTCTTGTTCTCAGGGGCCTGAACTGAAATGGATGAAATTTTTTCATGCTAGAGCCACATTAAACACCACATTCTGGTCTCTAATCTCCAGTAAATTCTCTTACTCATTGTTGTCAGTGCTAGTTACTCTTTACCTTCTCAAAACCATTGGAACCTATCTACATCGCATGTATATAAACCAAAGTATAAAGTAAACATACCGCATGTCTTCTAATTGCTGCTGGTTGAGTTGCTAAAGATAACATTGAAGCTAATCATATTCATTTTCCTCAGGGGAAAAAATCATGCATAGCTAATGTCCTTCAACTTCTCGTTCCTTCTTGTCTCTGCTATGCCCTTTATATTAACACCTTGATAAAATCGGTTCTTGAGACACATCTAAACCAAGTTTAGAAATTAAACATACCACATGTCCCCTAGCTGCGACTATTTGGGCTGCTAACGATAACTTTGAAGCTAATCACAATCGTTTTCGAAAGGGCAAAAATAATTGTATGCACGTATGAAGACCCCTAGGGTTGCCCAGCAGAACATGACTGCTGTAAACGACTTAAACCACCAAATTATGAACCATGATTACAGAAAATGCATCTGAGGCTTTTTTTTCTGCAGAAATTCATGTGTTCACATAGCTCATTTTTATTTCTTAACCCATCTGAAGTTATGGAGTGGAAATCATATTTGAGGCACAGTGGCTCTGGTTAAATATATATAATTGAAAGAGACCTAATATTTCCTAGAGAAATATATTCTCTTTCTTCAATTATTACTAATGATTTCTTCCCCAGTCTCGAGTATATCTGTGGAAAAACTTTGCCACAACCGAGAGAAGAAATTCATCAGCTAAGAATTCTACATAAAACCTTCGTACAATCAAGAAAAAATAATGATCAAAACTAATCAGAAAGTTCTATTAGCACTCAATCCAAAGTTAAACTATCCTAAGATTTATTTCAAAGAGAGAAATTCATATAAATTAGTGTTATACTGACGTCCAAAGCGATAAGATAGTTCATTTAACTTTCAACAAGCGCTTTAGGGTCGATATAATTTAAATCTATCAAGATATGGAGGAAAAAAACACGAACTTTTTACTGGATATGTTTCGTAGATCAGTTCAGATTCACTCTAATCACTGGATTCTAAAGTGCATAAATAAATACATTTATGTGAAGAAGAAGGACCTGAGATTGGAGTCCAGTTCTTGATCAAGCTTCCTCCAATCCACGCCTTTCTCTTCGAGGACCACTTCACGAGGCCTCGCAGCCCCAAAAGGGTTGGGCTTCCTGATGAACTTCTCCTCCTCTTTCCTTCGAACGGCCTTCTCTTCTTCTTCCTCTCGTTCCTCCCTTTCCACTTCGTCTGCCCATGAGAAGCCAAAGGAAGCTCTCTGGATCCTCTTCTCCGCCATTGCTCTTCCAGGAAACGGCACCCACCCTCCCTTCCTCTGCCCGTTGTCTCCTCTGTTTAAAATTCAAATGGTAACGGTAACATTAGAACTTACCCAAAGGGCATCCTTTTGATTTGACAAAACTGTCCCCGTACGTACTGCTGCTATGCTGCGTCAGATCTTGATCGGATGGCTGTTAATTGTGATTTTCCTTTGCACTTAAAACGGAGTCAAAAGGTTTGTGTCTAAAACGGAATGGATTAAATGGTTTGTTTCTCTTCTTTCTAGCCGTGTTTTGCCTATAACTATAATGCGTAACAAATTATTTTCCAAACTAGGGTCGGTAAAGGCTGGACGGGCTGGATTCATATGGTTGCGGCTGCCCTAGGCCAGTCCAGTCAGTTCAAAGTTTTGTTTTGATAGAGAAAAGTGCACATCTCATGCACAAAGATGTGCACCGAATGCGTATATTGATCGCGTGCTCATGCACGTACTTTATATCAAAGATGGTGCACAGTCTTTTCCTTTGATATTTGGATATAAATTTTTGATGACCCAAATAGTCATCAACCATTTGCAAACACTAATGGAGTGGTTTGGTTTGATTCATGAATTAAAAGGTTCATTCCAACATCATATGACTCCTAAATTTTAAATAGTTAAGCATGTAGGATATTAACAATTTGGACTGTGTAGTAATCTAATTGCAGATTACTAGGAATCTAAGAGAAATAAATACCTGTTAACTTTCCAAAGATTTCCCTATTTTACAAGTGAAAAATAACTAAAGCAAGCAATATTTCAAATACAATAATTATATATTATCTAAAATATACAATATTTAATTGTAGCATTATTTTATATAATTAAACATATAATAATTAATTCTATTATATAAAATATATAATTAACAAATAGCAAGAGAATATATCACAAATATATATTAAAATTATTAAATTATATATAATATAAAAGTATATAATTATGTAAAATCTAATCATTTCCACACCCTTGCATCTATACAATTCGCAAATCTCATAGATAGAAAAAGTGAAAGAGATGAATGATTTCGGAATCTATGTGGATTCAAGGGTGAAAAAGATGATCGGATCATGTGCTTAGCTACGTTTGAATATAGTTAAGTCTACTTTTTATATAATTAAATATTATAAATAATATAATTATAAGTATATAATTATTATACCCATTAACATAATTAAATACTATAAATTATTATTAATAAATTAATAATAATATATATAATTAATTAACATGTAATATTATCATAATGATCATAACTATCAATATTATTATATTGGCAAAATATTGATATATAATATAAAATATATATTATATTAATAATGTAAACTATATATATGTTATCAAAATAAATATAATATAATATAATAATGTAATATTATAAAAAATAATAATTTAATGATACTATTGAATTAATTAATTTTCAAAATAATTATATATTTTATAAAATATATAGTATCATATTTTATTTAAATATTTATTAAAAATATATTATTACAGTTAAATATTTAAAATATGATATGCATAATATTATTATAAGAAAAAATTTATTATAAATATTCAATATAACTATATTACAAAATATTATTGTTAACAACATTAATAATAATATATATATAATTAATATAATATTATCATAATGATAATAACTATAATTTTATTATATTAATAAAAATATTAATATATTTTATAATAAAGATGTATATTATATTCATAATATGTACTATTTACTATATCATAAAATTAATAATATAATATTAATAATATATATATTAAATAATAACTATTTAATAATATTATTAAATAATATTACATATATATACATAATAATAAATTTTATTAATATGTTAGTGTAAAATAATATAATAATAATTATATAAATATAATTATACTAAAGTAATTAATTATTATATAAAATTTGACATAATAATTCTTTACTATTGATTAATATACATAATAAAATTTACTTAAAATTTGCTTAAAAATTATAATATTTATTATATATTTTTTGTAAGCATCTTTATATATAATTAATTTATACTTATATAACATATAAGTTATTTGAGTGATAAAAAAAAAAGATGAAGATTCTCACTTGTTGGCAAACTTAGATTACCTACCTCATATGGGTAGGCAATATTAAATATTCATCAAGATGCTCTAGTATGTCTAACTAAATGTGACTATGTGGGATTGCTACCATCAAATTGCTTGGAATTTTTAAATATTTTGCCAACCAAAGGCCACTAGAAGGATTTCTTTGGTCTTTGTTCCATCTAAAGGTGTTCCTAAATTCTAAGGTAAATACCACTATCATCTTGCTACAAATGATCTAAAAATGGGACCCTAAGTTGTACAAACTTTATATAATAAACTATTTTATATGATTGGATGGTCGCCCCACATAATTTATCTCAAATACAGATGGTTATTTTGTATCTATCCAATAAATTTTTCTCTAATTTTTTAATATATCACATATGTTTCTATCTGAAATAGGACACATCACAGCATCAAAACATTCATAGTAAATAATACAAAGTTTATACTACAGGAGATTCATGCTTAATGAATTTAATGGTGAAGTATTTGTCATAAAATTTTTAAAAAATTTAAATGAATTGTGCTTTGGAAAATAACAAATAAAGGATAGGAGATGAAAATAGAAAAAGAAAAGATAAAATTTTATAGAAGGATATCTTAAAAATAGCGCACCATGTGGAGCCTCACCTCCATAAAGTTAAGAAATTAAATTAGGACCGTTCAAATATGAAAAGCTTATATGATAATTTAACTGTTGTAATAAGATAACTAAATAAATCATGCCCATCATATGGCTTTCAGCTTGCTTCCTTGGATCATCCGAACAACAAAGAGATGATGATCTTCTTGCTACCATCTGATCTTTCTCATAAATCGATATCATCTAGCTGAAAGGTAACACCATTGTCAACCTATACAAAGAAAAGACAATAGTGATTAATAGCAGCAAAGGAGTAATACATCACCAACCTCATCAGCAGAAGGGCAACACTTTCACTAGCCTCAAAAAATAAAGGGACAAATAATGGCTAAAGGGTAGCATCTTTGCTTGCCTCATAAGAGAGAAGCAATGACAATGCGAACCCTTGAATCAGAGAAAAGTGCCATATAGCAGAGCAAGGGCCCTTGCTCCAATGGACAGGAGAGTGACTCCATTATATGTTGAAATATCACATATAAGCGGCTTTTAAAATGACCTATAGAAAAAGTACTTAAGTTCTTTTTTACTATAGCCTAATTTTTAATGGCTCATCAACATCCATTAAAATAAAATTGAATGGCTGAAATTTGTCAAATTAAAAAAATAGAAGAAGCACCGTAGTAATTTTCTAAAATTGTCATTTATATTATACTTGGAGGTACGTTTTATGCAAGCTCAAGTTATAATGGCATTCAATACCTTGATTTTATTAAGCAATAAGGCTTTGAAAAAGCTAAAAAATAATAATAACGAAAAAACTTGCAACCCCATTATCTCCATGCATGTCCTTGATATTATATTCATATTAAAATAAGGTCTTTTAATGGTACAAGCTTCGTACCATATAATTTATGATGTTTATACTTGAATGACCATTATATTGATAATTATAGTTATATTTTAAAAAAAATAATAAAAAATTTAAAAGCACTCATAAAAATATGAACTATAGATGAATAATATATTTATATTTGAATCGAAACATATGGTGGCCATCCATATATGCACGTCATTTTTATTTTTATTTTTTTTAGAGCACCAAATAAAATTATAATATTTTTTATTTTTATTTTTTTAATAACACTTAAGTATGATGCATTAGGTATACACTATTTGATTTCCTTTTTATCTTTTTTTTTCATTATATCATCGCTTAATGCTTATATAGAGGATGATGTGGCACTGAGAAAAGAAAACAGAGATGGATGGAATCAAAGAACATATAGGTAACGCATAGCACCTCATTTTAACCTTTTTTTAATAAAAAAATTAGATAAAAGAAAGTGCTAAATGATTCTTAGCGAGAGCCTTTGGGGCACTTCCTCCGCATAACCCAAAAAAAAAGGTAGGGTTAATACTAGAGTTAGGGGTGCAACTTGGACCGGGTTCAATCTGAATCCGACCTGCCGAACCCAATTTACAGTAGTGTTTAAACTCATGTTTGTTCAACCCAAACCAGAAAGGCCCAAGTTAATCCGACCCGATTTGCAATTGACCAGGGTTAGGATTGACCGCAATATGAACCCGAGATAATCCAAACCCAAGGGTTACCCGAACGGGAGTAGCTTATCGGCATCAGATTTTTAAGAGCGTTGAAGGTGCCAATCGGGTCGGACGAAATAGCCAACTTAAGGGCGAGAAGGATAAGGCCGTCGGTCGCAGGCGAGGAAAAGAATAAACATAAAGACGGACCACCCGTACATTTTGTTTCACTTCCTGCCTCCTCTTCTTTGTTTACGGCACCTCCTCCTCTTATTTGTTTCAGGTAAGACTTTTTTTTTATACAATGTTAAAGCCCCGAGTCCAGCTTATGTATTCGGCAAGGGATTTTATTTTTTCATCTTTGGGATCCATAATTTAGTGTTTATTTACTTTAAAAAAGCATTTTATTTTATTTTTTTCTTATCAACCCAAATTTCAACTCGAAACTCAATCCGAACCTGATTTTTAAAATAGGGTTAGGGCTGAAGTTTTACAAATAGGGTTAGGGTTAGGATTAGGGTTGATATTTTATAAATAAGGTTAGGATTATGGTTGAGAAAAATTCAAGTTTTATGAGCCCGAGTTGCACCCCTAACTAGAGTAATGGCTTGCGATCAAAATTAAATAAATAAATAAATAAATGCTAGAGTTATGACAGTCTTGGCGAAGACAACGAGCATGACAGGTCTCCCTCCGACAGAAAAGAAAAATAAAAAGAAAAAGTCTTTATGGACAGCCTTTGAAGCACGAAATCATGCACGCTCATTTGTGTACACGTGCAAGATGTATCGTGACCCAATAAGCTATGATATGCATTCGTGCACAAGCATGCGATCATTGTGTATGATTTTATGCATCAAAAGCAATATACAAAGTTTTTTTTAAATAAAAAATTAAATTTTTGGACTCAAAAAAGGTCCACAGGACCTATGCACGCCATAAAGTTTTTGGTCCACAAACATCCTTAAATAGGCAATATATTTTGAGAATGCATAGCTGTGTCTTGGTGATGAGGAATAAAATTATCATTGCATTAATATTCATGCAATTTAAGATAGTGGGTCAAGATCAATCTCAATATCTCATCGAATAGCTATCACATCCGGAAAACAGCATGGCCGAACTGCCTTCAACGAAGTCAAGTCACCTCGGTGAACCGAGCTATTCTCGCGCCTCAACGAACCGAGCTATTCTCGCATTTCGGTAGACCGAGCTATTTTCGTGCCTCGGTAAACCGAGCTATTTTCGTGCCTCGACAAACTGAATTACCCCTACGCTCCGGTCAGACCAAGGCGTTTAAGCACCTATGTGAACCAAACATGGAAGAGTTCTAAGTCGTAATAATTGAACAAGTCTTCCAACGGAAAATTATGCAAATGATGCCGGAAGTGGCCTAAGGCCTATAGAATAGCCTATGACCTACAGAATCGTCGAATCTCAAAGCATCAATCAACTCTCCTGGCTGTCGATCCTTTAACTAACTAGTACGGATCCCACCGGCCTCGCAACAAACTTGATTCGAATTTGATTTGAATCTTAACGGTTTTCGGACCCCCTATAACGCGCCCAAGGAATCAGGTGATCGCCTATAAATACCCAAGCCTCTCTCAGGTACGCTTTCACTGACACTCTAACTGAGAAAACTCTATTGAAGCTTGAGCAGAGCTCCGAGTTCTCGAGAGGCCATCCATATTGAGGAACTCTTCTACAAGAGCCTTCTCCTCACATCTGCTTGTTGTGAATTTCCATTGACTTGGGCATCGAAGGGTCTTCTGCAGAGGGCCATCCTAGACACTCTTTGCATGAGGACTATCTTGTAGGTCCCATCCGAACGAGAGACCAGCATTAGATTCGGAGCCGAACTGCACCCGAATCGAAGAGCAAATTTTCACGGCAATAGAGCATCAGTCTAAAATATGTGTGAAGTATTCATCATACTTTTTGTAAAAAAATCTCTTTTTTAATGCCTTTAAATTCACAATGATGATGATACTATACAGAGATATTGTTTTTTAACTAAGATGCAATCAATCATCGAAATGACAAGCACTGTATACTTGCATGTATGTCTATATGCATAGATTCATAGATTATGTATGGATTTATGTGCATTAAGTTTGATATGATATATTTGTAAAATTGTTCGTTTAAATTTAATCAAATTTATACTGAACAATAAAGGTGATGCACCTATATACAATATAAGCCATTATTTGTTTACTATCTTAACAGTGAATATTTATTTAAAAAAATTATGTGACATGTAGTCGTAACTCAGATATTAATTAGTTAAAAAAATTAAGTAATTTAAATATTATAAAATTATATACATTTGTTACGGTCGCTCCATCACTGTTTGCCTCCTATTTCATGGCTGCTGTATCGAAACTCACTTTTCAAAGAAAAAAAAATTAAATTTTAGTTTCAAATAGTAATACCCTAAATTAATTTTATATTAAATAAAAAAATATTATATATTTGTAACTTAAATTTATTTGCTATTAATTAACTTTCACTTAAATTTTTTAGCAACATAGTTTTGACTGGCTATGAAATTAATTGAACCAATAGATAGACTTAAAATATTATAAATAGTATTAGAGTCGATTCAAATATGTGGAAGTTGAACATAAGAAAAAAACTACTTATAAAATAATGATAGAGTCTTATCATAGGATGAAGCCAACATTGTAGCACCAACAACTCGATTCGAGGATACATTCGGGATAGCTTGTGGTATGTAATAAAAACATCGTATTATAAACGAAAAGATTGTGATATCACAAATTTAGTCCTATATTACATTGAAAAAAATATTATATACATATAATTTAAGTTCATTTGCTACCTATTAGTTTTTACTTGAGTTTTTGAATTACATGATTTTAATTCGCTAATAAAGTTAATTGAATTAGTAGATATGCTTGAAGCATTATAAAATGTTTGCTGAACTCTATCTTAGCTCAACCCCATGTGCCCGAAGAATAGACTCAGCCAGGCCGTTGTGATTGCACTCTTAGGAATGGCAACAGCCCAGGGATGGCCCGAGGGACCTCTACCGGTCCCTGTCCCCGTTAGAAAAAAAATGTCCCCGTTTCTCATCCCGTTAAGCCATTATAGTTAATGGGGTAGGGACAATACCCGACCGGATAAATGGGTACCCACTGGGTACCCATTTGGCCGTTTACATAAAAAATAAAATTATTTTATTAAATTTATAATTTTTAAAAAATTAAAAAATAAAAAAAATTAATAGAAAAATATACACTATCATGCACATTTTTAATTTCTCTTCACTAAGTCCTCTTTTTACAATTAGATTTAAAATATATGCAGCCACCTCATATAAAAAGCTATCCCCCAATATAAGTACACCTCGATCAATCTTATTTTTCATCTTTAAATCATGTTATTATTCGTACTACAATTATCAACAGACAAGATAGATAACTTACTATCAATATTCAATTCAACAATGTCTCCATAAGCTTGTCACACAGAACGTCAAAGGTATTTGGAGCAGGCATGTAAACAAATCTATCAAATTCAAATAATTATAATATTAATATAATAATATAAGATTAAAGTAATAAGTCATAAAGAAATGAATTAGTATTTCAATATGCAATTTCTTAACACCCAAACATCATCAATGTAATATGCCATGACCACCATATAATGCTTTTTTTGATTCGAAGAAGTCCACATATCAGTGATTCAAACATATTATTTTATTTATTTTAAATTTTTAATATTTAATATATATATATATATATTAAATTTAAATATATTATATTAAAGTTAACGGGATGGAATAGGTAAATGGAGACCATTTAGCCGTTAATGAGTAATCCCGTTACCCATTAAGCCGTTTAGATCGAGGATTCTTCGATCCATTAAAAATGGTACCAACCTGCTAAACGGCTAAACGGAAAAAATTATCATCCCCATGCACTCTCCAGTATAAAAATATGAGAACTAATTCACTCATTGTTGGTTTTTCTCCTGGCTTTGTGTCCAGAACTAATTCAGTCTTCACCGTTCTGAGTCCAGAACTAATTCAGTCTTCACCTTTTCCACGAGGACCGCACCAAGCCAACGTTGTGCGCTTGATATCTTTGATGACATTAGGGACTTGATTCTTGAACACCAAATTAAATAGATTGTGGAGCAACTCGTTAAGAAAAAGGAACGAAAAAAAAAAAAAACCAAACTAAAGGATTGTAAGTAGCTTTGTTCATAGAAATGAAAGGAAGGAGAAGGATTTGAAAGCTATGTGAATATTGGTTGGTTGGTCACACTTGTCATAATAAGCAAGAGCATGGTATAACCATCTAAATATATTCCTCTCCCTGCAATGTTCCTTTCTTTACTTGTAGTCAATTAGATGTGAAACTTTAAGACATAACATGACAAAATAAATTTTCCAAGCTGCGATCTCGGAGACTATACTTCTGTTCCATCCAAGAATAACCACACACACAATTAGCAATTAGGTATAGCAGACTTTTTTTTTATTTAAATGTTGGTCTTCTCTTTCTTTCTTTTGTCGCTATGCATTGAAATTTTAATGCTGATATGTAGTACCGGTTCCTACGAACCAGGTTTAGGTTAATTCTAACCCGGTTCATGCGAACCAGGTTTGAGTTAATTCTAACCCGGTTCATGTGAACCAGGACTGGGTTGATTTAATGTGTTGAGTAACGCTTCGCTCGCAGCGATGACGCTTTGGTTCTCCAGATCTCATAACCGAAGCATCTCGCTGTGACATTAAAAAGGCAGGGGTGCCCTCCCTCCTGGTGCTCAGAGTCCGCGTCCCCTCCAGGTAATTCTCTGCCCATCCTTTTAGTGCTAGAGAGAGAGAGAGAGTTGCCATGGGAGAAGGAGAAGAGGAAGAGAGAGAGTATCAGGAGAGAGGAAGAAAGAGAGAGAGAGAGAGAGCCCAAGAGAGAGAGTTGCCATGGGAGAAGGAGAAGAGGAAGAGAGAGAGTATCAGGAGAGAGGAAGAAAGAGAGAGAGAGAGAGAGAGAGCCCAAGAGAGAGAGATAGCCGGAGAGAGAGAGAGAGACAGCGTGAGGAAGAGAGAGACAGAGAGAAACTGAGAGAGAGCTCGGGAGACACAGTGCGTGAGCCGGCCGATCCCGTTGGTTCAGGCCCGGCGGCGTGCTCGCCGCCGCGCCGGGCCTGATACTTGGCCGGCGACCCCGCCGGCGCCGGGGGAGGCGTCCGGCGGGGTGGTGGTGGAGAGAGAGGAGAGGGAGGGCCAATTGGCCCTCCTCTCGCGCGGTGGCGGAAGCCGGCTTCCGCCGGTTGGTTCGGGCCCGGCGGCGTGCTCGCCGCCTCGCCGGGCCCGAGGTTGGCCTGTCGCCTCCACCGGCGCCGGGCGTGCGTCCGGTGGAGGTCCGGCCGGCCAAGGTGGCCGGCCGTGCCGCCGGCACAACTCCGTGCCGCGCGGGTGAGTTGAGAGCTGAGAGAAATTGAGGGGAGGGAAGGGGTTTGGCGGCCGGCCGCGGCGGCGGCCGGCTCTGGCCCGGCCACCGGCGGCCGGGCCGCCTCAATTTGGCCGGCGGCGGCCCCGGCCGCCGGCCATGTTCCCGTCCCCTGTTCGGTGAAACAGGGGATCGGGAGGGAAGGTTGAACCGGGCCGGCTGGGCCGGCCGGTTCAGGCCTTTTGGGCCGTGCAGTGAGCGGATTTGGGCTGGTTTTTGGGCCCCGTAACGGGCCGGGATTAGAAAAATAATTATATGGCTAGAATCTGGGTGAATTCTAGTTTCTTGGGGTATTTTTACTTCCCCAATTGGGTGTGTAGTGGGAGATATTCGAGCCCAAAGTAGGGCCCGTGAACTAGTCTGGGTAGAAATTCTAAGGGTCATTTTAAATTTTCTTGCTAATCAATTAATTGTGTAAATGATCCTGTAGGTGCTCAGACATCTGACTAGCTGATTTATACCTGTTGGATTGCGTACTGAGGTAAGTAAGCCAGTTATCAGTTTATTAAATAAATTATTTCAGGATATGCGTAGTTAAATTGTGAATTGTGATATGAAGAATTGTTATTGGCTAAATTGTAAGTAGATGAATATTATGAATACATGGCTGTTTATGTACTATGATTTCATGTGTGGATGCTATGCATGAGAGATGCAGTTATTATGCATGAGAGATGCAGTTACTATGCATGAGAGATGTTGCTATGTGCAGTTGCTATGCATGAGAGATGCAGTTATTGACATTGATGTGATGTATTACATGCAATTGTTCAGTAAGTATAATCCACTGTTTATGCAATATGAGTTGTTATTGATATGATGAGTGCATGTGATGTGAGGTACTGTTATGTGTCGCCGCGGTTCTCCTTTATCCTGTCATACCACACACACATCTAGAGGACGTGTTCATTTCGACATGGCGTGACCATGGTATCTCGATCTTTCGGTAGGAGGGATGGGGAATGCTTGTTGGTACATTATTGGCGTGACCCTGGTATCTCGACCTTTCAGTAGGGGGGATGCTTTAAGGGAATGCTTGTTGGTACATTATTGGCGTGACCCTGGTATCTCGACCTTTCAGTAGGGGGGATGCTTGTTGGTACATTATTGGCGTGACCCTGGTATCTCGACAGTAGGGGGGATGCTTGTTGGTACGTTATTGGCGTAACCCTGGTATCTTGACCTTTCAGTAGGGGGATGCTTTAAGGGGATGCTGGCTGGTACACTATTGAGATATTGCAGGGCCGTGGGTCACATTTACAGTTACCATTGAGAGTATAAACAGTGGGTTTACTTATATAGTATAATTGAGCGGTTATGGATGCAAATGATTGGTATTATATTCATAAGTGCCGCCGCGGTTCTCCTTTGCTATGGCCATACACATCTAGAGGATGTGCTCAGATGAGGCATTGCAGGGCCATGGGACACGCATGATATAATACTTACATTGCATAATGGAGTGATTGTGAATGCAAAAGAATGAATTATATTGATATGTGCCGCCGCGGCTCTCCTTTGTTATGGGGCATTGCAGGGCCGTGGGACACATATGATATAATATAACAATTGGAATGCTTTATATGCACTGATAATTTGCTATGATATAATACAACAATGATGAGTGCAAATGATTTGAATTATATTTATATGTGCCGCCGCGGCTCTCCTTTGTTATGGGGCATTGCAGGGCCGTGGGACACATATGATATAATATAACAATGATGGGTTTACTTACATTGCATGTTTGAGTATTTGTGAAATGTTTATGCATGCAGATCATTTATATGCTTATTGATTGCTATGCTATGATTTGACTGTATAACATGGTTTACTTACTGAGTGTAATCTCATAAAAATATTATAATGTTTTTGCTACAGGACCATGAGATTTGAGAATAACATGTTGGAGTGATGGACCTCAACTCAAATAAAATATAGATTTTGTTTTATTGCTATACCAGTGTATTTATGTGTAGGGCTTGATGCCCAGACTATATTATTGTGGTGTGTAAGGAACCATAGGTTCGTTGGAGCTTCTATTTAAAATAAAGTGGATTCATATGTTGATGTAACCCCTGTATGTGTAGGGCTTGTAGCCCAAATCTTTAGTTATGGATTGTATTAAAGACATGGACTTGAATGATATATAGGTTGTTGCTTTTCTTGAATTCAGTGTCATGTTTCGGGACGCCTTGCGTGCCCGGCACGCGGCGGGTTGTCACCCTAGCTCAAAATTTTTGGGTCTGGGGCGTGACATGATCCTTATGCCAGTTACTTACCCTATGGCACCATGAAACCAATTCAATGCATCAACTGGGAGGAAAAAGAGAGATAAATATACACAACTATTAAATTACAATAAACCAATACAGGAATCCTCATAACATATTCTTCAAAATTCACTAAGAGCAGAGACCCTAAGGAGAGAGGTTACTAAAAGATGAAAGAGATGGCATATATCAAGATCAAGGAACAAATCAGCAAGGTAACAGTGATTATGATATGTCATGCTTTTCTTGTCGACAGACCAATTTATGATTATTTTGGCAAATATAAAGGGACGAAGGAAACTTAATAGCTAGCAGTTCAAAATAGGTTTTAGGACATTGAAATGGGATTGAACTACATTGTAAAGTGATATTATTAGAGCTAGAATCTTAGTAATCAACATGTGCAACGCATATAAGAGGAAACATGGATGATTAGAGAACAAGTTCATAAAATAAAATTTTAAGGTTTTTTTTTTTTGAAAATCTATTTTTGTCTTCTTAAACTATGAGGCTCTCTGGTTACATATACTAAATGAAAAGATTAGGTTTAAAAAAAATTAAGAAAAGTAAAAAAGCTAAGTATGGAGAAGAAAGGGAATATAGTATTGGGCATGATGTAGTGCTATCAAGGTCGAAGGAGGCTAATTTATATTGAGCTGGGTGTGAATCCAAGGGTTGAGATTAAATCAAATCATGGGTGTACATAGGCTTAGGGATTAGTTTAATTTCATTTGGTTAGTCCATGAGAGTTTTTGTTGAGTCTGGGCTAGACCACTTCGTGGATGTATTTAAACTTTAGTCTTTAGGATTTGGAAGGAATAGAGAACAGATTCTTTTCTCTCAATACTTTTTTCTCATCGCAGAGCGATAGTCCTATTTTCTCTTCTTCTCCCTTCCTCTTGCTTCTTCTCCTCTTCTTTTGTCCGTACATTCTCTTGGAATTTAGCCGGGCTTCACGGTTTCTAGCCAAACGAAGCCCATCGCATGCAAGGTGAGCGGCTTCGTCTTCGTTCGTGGAGGTGGCTTCACGGAAGCCTTGGTGCGAAGCAGGTCCATACATAAGATCATTCTCACGGTGTGAAAGGAAGAGTTTCAGCTAGGAGAACGTACGTGAAGAGAGCCACGCGTACGTGAAGAGGGCCACGCGTTCCGTGCGTTGGAGTTTCAGCCGTCAGCCAAGTAAAGAAAAACGTGGCCATCACCCGCGTGAAGGAGGCTTCACGTGAAAGTGCAGAAGAGAGAGTTCTTCGGTCAACTCTGGCCAACGCATGGGATTATTTCTCACAAGTGAAGAGAAGGGTTCCAACAAGAAAAAACAAGAGGGATTAAAAATTTTTAGAAAAAGTAAGAAGGGTTACGATGATTTAAACTCTGATTAAAAAGATTAGTTTGATCGTTAATAATAGAATAAAATTTTTAGTTCTTATTCAACAAAAAAATTTTACTACTATCTTTAAACCCCAACATATAGCAGGATAATTTAATTTATAACTTGTGATCTAGATCAAAATTTGCCTTTACTTTTTAAGGGAGTAATGCTGTGGACTGCGAGCCAAATTTATGCTTTATCTCGAGGGGGGCAAAAGCACTGCCGTAGAATTGGCTGCCCAATGTGATTCAAGAGGTATTAATGGCTTTAATTTTATTAAATTTCTAATATTGTCCTTGCCACACTATCTGTTGCCGTCGGGATCCGTCCTCCGACTCAAGCGCGGTCGATCTCCTGGAACGAACCCGCACAGAAGTTGTCAGCTCCTCCTCTCTGGGGCCACCGACAGCACACCTGCACACTGGTGGTAATCGGATAGAGTTTTACTAGTCTTTATGTAGCGCTCCATAAAGAGCTAGAGAACCCCAACTAATTATCATAAGTGGCAGACACACGAAAACACATCCTGTTAAAAACTTTTCATTTTCATCTCAATTATATACACAAATCACCCAATCAACATTAAGCATCAACCTGCTCAGATAATATTTTTCATGACATTCCTCAGGCAGTTTACAAGATCACATTCACATTCGACATTAAAATCCTAAGTGCACACATCATACTCATAATTTTCTCCAAAACATAAGTCTCGTATTCATATCCAAAAAGGTCTAAAACATCATTACATCCCACTGTACACATACACATATACAAAATACAATTATCAAACCACCTCTCTCAATATACAAGGCTAGCATTTAAACACTCTTGCATCCAAGCAAGCTTCACCAGCTAAGGGTCCTGTCCTGCTTATCTTGTGATCCTGGCAGAAATACTCACTGATCTGAAAGAACATTTAAATCATAGAGGGATGAGACCTAAGTCCCAGTGACTGGATAACCATCTAACTATGGAGAAATAGAGAACCATAACCTCTTAATTTCAATCGTATGCTGAAACTATTTAACTTGTACAACTCAAAGTACATTTTTAACATGATATCAGATAAAATAAAATGTAGCTTATTCTTCAAATAACATATCAGTACTGAAATACTCTATAATAACTCTTCACTGAAAGATAACTCATTAAAATAAAACTTCATGCATTACAATATGAAGATATGCATTCTTTATCTACAACCCAGACTCCCATCAGGATCTGCTTGCCCACTGGCATCTCAAGTAAGATCTCCCTCTCGGGATAACTATTGGCCCATTGGCCCTTTTTATATCACAACATATGCTTTTAGATCTCATGATGCTGGGCTGTGTGTGTAATGCCTCTGAGGTACCACCCTACAGTCGCCCTTCTGTAGGTGTACTCTCATCGGGTGCGTGACTAGCAACAGGATCCCCGCACAAATAGCACCCCTTACCCGTGCGGTTCACCTGGCAAAGTGCTTTGTTCCTTAACCCTGGAACCTCGGGTTTTCTCTCTGCCCCCACGGGCTATATATAGTAATCAGCTCCACTGAGCTATGATTCATGCCCCCACGGGCTGCTCACAACCAGCCCCACTGGCCTGGTTAGGCATGCACTCACCCCTGATTCTGGGGTTCATCGTACGATCTGTTCGCAAGGAGGTGCCGGCTCGATAGTAGTGTGCAATGCTCATGCTACAGTACAGTCTAAAGGGTGATCAGCCCCCTAGCTGCCTGATGCTCAGTATGACTCATACATCATTTGTAAAGCTTTATCATGCAAATATGCCATGTATACATTAAAAATTCCCTCATCGAAACTCATGCTTATGTGTTTATGCTCAAAACTCATTTATCAGATCATATCATATACTAGGTTCTCATTTCTCATATTTAAAACATACATAATACTCAACATAACATAGGTATAATCTCATTATACTAGCTCAAATTAACCTCTCATTGCTAGATGAGAAATCCACTCACCTTAGTAGGTTACTCCTCGACTGGTACAACTGGTACTCAACTCTGGTATTTCGGCTCCCTGGAATAACCCTCTTGACCTACGTCAACATACAGATACAATAGCTATTAGGATTACCTCCACACGAGGTTTTCCCACGAACCATGCATGCATACATGATCTATCCTCTAATATCTCATTATTTTCTTCCACCCAATCTCTACTCAAGATTACTTCTACTATTACCTCAAAATACACTAATCTAAGAAAATCTAAAGTCATACAAGACCTAGGGAAGCTATAGCTTACCTGGAGTCGAGCACAAACCCCAAGCTTCCCTTTCCCTTTCTCTTTCTTCCTCCTTTTTCTTCTTCTTCTTCTTCCTTTCCTCTCTTTTCTCCTCTTCTTTCTTCTTTCTTTCTTTCTTTCTTTTCTCTGGCTGAACCCACGTTCCCCTTTTTCTCTAATGACTTGGGGACCAAGTCATAGGAAACTTAAGGGTTAAGGCATGCCAAATTCCCTTTTACCCTCAAACACTCTTAACACACACTTTTTGGAAAACACGTGGCTCACTTATAACCATGCTATTTTGCCCTTATATTTTCTTTCCTAAGTTGCCCTTAACACAATTTGCAATTGACATCGGAGCCTTTTCCCATTTTGCCCCTGATATAGCATTTTTTTAATAGATTTATAGCCCAGATCATCCTTTTTCGCTTAAATCTATACTTTTATGTAACATTTCTAAGAAAAGACTTTACCATCTTGAAGAACTCGATTTTAGAAATCCAACGGTTCAAACGGCATCCAAATCGGACTTGAAACGGATTAAATATGAATTTCTCAAGATTTAACTCAGAAAAACCTGCCGTCGGAGTCGGCTCGAACAGATTGGAGTCGGCTCGCAGATAGGGTCGGCTCCAGAAAAGTAGGGGTCGACTCCAGCGACTCTGCAGGTATCGACTCCTAAGCGTGCCGAAAGTTTAAAACCGTGCCGGAGTCGACTCCACTCAGAGGGTCGACTCCAACCACTAAAAACGTCATTTTTAGGATAAAACTCAAACTAAACTTGATTTTTCTTGTGATTTAAACCCATTAAACTTAAGTCTCTCAATTTCTCAAATCAGACTCATTAACATTTAGAAATATACTTATTTACTCCAAAATTTCTTCTCTTTACATTTATCAAAAGGCCAACACACCCATATTTCAAGAAAACTTTCTGACTTTCATTTTAACTGAAAATGCCATAGATTACAAGGTTTTCAGGATGTTACAATTCTCCCCCTCTTAAGAAATTTCGTCCTCGAAATTTAGCTAGATATATTTTCAAATAGATGGGGGTACTTAAATCTCATCTCATCCTCTCGCTCCCATGTAGCCTCCTCTTTTTGATGATTTAACCATTGCACCTTAACTAATGGAATTCTTTTACTGCGGAGCTGCTTAATCTCCCTACTCAAGATCTTCACTGGTTCTGTTGCAAATGATAAATCCCCCTGTAACTCTATAGTCTCAGACTGAATCACATGAGAGGAATCTGGCACATACCTCCTAAGCATTGATACATGAAATACATTATGAATCTGAGATAACTCTGGAGGTAAAGCCAATCTATAAGCTAGTGTCCCAACTCTTTCCAGAATTTCATAGGGTCCAATATACCTGGGACTCAACTTGCCTTTCTTTCCAAATCTCATAATACCTCGCCAAGGAGATACCTTCAGAAAGACTCTATCTCCAACCTCAAACTTTACCTCTCTATGCTTTTTATCTGCATAGCTCTTCTGTCTATCCTGGGCTGCCTTTAATTTAGCTCTTATAATTTTAACTTGATCTGCTGTAAGCTGCACTAACTCAGGGCCTAACAGCCTTCTCTCTCCCTCCTCATCCCAACACACTGGAGTTCTACATTTTCTCCCATACAAGGCCTCATATGGTGCCATATCAATGCTAGAATGGTAGCTGTTATTGTAAGCAAACTCTACTAAAGGTAGATGATCATCCCAGCTACCAGAAAATTCCATGACACAAGCTCTCAGCATATCCTCCAGTGTCTGGATGGTTCTTTCTGACTGACCATCGGTTTGGGGATGAAATGCTGTACTGAACCTCAATTTAGTCCCCAAAGCTTTCTGTAATTCTGCCCAAAATTGAGATGTGAACCTTGGATCTCTATCTGATACTATCGATACTGGCACACCATGCCTACTCACAATTTCATGCACATATAATTCTGCTAATCTATCCAAGGTAAAGACAATCTTAATAGGCAGAAAATGAGCAGACTTAGTCAATCTATCAACTATCACCCATATAGCATCATTGCCCCTTCTGGTCTTTGGGAGTCCTACAACGAAATCCATAGTTATATGCTCCCACTTCCACTCTGGCACAAACAGAGGCTGAAGCTTTCCAGCTGGACACTGATGTTCAGCCTTAATCTGCTGACACACCAAACACTTAGATACATACTCAGCTATCTCCTTTTTCATACCATTCCACCAGTAATTCTGTTTGATAGTTCTATACATCTTAGTACTACCTGGATGCATTGAATAAGCTGAGCTATGTGCTTCCCTTAAAATCTGATCTTTCACTGATTCCACAGCTGGCACACAAACTCTGCCCTTGAATAATAACACTCCATCACCTCTAACAGAAAACTCTGACTGAGACCCACTCTGAATTAAATCTCTGCTTTAAGCAAATGTAGATCTAGCAACTGAGCTTCTCTTATTTCTTCTAGCATTTGGGGTCTCACTCTGAAAGTAGCCAACAAGGCTCCTGATTCTTCTACAGCTAGCTCTGCATCTAACCTCCTTAACTCAATCATCAAGGGTAGCTGTACGGTTCTGATAGAAGCCAATGTGGCCATAGACTTTCGACTCAAGGCATCAGCCACAACATTAGCTTTCCCTGGGTGATACTCAATAGTGCAATCATAGTCTTTAATCAATTCAATCCATCTTCTCTGCCTTAAATTCAATTCCTTCTGGGTCAGAATATATTTCAAGCTCTTATGATCAGTAAATATCTGGCATCTTCTTCCATACAAGTAGTGCCTCCAAACCTTCAATGCAAATATAACAGCAGCTAACTCCAAATCATGGGTGGGGTAATTCTTTTCATGGGATCTCAACTGTCTAGATATATAAGCCACTACTTTCCCATTCTGCATTAAAACACACCCCAAACCCTTCAATGAGGCATCACTATAGATCACATAATCACTGGCACTATCAGGTAGTATTAGGATTGGGGCTGAGGTTAATCTCCTTTTCAATTCATCCATACTCTTCTGGCATTCATTTGACCAATCAAACTTGATATTCTTTCTAAGCAGCTTAGTCATAGGAGAAGCCAAAATCGAGAAATTTTCTATAAATCTTCTATAATATCCTGCTAACCCCAAGAAACTCCTCACCTCAGTCTGATTGGTAGGTGATACCCAATTTACTATAGCTTCAATCTTTTGAGGATCTACCATAATACCTTTGGCTGAAACTACATGTCCCAAGAACTTTACCTCATCCAGCCAAAATTCACTTTTACTAAACTTTGCATATAATTGCTTTTCTCTTAATATCTGCAAAACTGTCCTCAGATGCTGTTCATGCTCTTCACTACTTCTAGAATAAATCAAGATGTCATCAATGAATACTATCACAAATTTATCTAGATACTCTTGAAATACTTGATTCATCAGGCCCATAAAAGCAGCTGGAGCATTTGTCAAGCCAAATGGCATTACCAAGAACTCATAATGACCATATCTGGTCCTGAAAGCAGTCTTAGATATATCCTCATTCTTTATTCTCAATTGATGATACCCAGATCTCAGATCAATCTTTGAAAACACTGCTGCCCCCTGCAGCTGATCAAACAAATCATCGATCCTTGGTAATGGATAATTGTTTCTAATGGTCACCTTGTTCAACTGTCTATAGTCTATACACAACCTCAAGGTACCATCCTTTTTCTTCACAAACAACACTGGTGCACCCCATGGTGATATACTGGGTCTAATAAACCCTTTATCCAATAATTCTTGTAACTGACTTTTCAATTCTTTCAATTCAACTGGAGCCATTCTATAAGGTGCCTGGCTATTGGTCTGGTATCTGGGGCTAGATCTATACTGAAATCAAATCCTCTGTCAGGAGGTAACCCTGGCAACTCCTCAGGAAATACATCTGAAAAATCCCTTACCACAGGGATATTCGTCAGCTCTAAACCATTGCCCTCTAGGCTCACTGCACAAGCTAAATAGGCTTCACATCTCTTTGCTAGCATTCTATTGGCTGACAGAGCTGAAATCACTCCTGAGGGTAACCCCCTCCTATCACCAACAAAACAGACTTCTCTATCATCAGAAGTTTGCAACATCACCTCCTTCCTTAAGCAATCTACTCTGGCTCTATGCACAGATAGCCAATCCATCCCCAAAATGGCATCAAACTCTTTCAACCTCAAAGGAATCAAATCTGCTGCTAATTTCTGACTCCCCACAGAAATATCACAACCTCTATACACTTGGTCTGCTATAAAAGGCCTCCCTACGGGCATAGATACTACCAACTGACTACCCAACTGGCCCACATCTCTAACTAGATGCTTAGCAAACTCACATGAGATAAATGAATGCGTAGATCCAGAATCAATTAAAATATAAGCATCATGATTATCGATGGGTAGCATACCTGTCACCACATCAGGATCAATCTGAGCCTCCTGTCTGGTCATGGCAAACACTCTGGCCTCGGCTCTCGGAATACTGGATGACCCTCCTGGCTGATTAACATTAGGCCCCACCTGACTGGCTGAAGCCACAACACTACCATCACCCCTCCTACTAGGCTGTCCCCTTGGCATTACTGGCCCCTGAGGAAGCCCACCAGCCTGCTGCCCTCTCCTAGGGCAATCTCTCTTCAGGTGACCTAGATCACCACAAATATAACATCCCTTATTGCCCCTCCTACATTCTCCCAAATGAAGTTTTCCACATACATTACATGGGGGTATATTTCTCCCTCCACCAGAAGGACGACCCTGCTCCCCTACATCACCAGACACCCTGCTGGAGGCAACCTGAGGCACACCCACATAAGGCTTTCTTTGAACTGGGCTAGATGCTGACACAGATACGGATCCTCTGCCCACATCACCAGGGGCTCTAAACCCAGAATAAAACTGTCCAGTCCTCTGGGGTTTCTTAAATGGCTGAGTCCCTCCCGGAGCAGAAGAATGACTAGGAGCACTTCTTTTCATTCTATCCTGCCTCCTACTCATATATTCTTTTTCAATCTCCTCAGCTTTGAGTGCTCCCTGCACCAACTCAGAGTAATATTGTAGGTCTGCATACAGGTCTTGGCTTTAATAGGGAGATTCAACCATCCTGGAATAGTCGACATCTCTCCCTCTCATCAGCCACCAAGGCCCTAGCAAACTGAGATAACTCCACAAAAGTGGCTTCATAATCTGCCACGGACATCCTCCCCTGAGTCAGACAAAGGAAATCCCTCCTCTTCTGATCCCTATAAATCTCAGAATAATATTGCTGATGAAATTCTCTTCTAAAATTTTCCCATGTCAACTCCACTCCCTGGGGCTGCCTGCCCTGAATAGATCTCCACCAACTCTGGGCTCTACCCTCCAGTAAAAAGGTGGCAATACTCAGCCTCTGCTCCTCAGAGCATCCCATCACATCAAATACTCTCTCGATCCTCTGCAGCCATGCCCCGGCCTGAATAGGATCAGTAGTTCCCTGGAACTCCAGAGCCCCTAACTTTCTGGCTCTTTCCACATTCCTCACAACCTCAGTATTTTTAGATGGAAGGCTAGAACTAGCACCCACAGCTGCTACCACAGCCTGAGTAATCATGCCTACCAACTCTGACATACTAGGCCCCTGAGTCTGTACTCGAGATGGGTCTACTGGCACAGGGGTAATAGACTGTGAAGAAGACTCTGGCATCTGCTCTGAAGATGCCCCACTCTAGCCTCCTTAGATACTGGCTCGGTGGAATCACTAGAAGCCATTCTATCAATTTGACTTCTTCTAACTGACCTTCTGAATCTACTTTGACCTTTGCTTCTATCCCTGCCTGAAGATTGCTCTGTCTCTCTAGATGCCTTTGTAGTAATCGTCCTACAAGACATTATTCATTACATCAGTTTCATCATTCAATAGCTATAATCATAAAACATTCAATCATCCTAGACTCATACTCATACTTATTCCCCTAGGACCTAATAACCTAGGGCTCTGATACCAAAACTTGTCAGCTCCCCCTCCTCTCTGGGGCCACCGACAGCACACCTGCACACTTGTGGTAATCGGATAGAGTTTTACTAGTCTTTATGTAGCGCTCCATAAAGAGCTAGAGAACCCCAACTAATTATCATAAGTGGCAGACACACGAAAACACATCCTGTTAAAAACTTTTCATTTTCATCTCAATTATATACACAAATCACCAATCAACATAAGCATCAACCTGCTCAGATAATATTTTTCATGACATTCCTCAGGCAGTTTACAAGATCACATTCACATCGACATTAAAATCCTAAGTGCACACATCATGCTCATAATTTTCTCCAAAACATAAGTCTCGTATTCATATCCAAAAAGGTCTAAAACATCATTACATCTCACTGTACACATACACATATACAAAATACAATATCAAACCACACTCTCTCAATATACAAGGCTAGCATTTATACACTCTTGCATCCAAGCAAGCTTCACCAGCTAAGGGTCTGTCCTGCTTATCTTGTGATCCTGGCAGAAATACTCACTGATCTGAAAGAACATTTAAATCATAGAGGGATGAGACCTAAGTCCCAGTGACTGGATAACCATCTAACTATGGAGAAATAGAGAACCATAACCTCTTAATTTCAATCGTATGCTGAAACTATTTAGCTTGTACAACTCAAAGTACATTTTTAACATGATATCAGATAAAATAAAATGTAGCTTATTCTTCAAATAACATATCAGTACTGAAATACTCTATAATAACTTTTCACTGAAAGATAACTCATTAAAATAAAAATCCATGCATTACAATATGAAGATATGCATTCTTTATCTACAACCCAGACTCCCATCAGGATCTGCTTGCCCACTGGCATCTCAAGTAAGCTCTCCCTCTCGGGATAACTATTTGGCCCATTGGCCCTTTTTATATCACAACATATGCTTTTAGATCTCATGATGCTGGGCTGTGTGTGTAATGCCTCTGAGGTACCACCCTACAGTCGCCCTTCTGTAGGTGTACTCTCATCGGGTGCGTGACTAGCAACAGGATCCCCGCACAAATAGCACCCCTTACCCGTGCGGTTCACCTGGCAAAGTGCTTTGTTCCTTAACCCTGGAACCTCGGGTTTTCTCTCTGCCCCCACGGGCTATATATAGTAATCAGCTCCACTGAGCTATGATTCATGCCCCCACGGGCTGCTCACAACCAGCCCCACTGGCCTGGTTAGCATGCACTCACCCCTGATTCTGGGGTTCATCGTACGATCTGTTCGCAAGGAGGTGCCGGCTCGATAGTAGTGTGCAATGCTCATGCTACAGTACAGTCTAAAGGGTGATCAGCCCCCTAGCTGCCTGATGCTCAGTATGATCATACATCATTTGTAAAGCTTTATCATGCAAATATGCCATGTATACATTAAAAATTCCCTCATCGAAACTCATGCTTATGTGTTTATGCTCAAAACTCATTTATCAGATCATATCATATACTAGGTTCTCATTTCTCATATTTAAAACATACATAATACTCAAACATAACATAGGTATTAATCTCATTATACTAGCTCAAATTAACCTCTCATTGCTAGATGAGAAATCCACTCACCTTAGTAGGTTACTCCTCGACTGGTACAACTGGTACTCAACTCTGGTATTTCGGCTCCCTGGAATAACCCTCTTGACCTACGTCAACATACAGATACATAGCTATTAGGATTACCTCCACACGAGGTTTTCCCACGAACCATGCATGCATACATGATCTATCCTCTAATATCTCATTATTTTCTTCCACCCTTTCTCTACTCAAGATTACTTCTACTATTACCTCAAAATACACTAATCTAAGAAAATCTAAAGTCATACAAGATCTAGGGAAGCTATAGCTTACCTGGAGTCGAGCACAAACCCCAAGCTTCCCTTTCCCTTTCTCTTTCTTCCTCCTTTTTCTTCTTCTTCTTCTCTTCCTCTCTTTTCTCTCTTCTCTCTTTCTTTCTTTCTTTCTTTTCTCTGGCTGAACCCACGTTTCCCTTTTTCTCTAATGACTTGGGGACCAAGTCATTGGAAACTTAAGGGTTAAGGCATGCCAAATCTCCCTTTTGCCCTCAAACACTCTTAACGCACTTTTTGGAAAACACGTGGCTCACTTATAACCATGATATTTTGCCCTTAGATTTTCTTTCCTAAGTTGCCCTTAACACAATTAGCAATTGACATCGGAGCCTTTTCCCATTTTGCCCCTGATATAGCATTTTTTTAATCGATTTATAGCCCAGATCATCCTTTTTTACTTAAATCGATACTTTTATGTAACATTTCTAAGAAAAGACTTTACCATCTTGAAGAACTCGATTTTAGAAATCCAACGGTTCAAACGGCATCCAAATCGGACTTGAAACGGATTAAATATGAATTTCTCAAGATTTAACTCAGAAAAACCTGCCGTCGGAGTCGGAGGAGTCGGCTCGAGCAGAAATAGGGTCGGCTCCAGAAAAGTAGGGGTCGACTCCAGAAAAGTAGGGTCGACTCCAGCACTGCAGGGGTCGACTCCAAAGCGTGCCGAAAGTTTAAAACCGTGCCGGAGTCGACTCCACTCCAATTAGGGTCGACTCCAACCACTAAAAACATCATTTTAGGATAAAACTCAAACTAAACTTGATTTTTCTTGTGATTTAAACCCATTAAACTTAAGTCTCTCAATTTCTTAAATCAAACTCATTAACATTCAGAAATATACTTATTTACTCCAAAATTTCTTCTCTTTACATTTATCAAAAGGCCAACACACCCATATTTCAAGAAAACTTTCTGACTTTCATTTCAAATGAAAATGCCATAAATTACAAGGTTTTCAGGATGTTACAGAAGTCCTCACGCAAGAGGCGTTGGGGTGGCCCTCCGTGAAAGACCCTCCGATGCTCAAGTCAGTGGGAGGATCGGTGATCAACAGAAAATGGGGAGGTGGATCTCTCCGAGGAGTCTCTCCAGGGGCGGCCGATCGGAAGCTCTAGGGGGGAGCGCCGATGAGCAGCTGGGGAGAGTAGAGAGTGGGAGTGAGAGTGAGCGCATACCTGAGAGAATCTGGGAGTGTCGTATTTATAGGCTGTCACATAGATCCTGAGCGCCTTCTGGAAGGTTCGCAGGTTGTTGGGATACGGAGATGAACCGAATCGGGCCGTTATGGGGCCGGTAGGATCCGTATCTTGTTCGTTAGGGGATCTATGGCTAGGAGAGCTCCTTGATGGCTTGAGATCTGGTAGGTGCGTAGGTCCCAGGTAGCCGTGTTAGGTTCTAGACCACTCCTCAACATGATTCCTTGCCTAGGATGCTGTTACGATAGGCCTAGGCTCTCCCGCGTCAGGTTCCACGAAGGTGAGTATTGGATCGTGGATCGTTCAGTGAAGCCGAGCTATAGGTGGCTCGGAAAAAGCGAGCCATGGGAGGCTCGGGGAAACCGAGTTATGGAAGTTCGGGGAAGCCGAGCTACAGGAGGCTCGGGGGAGCCGAGCTATAGAAGCCCGGAGAAAGCCGAGCTATGGAAGCCCGGGGAGGCCGAGCTACAGGAAGCTCGGGGGAGCCGAGCTGCAGGAAGCTCGGGAGAGGCGAACTTTTCTTGAAGAAGTAATTATTTTGAAATGGCACCGAACATTTCATTTGGAGAACTTTTCTTGAAGAAGTAAATTTTTTTGAAGAAGTAAATTTTTTTTTTATATACTTATCTTGATTCTTCCTCTGTATTTTTTTTTTTTACTTCATTTCTCTGCTCTTTTTTGATTTTACACAATGAATGCACTTTTTTTTTCATCAATTTTTGGTTTACGAGACTGACTTCTTGAATCATTCATAGGAATGCTATGTTCTGCATCTTCTTGATTATCTTGGTAGATTCTAAATGAATTCATATTATGATCTTTTTGAATTAATAAGCTTTGAATCAAACTTATCAAAGTATTAAATTTTTTATTCAAATTTCTAATATTTCTTCAGATAAACCATAAAACTGGCCTGAGAGATAATGATAAAATAGGAATATTTAGAACTTTCTCTGAATCTTAGGATTTTCTTATTACTTGAGCTTTTGATTATTGATCAATATTAACTCCTCTTTCTTGAGTGGCATAGAGCTAAGTCTTATGACTTCTTGCGTAGTTTTTTATATAAAATGCCAATCTGTTGATGGTAATTTAATTATGGCATTAAACATCAATGAATAAATTTTTTTCATAAAAAATGGCAAAGTATCTTGCTAGTCTATAGAATCTTTATGGAGAAGACTTAAATTTAGATAACAAATCACTTAACGATGATCAAGAGTTAAGAATCATAAGCTTCGTTACTCCTATATAGATGAATATACCAAAGAACTTAGAGCTTCTTTCGGATTAGTCCTCTATCCTCCGGTTAGCTCTCGAACTTAAGAAATCAGCCGAATTAATAAAATATAATATTTAAAGAAAAAGAAAATGAGTCTTACATAGGCCCGAATGAAGCTTTTTTTATTTATTTATAAATATTTGGAATGAATTTAAAATAGGTTTATTCTGTTAACCAAGGGCATCAATTCTTATACTAAAAAAGATGATTAAAAAATAATACTGATCAATTTATTTAATCAATTAAATTTTAATACATGAATTTAGTATTTATTTAATTATTTTTATAATTGCTATAAACTTATTTTGCTACGTGTTGTTATCTTATATTTTTAATAATTTTCCCTTATCAATAGTAATAATGTTTTAAATTTTTATCACCAACCGTATAAATTTCGGTCCCCCTTCCATTCCACATCACTTTCTCTCGCATGTAGGGTCTGGGGACGGTTTTTGAAGTGGCATCGACCAAGGAGGCTTTCGTCTTTGGTTATTCATTATCGCTGGCGCTACATTACCCATTTCTTCTCCACTCCTACGTGAAAATAATAAGTTGGTCGAAAAATAAAGTAACATTTCTATCTCAGATCGGCACCTCCTCATCGATATCCAAAAAAAATAAAAGTTATTCGATGGATCGGATAGAATCTATGCGATCACTTATCAATTAATGAATAAGAACATTTGGCTTCCTCTCTAGGATGCTTATCTCCTAATTCGATATGTCTACCAAAAAGTTAAATCAGCAACCGATTGGATTGCTACTTCAGTGGCTCATCGCTTCGAATTTTAAAAATGAAAGCAAAAAAATTTATATTCTATTATATTCAAACAAATTTTATTTTCTAATTTTTTATATTTAACTCGCACTAAAATAATATGATCATCTATCAGTACAATATATATATATATAACTCACAAAACATATGAAGGGTAACAATATCATACACATTATTCATCAATAATAAATAAATTTAGCTTAGAATTAAACAGATAGATTTAGATTATAAATACATTGACTCATCATAATCTAGATCGAATTTATATTTCTAATCTATTTAATTTATTTAAATAATATGTTGAATTGAATCGTATTTATTTAGTTCATTTATTTTATCGATTAACACATTATTTGTTGATGTGTATTTTATTATCATTGATTAATAGGTTAAATAGGTCAAATAGATTTAGTAGGTTAAACAGCTATGAAGTTTTGATGTATATAATAAACGGATAGGATTGGAAGGTTTTTACGGTCAACCATTATAAGACCCGATTGCCACCGACGCACACGCAACCCTACGACCAACGACGAAAACGTGCCGCTTTACTGTGTCCAGATCCGACCAGAGACCGAGGGTCGACAAACCCGGATCTCGCGTATCCGTCCACTCGAGATCTAGGCCTCCGCCCGTACGGCCTCCAAGGCCGCCCGCGTCGAGATAAGGTGCGGTGGGGTAGGCTAACCTCACGGGACACCGACACGCGCCGGTGCCGGAGAGCGTGCAGGAGAGATCTTTTATAAGGGCCAAGCCCAGAACCGGGAAACGGTTGCAGAGACGTCTCCTTCAAGTCTGAAACGAGAGCTTTTCTTGGCATCATAGAAGAAGAAGAAGGGATTCTTGAGCGATGGCGTGCTGGTGGGATTGGGTGGTGATACCAGTGAGGCGAGTCCGGATCGACGTGGCAGCTACTCGCATCGCAGTTCGGGAAACCGGTGAGCTTCTTGTGCCGCTAGCTTGTGTTCCGATGGGAGTTGATTAGAATAGATTAGATTAGATTTATTTATTTGCCTCCATATTTTATAGGGCTGCAGAAGCTGAGAGAGGAGGTGAGGACGTGCGAGTACGAGGACGTGCGCGTGATGTGGGAGATGCTCCGGAAGACCGACTCCGAGTT
Organism: Calamus simplicifolius; assembly: GCA_900491605.1. Lineage (NCBI taxonomy): Eukaryota > Viridiplantae > Streptophyta > Magnoliopsida > Arecales > Arecaceae > Calamus > Calamus simplicifolius. Next base: position 882,629 of record UESW01003974.1, on the reverse strand, counting down.
CGGACGGTATCCGCCGGCGGCGAAGGGTTGTTGTAACAAGACTCAACGCCGCCGTCGTCGGAGGCATCTCCGGAGGGGTCGGGCGAGGAGCGGCGCGTGGGAGGCCGTGCTCGGGTGGTCTCTTTGTAACCTGTGCTGCAACTTCTAACGGGACCGGAATCGCGATGAGCACGCTAGATTTTGTATTTTGATATAACTGAGCTGGCTTGTGTGATCACCCGTTGTTATCTCGGCTCGGCCCTATGTCTTGTACAAAAGAATGAGATCGAATGGAACCGAGGGAGGCTTTCTACTCCCGCTTTGTTTATTTACTTCGTTCTTGATTCCAGAAGTTAGACTGATCTTAGCCATGCGCAATCGTTGCCTTCCCCCTTGGAGTTATAATTGCGTGATCTTTCTCGCGTTCGGATTCAGTGATCAGCGACATTTCATTAGAAAGAAAATATATGCATTTCCCATCAAATAATCGAAATCTGATTGGCTTGTGAACTTCGTGATCCAAACTTGGCAGAAGATATATAAGAACAAAGTTTAGAGGCCACTGTAGACTAATCTTAAGACTGTATCATAGTTTGATCCATGAAGTTTACCTGATTGTTCGCGTGGCCACCACAAATTGGACGTTTGTGTATCAATGCTCCAACCAATGTTAGTTGGCATGATATATAGTTCCCATAAATTGGAAGGTGACGGTAAAACCGTGGGAGAATGATTAATTATGGCTCTGGAGGACAAGAGACGCGCGTCAGACTACTTCTTTGGCACCAGCTCTTCGCTCTTGCAGTAATTCTTCACTTAAAAATTAAATTTTATTGATAGTAATAATTTTTTATTTCTAAACTAATTTTGCTGGGGTATTGCGGAAATTTTATCCCAAGATATGGCTCGTGGCTCCAATAAAAAGTTCTAATCCCAAATCATTGTTTACAATTCAGTGGTCTAAATAGATGAACTTTATGGGATCCCGTTGAGATGTAAACTCAAGCACGGAGATTGAGGCTCAAAATTGATCTTCATACATCAATCAGGAGATCGATTTATGGCTGAGACTCATATGCGAGAAGTAAAGAACAGAAAGCATGAGAAGGCTGGAGAGAACCTCCATGATAAGCCTGAAGAGTGCCTTCTCAAATAATAAATCATTAAGGGCTTCAAAAGCTAAAATATTTCATAAATATAACAATAAAATGTTTGATTATAATTTATTTATTCTTCTGATATCAAAAACATTCTAAATACTATGCTTCTCATTTGAATCCCAATTATAGCTTGATTTTGCATATCACGTGGCTTTGAATAGACAATGATGAAGTAGAATGAGTTAACAACATGGTATGAATCTTCCAACATACCCCAACATAATTAATATAAAATGGAGGAAAAAAATATCAAGCAATTTTCTTATAAATATTAGACTCAAATAAATCCAATGGGTATATTTTTTTAATTAAAAAATATTTTAGTATTATCTTTTACACACACTTACATATAAGATTTTTCTAAAATTATTTTAGAGTTCAATAGAATGAAAATCATGATTATATAATTATAAGAGTTGGAGATTAGGTAGTGAAATGATTCCTGCCTTTCGCTCAAGGCGAATATAGTATGGTGGAAGGATCGTTTAGTATATATTATAAAGAAAGAGACCTTAATGCAAATTCTTATATCTGTGAGGGTTAGTTATAATAGGTATTACTACAGCTAGTAAAATTCAAAAGTTTTCTAATTAATTTAGAGTTTGAAAAGTTTTAAAATTAATATAAAAATTAATGAAGGAACAAGAAAATATTTCTTGAAAGTATTAAGGATGTGAGATGTCAAAAGACTCGATTCCTACTGTTGTAAAAAACGATTTCTTATGATTCTATACGCATGCTCACTTTTAGAAATTTGACATGCCTATAAATAGGCAAGATGTTATGACTAAGTTGGCAATTAGAATCATTGGAATGACCACTCAAGTTACAAAGCTTTAGAGAAAAGTGGATGCATAAATACCTTTGGAGGTGAGAGACTTAGATAGCTAAATGAGGCACTTTTCATATTAAAGATTCATGTCATTCTTATGGATTGATCTTGTATTGTCAAATTATTATTATTATTGTTTCAAAAAAAGAAGGTAAAAAATTATTTTTTTGCAAGTAAACTATTAGTGGTATTGAAGCCAACCAAAAGAAGACATGAATCTTATTTATTTATGTTACCATGCACGAGATACAAATGTAAAATGAATCTAAATATTACATGATAAAGACAAATCCCTCATCGCTAGCTACATGAGTATGTCGCACTGGCAACATTACCTTTAGCAATGCCACCCATGACCACTTCAGAATTATGTGTTCCAAGATCATGACATGCACTGCTAGAAATCAGCCTTTCAAAAAGGGACATTACCAAGGAATATGTCCCTTAAAAATTATCAAGGAATTACAAAGGAATTTTTAAGAAATTTTAAATTATATTCAAAATCTAGTTTCAGTAAGAAATCTCTAAGAAAATTGCTAGGAATATATTTTTCTGATAAATTCTTTGAAAATCCCTTGGTAATTTATAAGGGATCAGTGAGTGAGTGATATTTAAATAATTTTTAGTAAGAGATTTATAAGAAAAGTTCGATCCTTTAGAAATTTACTAAGAAATAAATCTCTTGGTGCTGGTAAGATATTTTTAAAAATAAAAAATAATATCAGAAAGGAAATTTTTTTTAGAAACCCTTAGTAATTTTAAAATCTTGTAGCTAGCATATCATTCTCACTAGCATAAAAATAAAAATCATAAGTAAAATTAATATTATGTACTATTTTTAATACCATTAATTAAACCAAAAAAATCTTTCATTCCTTCCTCTCTCTCTAACTCGTTCAAATCTTATCAAAACCCTAGGCTTACATCCTTTGTTGCTAATAATTAGATTAGCACAACAATAAGGGGCTAGCCTTGAACCCTTTGATCATAGGTTCAAACCACAACTTCCATGTTTTATTAGGAGAAATACCTTGATTTCAAGGAAATTCCCTGTTTTTTTATTTTTTTTATGAAGAAAAATTGATTTTTAAGAAAGACTTTCATCAAGATAAGGTTAATTTCCTGATATGATGATATATACCTAGGTAACAATGAGCATGATCAATCACCTACTAGCCCGTAAGGCCCCTATACTTCATAGTAAATAGGACCCGTGGTGCTTGGCATGGGACTTGCAAGCCCACTTCTATATCAAGCCATATCATATATTGTCAACCAACTCTTTGTCTCATTATCATGTATAGACACTTTATATAATCAAAAATGGTACCCTTCGATCCTCTTTCTCTCCGCTCTATAAACATTTGCCTCCATGTTCTCTATATTTTTTTGGAACTTAGCATTGAAGAACCTTCGTCGGGTAATTATCGGCACCGTTCATGACCTTTTTCTATGTTTGTAAGGACCCAAAACCACTCAATGGGAGGCTCTTACCTTATTAGATTAATTATCACCCTGATTTTCAGCTCATCATTTATCTCATCACTCCTATTGGTCCTCAAGCGCTCTTAATTGGACTTTAACACCATCATTACATATTGAGACATGTCCATGTCTTATGCTTCTTCTTAATTCATTTCATTAATTTTATATGTATACACTGACTTGTCGGCAATCATACTTTGTTTGGTGTGTTTGTCATGTAAGAATTATTTCTTGTTATTTTTTATTTATAGTTGCACATAAGATGCAACACCTTTTCTTTGACACTAGATAGCAATTTAATATGTATACTTACTTGGAATTCTTTGATTCAAATAAGTAGTGGGAGTTCTATGTATGACTTTTATGAAAGTCAAACTTACGCCTAATTTGATATGAGATATCAAAGTTTATATGATACACAACCATAAAATTCAAAATTGAAATATTAAGTGCTAAATAGGATTATTTCATGGAAATAATTCTTATGGCCCTCCATTACCAATAGATAGGGATTCTAATTAGTTAGAGTCCAAAAGGATAGGTTGAATTTTGATTACTTAGTTCTTTCCATCTATTTCTTTAGAAGATGGGTGTACTAATTACTAAATTAAGTGTCATCTAAAACAATAATAACAATAGAAATAACAATAAGATCTTAATCCCAAACTAGCTGAGGTCAAATATAAAATCTTTTTTCTTTATTTAGCTCGATTATAAGTCATAATTTTTTTAAAATATAAAGATTCTTGAATTTTCTTTATCACTTTCTTCAATATATTTTTAGTTTATTTTTACCTTTTTTCTTCTAAATATATCAAGTCAATCTTTCATATAGATCCATTTTTAGGTTTACTTTGTATATTTTCAAATCATTTAATTTATCCTTTCCTCAATTTATCTTTTATTGGAGCTAGTTTACATTTTTACAAATAGTTCTATTTTCTATTCTATCTTTCTTATATTACTACACATTAATTTCAACATTCTAATTTTAGCCACATTCATCTTGTATACATGTCATCTAAAATGAGGATATAATTTTTCAAGTGCATACATTACACTTGGATAGTGATTTGCACTTAATCAAACCGAATGCGGCAACCAAGGCTTCACTCATGTTAATTTGGAGGCCAAAGGAAAATTAGAGTCATAAATAAATTAATTAAATAAACATGAGGTGTAATATGATGGGTAAGTGCTACTTGCCCATTCAATGTATGTATAAGACTAAAGCTTCAATTGTATATATGGAAAGCAGTTCCTAAGATACACTATGATTGTTGAATATAATTGTTACATTCTGCATAGGATTATACACGCACATATACATATAGGTAGAACTTAGTTATATTCAAATATAACCAAATTTAAATTTGATCATCTTCTTCGTCTTTAAATCTATATGAATTTTAAAATTATTAATCTTTTTTTATTTTTTAATTTGAGATCACAAACTGTATAAATTTAAGAATGAGGCTGATGACCAAATTTAGATATATGTGTTCGTGCATGCGTGTGCATTGTGGGCACTGCCATTGTTGATTTATTTTATCCGAATCTGATGGATTTATGCATGTGATTTATTAACATATTGAAGTAAAATTCACTATTATGCTATTTTACATACTCAGAATTTTAAACTTTAATCTCTTATCTAAAATCTTGGTTGACAAATCGGTTGTCAAGTCGTAGACGGGAAAAGAAATTTAACCATTGTTCTCACAGCTGAAAAGATTGCACATGTTCTTAATCAAGATCCACTAGAATTTTCCGTAGCTGAGTCCACAGATAAGCAGAAGGAAGCTTATAAAAGGTGACATGACGCAGATGAGATGGCCAAGTATTACATGCTAGCCTTCATATCTAATATGTAACGAAAGCAGCATGAGGACCTAAGCCATAGTAAAAGCTATGATGTTAAATTTACAAGAAATGTTTGGGGGTGCAAAGCAGAAATGCACGATAAGTTGCCATGAAAAATCTAATATCTACTAAAATAGTAGAGGGTTCTCCAGTTCAGGAACATGTTCTGAAGATGATTTCATTCACCAACAAACTAGAAATGCTTGGTGCACAAAAGGATGTAGAAATCCAAATTGATGCAATCCTGTCATCCTTGCCAGACCCTTAATCAATTTGCTCTAAATTATGAAATGAATAAGACGGTGATAACATTATCTGAGCTACTCAATGTGTTTTAACAGTATGCAAAAGATTTGATCAAGGAGACTAAGCTGACATTTATGTTGGCTGAGGATGCAAATTCTTCAAGTTTAAGCCCAAGGACAAAAGGCAAAAAGAAGAAAACTAGAGGCATCAAGTTCTCTAAATGACATGAAGGTGGCAACGTGAACAAGAGCATTGAGAAAAAGAAAAGCAAGGGAAATTGTTTCCATTGTGGTAAACCTGCTAATTAGAAAAGGAATTGTCATCATTATTTGGCACCTCTGAAAAAGGATAGACCTTTAGAATGGATGTCAACTGTGCTTACTATTGAAACAAATTTAATTGTTGGTCCTTCTAATGCTTGGTGTGTGGATTTGGTACAACCTCACACGATACATTGAAGAGATTCAAGAAAACCCAAATGCTAAATGAAAGAAAGGTAACATTATTGTAGGAAACCGATGAAACAGTTGAGAGTATTTTCCATTGGAGCTTATGTTTTAGAATTATTATTTAATAGGAGTATTATCTCGGAAGAATGTTTATGTTCCAGACATTCATAGAAATTTGAGTTTAGTTTCAAAACTAAGTTATGTTGGATATTCTAATTCTTTTTCTACAAAATTTATTATTAAGTTTAATAATAGATTTGTGGTCTTGGGATTATTATTGGATGATCTTTATTTTATTAGTCATATTAATAATTCCATTACTGCTTTCATAAATAATGTTTAGGGTGATACAACTTTCAGTGTGTTGTTCCTTGATACAAGTTCAAGGCTTGATCATATTAATATGGATAGATTTGTAGGTTGGTCAAGGAGGATCCATTGAACTTTCTACAAATTGAGCTCTATTCTGTTTGTGCCATGCTTGCAAGGAAAGATGATGATTATAGGTACCTTCTACACATCTGCCGCCAGCAATCAGAAATTGGTCAGCATCATGCATGTCCAATAAAAATAAAAAAGAGAGAAGGAAACCTGAAATACTTCGAGAAAAACCAGTGAAGCCTCAAAGCATCACACTTTGAAGAGGCAAGTTGTAGGACTGAATCCATCCAGTGCAGACGCTATCAGTTAGGAAGGTATTTTCCAAACTCTTTATCCTTCAGCAAATTACGTGTCATGCCATGATGCAGGAATAATTAATTTCCATGCTGCCTATATTCTGTCAGCTACAACATGCACACAAATGAAAAACAAAAGCAAAGCACGAAAGTCAAATGCTTCTTCTGTAGTACTTCCTCCCCTCTGCCAGCACTTCAGTTCATGATTTCTGTTTCTCTAAGTGAGTTCGTGCAAAAGAAATGGATGCAATACAACAATTTAACAATAAATTAATGCTCAAACCTGTGATTATTTATTGAAATGATCAAGCAAACACCGTTTAAAATGCACTAGGTACTACAGAACATCTACCGATTGGCTCCATGTGAAGAAACCGGGTGTTATAAATTTCAGTTCTCTGACCATTGATGTACCACTAATTTGTTTTAACAGTATGCCAAATCCGCAGTACGTATGTACTAAAGGTTTGTATTGGTGGCCCAGCAGTTTGGGATAAGCACATGAACAACTTGGTTACCTGAAGCAGGAGGAGGGAGAAGATTCCGGTGCGAACGTGAGAAATTGGATCACTCAGAAAGATTTACAGCAAGAAATGTTTATCAAGCAGGTGAAGAGACATTTTGAAGAGATTCAGAGGGTGCAACACCCCATGGGGAAGTTTGCTGCTGATAAACTTCAACATGCATACATAATAATAAATGAGTACTGATTAAAGACTTGCTAATTGGCAAATATTGTCACGAATTATGAATAACCTGTACAGCATCATATATCTCTTGCAATGTTCAATAAAAGAAGGCATGTTGTCCAACATTTTCCGTGGCGTACTGTCTGGCACAGTAATTACAAAGGCTTGTAATAGAGAAAATAAACACAGAGAAAGATAATTTATAGCAAAATCATGTGTCTTTTTACAGTTTGCATCAATTTAAAATCGCATAGACTCGTTGCATATTACAATGTTTACAACTTCAAGCTTGTAGAGATATATAAAAAATGCTCAATATTATCCATCCAATTTTACATTGAATTCTGATAGTTTATAAAGTATGCATATCTAAAAATAAACATTATTTTTTGTTCAAAAGAGCATGGTAGGCTTGAATGCAGATATAAAAGTAAATTTCAAATTACCAAACAAAACTACCTAATTTCACAATAAGTATTAGAAATCAGCTTCAATTTAAAAATACAATAATGACATGAGAGGAATATTATTTTTTATAGTGAAAGCCCAAAAAATGCCTAATTCATCATGGTTTCAACTTGAATTTAACATTACCCTGCACCATATCGATGATACAGAAGAGACAAAAGTACTATACGGAAATAGAATTCTAACTCCATAGAAGGATGGACGAGAAATGAAATTTAAATAAGCTTCCATAACTGATGCAAGTCATTAAGGAAGAAACCACAGAAATCTTGCAAGGGGCATTATATATGAGAAAATTCAAACCGAAAGTGTATGCAGCATTATCTGATAGACATTTTTTGAGCAAATCAAATTCCAAAACTTTCATTTGTGTCTTGATTTAACTTAATTCTAGAAGCATATCATAAATAATTATAAAGTAATAAACCTTCCTAGTAGTTGACTATCTTTACAGCTTACAATAAATTACTAGTCATTTTGAATTATGCTGAAAAATTTTTCTTTATAATCTAGCAGCTTCTAACAATATTTCTGGTAGGTAAATTTCTGAATCATGTATTCTCCAAGGCTTCCTGGCTTATTAATAAAAGTTTTCCTGGTTCATGGGACATTGCAAGTAGCAAACCAATTTTGGTACCCAACTTAACAATAATTTTTAAACCCTGTGAATGGAGAAGGAAAGTTATTGGCTCCACTTAGTGCAACTCAACAACACTTCACAAGTAAACGTCCATAATCAGACTGTATTTCAAAAATGCCAAAATATCATACTTTTCAATGTAAACATTATGCTGCGCCACTTGGTACACCACTCAGTGCAGATGATTATAGCTGATCCAAAATATCAAAAATGGATAGAAGTACCAACGAAATAATAAGCAATGATATGTCATTATATTAATCATAAAATTAGTTTGGATATAACATACAAGAATAATGAATTCATAATCAACTTATCTAAGCTGAAAAATAAGTCTATAATAGTCACAAAAAGCAACAGCTAACACTTTTTTACAAGCACAGTAAAGAAAAAAGGTGTAGATCGGAAGATTCAGAACCATAGCAATTTCACAAAGCGGAAAGTAGTAAAAATTGTGTAGACAGGTTCACATTCAAAGGCTAGGATATGGACCTATCACACACCAAAAAAAAATAAATGGAAGTTTCAGCAGTGACACTTATATGCCGCTTTGATTCAATCCTTGTGAAGGCGATATGGAATTTATTCTCCATGCCAAGTTGAATGAATTGTCTGTAACTTGAAACTTCTTGTGAGTAAACTCTGCAGTCTTTTACCGATGTGTTTTCTGCCCTCTGTGCGCTAATGATGCACTTGTTGCTTCAATAGTATTAAAGGCTCATGAGGATTGTGGATTCTTTAAGCATACTTGCAGAGGCAATGTTGATGCAACAATGAGACAGATATGATATTCAATCTATGATTCATTCTTCCAACAGATGCAAGCATATCTTCTCAAGTTGTACAGACCAGTCGCCACCAAGCAACTGAGGATTTAATTCCATTGCCACCTTAAAATCTAGTAATGAAGCATAATAACATCGATTTGACTCATGCACTTGTTCTTCTTGCCATACACCATTTATACCAGGAAAAATCCTCCCATTTGTCCGGCGTATCCTCCTGTTGCTGCACCTCCCTCTAGCTAAGTCCATACAGGGTTTGATCAGCCTCTTTAGAAATGCATCCAAACCATTATTCAGCAGATTAGTACAGTCCACTGATAAACCAAGGCCTTCAACCTCCAACTTATGCTCCAACTCCTTACTTAAAGATCTTGTATCAGGCAGTTCAGAAATACTACAGCAAGTCTCAGGAACACACGAATTATAAAGATGAAAGCCTCCTGCAGAACCACTGCAAAATGCTTTACGGGGAAGGGCACCAGCAGTCCTTGGAATGCCGAGGGGTGCCCTTACAGGGCTTCTACTTTGAACGCTTGGACTAGCTTTCACTTGTTCAACCTCTTCTCCATCTTCCACGGATGCAACTTCTAACAAAGCCTTGCTACCAATGGATATCAACTCTGGAGCACTTTGCTGCTCTCTTGACCTCTGCAAATCACAGGAATTAGTGACTTCTTGGACATGTCCAGGAGGCATCTTTCCATAAGGACCAAGGGGGCTCGGACGGTCACTGAACCTCTGGTCCCTGCTGCTTACAGACCTCCCCCTTCGAGGGGATCTTGGGAATTCGTCTCCAAAGCTTGACAATTTGCTAGTCCTAGAGTTCCCCGTGACTGTCTCTTTGCAAGGCGGGCCAAGGGCGAGACATGCATTGCCGAGGATCGAGCGGATGAACATATTGTGAAGAGCAACATTCTCTTTCCCAATGGTAATATAGCACAACTTGTCGAATTCCAACTTGCTAAGTTTCAGGTTGAGTAATCTTTTCAGATGATAGAAGTACTTCTCGGTTCTTTGCCTTCCAAGCTTCTTGAAAAGCTGAGATTTGAGCTCCATCGTATCAACTCGGGAAAACTGCCGGTAAGCTGGCATCTTGAACTCGAATTCTCATCCACCAAAATACAGCTCACTAATCTAACTCTCACAGATCACTAAAACCCAGAAAACAAAAACCCTAATAGCAAAGCTACGATTTTGTCTCCAGTAACACAAAACTCAATCTAATCTGGGTGCTCGGATAGCTACCGCATAACAGATGATTCCTAGAGCAGATCAGATCACTGGAGAAAATCGGGGAATACAAATCAGATAAAGACCTAGTTTTTCGAAGAAAAATCATTCATTCATCCAAGGATCAAAAGAAAATAAAAAGGCCACTAATATTAAATTCTCGGGCCATAGGAGAGAAAAATTACTCATTTAATGCTGCTAGGAATTAGTTGTCACAGATAAACAAATCATACGAATTCTATTGCCGGAAATAGGATTCCGAGAAAAAACCCTAACTGTAAATCGGCGATCAAAACCAATCAGAGCTTCTGATCGACAGAGAGGAAGAAAGGGCCGACCTTTTGGCGTCGAAGGGCTCCCGGATCGAGGACGCGATCGGTCAAAATCGGGGCGAAGAGGGGTCAGAAGGTTTCAATTTTTCCACTTTCGGCTGCTGGCGGGCTGCCACCATTTATATCGAGGTGGGGGTCCGGGGGAAGAGGAGATGAGCTGCTTGCTGTGCGAGGGATTCTGCCTCGTTTGGGCCGAGCTTGGAAGCTTCTCGCTGCGCTCTTTGGGACAAAGGCCCCGCTTCAAGTCTCCCAGCTAGACAACCATGGACCGGGTCTTCTTTTTTTTTATTAAAAAGGTTAAAATATATATTTTTTAATTCTTAATTATTTTAATTTAATTTTTTTATATTTGAAAAATATTATATTTTATTTTCTGATGTTTTGGAGTCGAGTAGAATTGACGGCATTGTTGAAACGTATGCTGGTCGATAAAATGACATATTATTCCGTCAATTTAATAAAATATAAAGAATATAATATTTTTAAAATATATAAAAAAAATAATTCGTAATAATTAAAATTTTGAATATCAAAATAAATTTTAAGTGAAAGTATGGTGATTAAAAATAATTTTTTTATTTTTTGAAAAATATTTTTTTCTCTAAATAATTGTTTTATGTTTTCTAATAAACACAGGCACCGTAGCCACGAGTGAAATATATTAAAATCGCCTACCTATCATTTAAGGGCAGCCCATTATTCATCATTTATGATGTCGTGTTCGGATCCGGCACCACTAATTGCACGAGAATTATGCGCGTGCTGTTGTAGCCCTTCCAGCCTCAAAGCCAAGAAGGGTCATAATGGTGTGCCAAGCAGCAAGGCTGGCATCAATAGCGTCCTTTATTAGCCTGGCAGGTAGAGGTATACTATTGTATAAATAGTATATAATATAATCTAGATACCGAACAACCAGGCATATACGGTACAAATTAAAGAAAAATAAATAAGTATTTATAAATGATTATATATTAATAAAAATATTTGTACTTCAAAAGTAATTTTTTGAAAAAGAGAATCTGATTTGTTGAAATATTTTCATATTTTAGTGAATAATTTTTAAAGAATCAGTTTTAAAAGTATTAAAGATGATAGTTTTATATCATAGAAAAGTTGGAGAGCAATTTTGATTAAATGATAGATAAAATATATAGAGTATAATTTTTATTTTAAAATAATTGTTATCAAAAATACTATAAATAAGAAGCATAAATTTACAGGAGCAATGGATTTTTAAAAAATATATATAATTAAATTGTCATTATTCAGGATTGAATCTAAAAAAAATAGGGGATGAACTAGTTGACTTGATTATTGTTAGTGGTAATATGTATTCATAGTTTTTTTTAAAATTAACTATAGAATTATCTTTGTACTTAGGGAGTTGTATCACTTTCATTCTTGAACTTTAAAAAGTTATAAACTAATCATAAACTTTCTATTTTATATCACTTAATTTTTACCATTTAATAGGAAAGACGTCAATTATTTTTATCCTATGTGGCAGCATACGTAGCAGCACACATGGCATCCCAAATGATAAAATAAATTTAAAATCCATAATTAACCTATTAATTAATTATTTAATAATTTAAAAAATATAAAAAATAAAAATAATCTTTTTTGTCCTGATTTGCCCTAATCCGAGGGGAGAAGGTAGTGCAGTAGGTACATGGATGCTCACATATTAAGGCAATCAGGACAGAGAGAGAGAGAGAGAGATTATTTTTATTTTTTTATATTTTTTATATTATTAAATAATGAATTAATGGGTTAGTTATGGATTTTAAATTTATTTTTTGCCACTTAGATTTCACGTGTGTATGCTACTACATAGGATAAAAATAAATGATGTCTTTCCTATTTAACGGTAAGAATCAAAGTGATACAAAATAGAAAGTTTCAAGATTATTTTTATAACTTTTTAAAATTAAGTATCAAAGTGACACAACCCCAAGGTTAATTATGTAGTTTAGCTTTTTTTTTATTATTGTTAGTTGTAATATGTAAATAGGTTTTTTAAAAAAATAACCTTTTTATAATGATGATAGGGTTGGACTAAAAGCAAAAAGGTTTTTTTTTTTTTTTCAATTTAACATTAAAATATTGCACAATCAAGATATTGAATGGCTCTTGCATTACCATCAAAATTATAGCTAATTTCTTTTCTAACCATAGGAATCCTTTAGAAAAATGTTGGCTCAAATATGCTCATATGAGGATCCTTTACGATCGACCTTCCATTTTAGTTAGTTCTCTCTTTATTGTAAGTAAACAGAAAATATGCATGAAAAAAAAAATGAATAACTTGACTTAAATCAGCACAAGAACGACTTAATCAGCACAAGTACGACTTAAATCAGCACAAGAACGATCAGGGTAAATACTAAGCACATAGCTCTAGAGTCTACTCGATCTATCAAATGCAACTGATTCCATTTAATCAAAATATTTGATGACAGACTTTGTGGCTTTGTGCAACATTTTTCTTCCTCTCCCCCTACTGCGTATGGAGTGATGTGCCACTGACCTTATGGGAGGTCAGATCTGTATTCATTCCATACAGAACCCTCCAGAACCCTCCAATAATGAAATATTCGTTCTGTATTGAAATAAAATCTACGCACAACTCTAATTTCACTATTGGAAGATTTCATAAATCCGTGCGCAAAGTTTATTTGCATATTGAAATCTTCATTTCTTTCTTTTATAAATTCCTATCCCCACTTTGTATGGGATCTCTCATAATCATTCATGCAAGAAACGATATTCCTCCACAAGTTATTGTACGGAGAGCTTCTAAACACCAAAAGATAATGGATATTGTTAAGTAGCTTAATTGCTAATTATCAAGCAGAGACAATTCCAAATTAGTAAATGAAATTGCAACCCTAGTAACTCATATAGCATCAATTATAAACAAAAAACAAATAGCTTCAGTCAAAGCTAGAACTTCTGTCTACTGCTGAAATCTTGAAAGATATATCAATCCTCTTTGCATAATTAGAAAATGAAATGCGATGATTTCTACCACTCGTCATAATTAGAAAATGAAACTGGACAGTGCAACAAATTGACCCTGAAAGATGAATTCATGAAATCTAATCCTTAAAATAAGATCAAAGAATTAACAAAAATCCTGCTTCTATCTCTCTTAAAAAATTTGTTGCACTAATAAATCTATCTTAAAAATTTGTTGCACTAATAAATTTATCTCCTCTAAATTTAAACTCTTTTCTCCAACCCAATCAGCATTCAACTGGAACTGATTACAGTATCTATCTGTCCAGAAGATGCCAAAGATTAGTTATCAGTCTACACTAATCACATATACATACATTGTACAACTACTTTCATTAAAACTGTCTTTTTTTCATTTTGGTTTATTATAACCATAATTAAATCTATTAAGTTTCTACTCCTACATCCTTGGGAAATTTGATTTTTCTGTTTGAGCTATTAGTTTCTTTACACGTCATTCCATTTGATGCATGAAACTCTGTGATGCCCCTCCTAATAGTCCCACATTGAAAATTAGGAATTGGTTGAGTGGTTTATAACCGTTAAGCAAGAAGGACAAGGCACCATTGGATCCCTTTTTGGGCTGTGGTGGCCCAAGTTGGTGGGACCTTATCCGTCTTGCTTTCTTGTAACGAAATGGGCCCGTGGGCCCGGATCGTTACAATTATGGACAATCAGAGAGGACCATACAGATTTTGGAGGACATGTTGCGAGCCTGTGTAATGGACTGGGTGGAGCTTGGGATAACCACTTACCTTTGGTGGAGTTTGCATACAATAATAGTTACCAAGCCAGCATCCAGATGGCTCCATTTGAAGCTCTGTATGGTAGGAGGTGCAGATCTCCTATATGTTGGGATGACGTGGGGGAAAGAAAATTGCTAGGCCCTGAGCTGATTCAGCAAACAGTAGATAAGGTGCATTTGATCAGGGAGCGTCTTCGTACAGCTCAGAGCAGGCAAAAGAGCTATGCTGATGTCAGAAGAAGGGAATTGGAATTCCAAGTTGGGGATCATGTCTTAAGGGTATCACCAACCAAAGATGTGATGATTTGGGATTAAAGGAAAGCTGAGTCCACGTTATATTGGACCTTTTGAGATCTTGAGCAGAGTTGGAGAGGTTGCTTACAGCCTGGCACTGCCTCTGATTCTATCTGGGGTACACAATGTTTTTCATATATCTATGCTGAGGAAGTATATCTCTGACCCCAGCCATGTCATAGCATATGAGCTTATACAGTTGAGGAAAGATTATCATATGAGGAGCATCCTTTGCGTATCGTAGACCGCAAAGATCAAGTTCTAAGATGGCGTACCATTCCCTACGTCAAGGTGAAATGGAATAATCATCTGAAAGGGAGGCTACTTGGGAATTGGAGGAAGAAATGAAAGAAAAGTATCCACGACTATTTGTATCTTAAAATAGTTAATGATTGAAAACTGTTAGCTTTAGTTGATTGTTAGTCCTTGGGACAGAAATTTGGACCTTTAATTTTCTCTAATAAAAGTTATCAATTTCGAGGCCGAAATTTTTATAAGGAGGGGAGAATGTAATCCCCTAGATTTCTCAACTGCTCGTGAGAGTTATCACGAGGTCAGATGATAGACTCCAGATATTTGAATTCCAAGTATATCTTAATTGCCCGTGAGAGTTATCACGAGGTCAGATGATAGACTCCAGATATTTGAATTCTAAGTATATCTTAATTGCTCGTGAGAGTTATCACGAGATCAGATGATAGACTCTAGATATTTGAATTTCAAGTATATCTAATTACAGAGTCCCTTGATTTGGGGACTCTGCAATGCCTATAAAAGAAGATGTAGAACCCTCCTTCCCACCATACGTGGACGCCCCTTCTCATCATCTCCTCGTGCGGACGTTTCTTCGCCTCTGGTAAGTCCCCTGTCCATGCATGAGAGAGAGAAGGATTGAGAGAGAAAGTTAAAAAAAAGGGAAAAAGCGGAGAACAGGGAGGAGCCGGGTTACATAACCCAGCTCCCTCCCTTCCACTGTGCGCCGGCAATGGTTCAGGCCCGGCGGCGTGCCGCCGCCTCGCCGGGCCTGAGCCCGGCCGACACCCCACCGACCGGGGGCGGCGTCCGGTGGGGTGCCGGAGAACAATGAGAGAGAGAGAGAGCGGAGGAGGAGGGAGACGTGACGGTGAGCTCGCGGTGTGCCGAAGAACAATGGCGGTCCGACTCTTGGTTCGGGCCCGGCGGTGTGCTCGCCGCCTCGCCGGGCCTGGGCCTTGGTCGGAGACCTCCACCGGCGCCGGCGTGCGTCCGATGGACGTCCGGCCGGCCATGGTGGCCGTGCCGCCAGTGTAATCCTTAAGCGGCGGATGACAATGAGAGAGAAGAGAGAAATTAGGGAGAGAAGGAAGAGAGGGGGGGGCCGGCCACGGCGGTGGCCGGCTCTAGCCTGGCCACCGGAGGTCGGACCGCCCCGGATTGGGCCGGCAAGGTCGCCGGCGTGATTTCGAGCCGCCGCGATGAGACAGAGAGAAGATGGAATTAAATCCAAATTGATGAGAGAGAGAGGGGGGAGGCTGGCCGCGGTGGCGGTCGGCCACGGTCCGGCCAACAGCGGCCGGACCGCCTTCAATTTGGCCGGCGCGGCCCTGGCCGCCGGCGCGATTCTCAGTTCCTCTGTTTCTTTTGAAACAGAGGAGCTGGGTTAAAAGAAGTAATGGGCCGTTGGGCCGTCCGAGTTTTGGGCCTTGTTGGGCCGTCTCTGAGCCCAGTTTGAGCAGCGTTTTGGGCCCTGTATCGGGCCGAGAATGACAAAATAAATATATGGCCCGAATCAGGATTGATTCTAGTTTCTGGGAATAATTTTATTTTCCTATTTGGGTGTATATTGAGAGATATTCAAGCCCAAAGTTGGGCCCGTGAAGTGGTTTGGGTAGAGTTTAAGAATTATTTTATAATTCAGATTTTAGAAATTTAATAATGAAAATGATTATGTAGGTTCCCAGGAGTCCAATTAGCTGGGTTATCAAGTAAAATTCGTATACTGTGGTAAGTAAGTCAAGTATTATAATTTTATTAATTATTTAATTTATAACTGTGAAATTACAGTTAAATATAATTATATTAATTTGGTAAAATCATGTTATTACTATGATAATATGTAATCATGATAATGACAGTAAAGCTTTATGTGTCGTCGCGGTTCTCATATGACAGATTTCCACATGACAGATTCTCACATGATAGATCATCACATGACAGATTTCCACATGACAGATTCTTATATGACAGATTATCACATTATCACATGACAGATGACAGATACTGGTACCAGGACCCTTCCTCTTAGGGGATATATTAAGAGGGCTACACATGATGTGTATTGTAGGGCCGTGGGACATAAAAAAAAATAATGACAGTATAAACAATGTAATTGTTATTGAATTAAGTTTCAAACTAATTGATCTGATGACATGAACCTAATGATAGCCTGATAAATGAAAATTTGAAATTATATTAGGCTTACTTATTGAGTGTGAGCTCACAAAATTCTCATAATGTTTTTCAGAGCCTCAGGAATGAAGATGGATAATTGAGATAGAAGGAGTTTCTATTAAGAAGACTTAGTTTTATTATTTTGATTTAGTTCAGATTTGTTTGTGTGTAGGACAGATAGCCCAAGACTGATAATTCTGGTTTGTAACAAATCATGGATATGGAATTTGCTTTATATTGATTTATGTGATAAGTTCAAGACGCCTTGCATGCCTAGCATGCGGCGGGTTGTCACCCTAGCATAAAATTTGGAACTGGGGCGTGACAGCTTTAGTGGTATCAGAACTCCGCAGTTAAGCGTGTTTGGGCGAGAGTAGTACTAGGATGGGTGACCCCTTGGGAAGTTTTTTCCGGCAATGGTTCAGGCCCGGCGGCGTGCCCGCCGCCTCGCCGGGCCTGAGCTCCGGCCGACAACCCCACCGGCACCGGGGGCGGCGTCCGGTGGGGTGCCGGAGAACAATGAGAGAGAGAAGAGAGCGGAGGATGGAGGGAGACGTGATCGGTGAGCAATCGACCGGCGGTCCGACTCTTGGTTCGGGCCCGGCGTGTGCTCGCCGCTCGCGGGCCTGGGCCTTGGTCGGAGACCTTCATCGGCGCCCGGCGTGCGTCCGATGGAGGTCCGACCGGCCATGGTGGCCGGCCGTGCCGTCAGCGTAATCCTTAAGCCACGGATGACAATGAGAGAGAAGAGAGAAATTAGGGAGAGAGAAATAGAGGGGAGGCCGGCCACGGCGGTGGCCGGCTCTGGCCTGGCCACCGAAGGCCGGATCGCTCCGGATTGGGCTGGCAAGGTCGCCGGCGTGATTTTGAGCCGCCGCGATGAGACAGAGAGAAGATGGAATTAAATCCAAATTGATGAGAGAGAGAGTGGGGGAGGCTGGCCGCGGCGGCGACCGGCCACGGTCCGGCCAACAGCGGCCGGACCGCCTTCAATTTGGCCGGCGGCGGCCCCGGCCGCCGGCGCGATTCTCAGTTCCTCTGTTTCTTTTGAAACAGAGGAGCTGGGTTAAAAAGAAGTAATGGGCCGTTGGGCCGTCCGAGTTTTGGGCCTTGTTGGGCCATCTCTGAGCCCAGTTTGAGCAGCGTTTTGGGCCCTGTATCGGGCCGAGAATGACAAAATAAATATATGACCCGAATCAGGATTGATTCTAGTTTCTGGGAATAATTTTATTTCCCTATTTGGGTGTATATATTGAGAGATATTCAAGCCCAAAGTTGGGCCCGTGAAGTGGTTTGGGTAGAGTTTAAGAATTATTTATAATTCAGATTTTAGAAATTTAATAATAAAAAATGATTCTGTAGGTTCCCAGGAGTCCAATTAGCTGGGTTATCAAGTAAAATTCGTGTACTGTGGTAAGTATGTCAAGTATTATAATTTTATTAATTATTTAATTTATAAATTATGAAATTACAGTTAAATATAATTATGTTAATTTGGTAAAATCATGTTATTACTATGATAATATGTAATCATGATAATGACAGTAAAGCTTTATGTGTCGATCGGCCCTACAATTGTAACGACCCGGGCCCACGGGCCCATTTCGTTACAAGAAAGTAAGACGGATAAGGTCCACACCAACTTGGGCCACCACAGCCCAAAAAGGGATCAATTGATGCCTTGTCCTTCTTGCTTAACCGGTTATAAACCACTCAACCAATTCCTAATTTTTCAATGTGGGACTATTAGGAGGGGCATCACAATCTACCCCCTTATAGAGGCGACGTTCTCGTCGCCAGAGGCAATTGATCACAACCACCAGGCAGGCAGGATTCTAGAGGTGGCCCCCACAAGTTCAAGAGATGGCTCCCATCCCCCATGGATGTAGCACTTTGCCGGCACTTAGCTCCTGCACTTCCGACTGGTGCGAGGCTCTGATACCATAATTGTAACGACCCGGGCCCACGGGCCCATTTCGTTACAAGAAAGCAAGACGAATAAGGTCCACACCAACTTGGGCCACCACAGCCCAAAAAGGGATACAATTGATGCCTTGTCCTTCTTGCTTAACCGGTTATAAACCACTCAACCAATTCCTAATTTTCAAATGTGGGACTATTAGGAGGGGCATCACAAACTCCATCTTCTTCTCACTCAAATGGGGCACGCTTGCAACTCGTTTCGACGAGACACCCTAACAGTAACCAACACATATTACCAGCTGAGATTAGCTACCTTATATTTCCGTAGCAATGGCAGATTAAAATATAAACAACACAGTGAAAGAGTGCATGTACATGCGCTAGAAATACAGGGTTTCGTTGAAAATCAGGTAAAATATGCGAAATATAAATAAGAAGGGAAAGAGAGAGAGAGAGAGAGATAAATCTACACAATGAGTCATTTGACTCCTGATAAAACTTTGCTTTAGTTGGGAGAAAGATATATTTGCAGACAGTGTATTAACTTGCAGGCTTAGATGTCACTAATTCTGCAAAGATTCATGAAAGTGAACAACGCTTTGCTATTCTACTTTCAAGCTCCCTTCCAGGTCAATTTCAGAGTTTTCCATCTCTGTCTTGACAGCTGAATGATCTGGCAGAAGAAGGCTCACAGAAATCTCATCTACAACTTGCTGTTGTTTTTGGAGAGATCCAAAACTACTCTCACAAGGCACAGATGTAGGAATAAATTTAACCCAATTCCTTTTCTTCAAGTGTTCAATAGCAGGATATAGAAGGGCCCCAAATAGCATTACACTTCCACTCACAATAAATGTCCTAGCTGAAGCCAGACACATGACAAGAATGAGCAAAAGAGTAGGAGGCAAGCAAAGAAGCACTGCACCAAATGTCTCTACGGGAACTTTATACGGCCTGTGAAGATCTGGCTTCTTGATTCTGAGTTTTATAAAAGCAGCAAACTCTAGAAGCATCCCCAAAGAGTATAAGAAATTGAGGAATTCCAAAATCTCCTGAAAGCTCATCCATGACAGGAAAATAATCCCAGTAGCAGAGCATAAGATGCTAATGGTTGGAGTTCCATACTTTGATCTACAAAAGGATCAATTAGACAAAAAGGTGTTATGTCATCACGTAATTTTAAGTGCTTCCCATATAAATTTACAAATAAATATTACCTAGAAAACGAATCACAGCCTTAAAAATTTTACTCAAGAACACAAATTGTCTGAGAGTTTTACTCGAACCCTCTTCCATATGCCAATCTAAATTAAACAAATCTCACACATCTGCATATCAGTCTCACTGGATCCATCTTAATAACTAGTCCATCAAACCCAAAGCAATCGAAGAACCTTACATTCTTATATTTAAGTGCTGACAACATCAATTTCCGGACCACATCAATCTTCTAAAATAAAGTGTCAACAAATGCATATTGGAACATTGAGATTGGCATCAAGAATTAAAATAGTTCCAAAGTCAGCTAAGCTCTTATCTTCTTCCTCTTGCAAATTAGTTTCTAAAGAAAAGAGAAATTGTCTGAACTCTCATTAGGAGAAGAAGTAGTATGAATTGCATCTAATAATTCAAAAGGCCTCCCTTTTTATTAAACCCTCACTTGAAGTTTCTCCATGGAGAAGAATTCGTCAGTAGATAACGCACAAACTAGAAACAAAATGAACCTATTTTTACTTGGGTTCTTCATAATTGCCAATAAAAGCACCAAGTCCTTTAGCAAATATTGACCATAACGTGTGAAAGAGAGACCAACCTTCTAGCGAAGCATGCTGGAAGCATCCCCATCTCACTCATTCCGAGCAACTGAAACGAATCGCTGCTCATCTCCGCCTCAAACAATCCCATGTTCGACATCGCTGCGGCGGCCTGGATCCACCATCTGAGCCAAGGTCCCCCTATGACCATCCCAACCTGAGCAAAGTACCCATCCGTCCACTCCCCGGTCCTTGACTCATCCATTGCCCCCGTGCCGGCGAGCAACGGGATCAAATAAGAGGCCACCACGAGGACCACCGCCCCGTAGAGCGCCCGGGGGAAGGTCCGGGTGGGGTCCTCGACCTCACCGGCGAGCGTGCTCGCCTTGTCCCAGTAATTGAGGTTCCAGAACATACTGTTGAAGTAGCCGCGCCAGCTGACCCGGCGGAAATCGACGGCGAGCCAGCGGCGGGCCTGGATGCGGGGCAGGGCGAGGAGGGCGAGGGCGACAAGGGTGAGAGGGAGAAGGCGGCGATGAGGATGGCGGAGAGGCCGACGATGTGCAGGCCGCGGTAATTAAGGAAGGTGAGGGCGGCGGTAATGGCGGCGAGGGCGGCGGCGCGGGCGGCGGGGGAGAGGGAGGGGCGGAGGTAGTCGAGGAAGAGGACGGGATAGAGGGCGTTGTCGAGGTTGCCGCTGGCCCACTTCCAGAAGCCCTCCTGGAAACCCCAGAAGGGGCCAAAGGCGGAGGTGATCCAGAGGACGTAGCCGCCGTTGTCCGGGAAGCCCGCGGCGAGCTCGGCGGTGACGAGGGCCTCCGGGAGGGACCAGAGGAGCGGAAAGACGAGGAAGCCGAGGAGGGAAAGGAGGGGGCCGCCGCCAGCGCCGACGGAGTCCTCGATGCCGAAGGGGCCACCGGAGACGTCGAAGAAGATGAGGGCGATTAGCGGGAGGACGGTCAGCTTGGGCCGCGAAGAAGCCCGCGGGCCGCCGTCGGCCTCCGGGCCCGCGGATTCCTCCACTACCTCGCCCATTTAACGAGCTCCGGCAAGCGAACGATTGCCTTTATGCTTCCCAGTTGAGAACTTTCTTCGATATTTATTGAAAAAAAGAATTAAAAAAAAAAAAAAAGGTGATGACCCGTTGGCTTTCCGGGGTGGGGAGACGAAGAGCCGGGAGAGATCCGGCAGTGGGGTGGGGGATCTCAATTATGTTATGCCGCAGTTATGGGAAGTTATTGGATTCCGGACGGATATATTTTTTTAGGGCAAAAGGTCGCTCTGAAAAATCCTCGTGCCTGATTTCTATTTTTATATTGAAAGGTGGTGGGGCCCGTACTGTTATGAGTTGGCTGGTGCTGTGGATCGGTGCGCAGTGTTTTGCCGTATTGCTGTTTTTATTATTTTTATAATATTCTTGGTACGGCACGTGGGAGGCGAATACACGAGGAGGCATGAGATTCGCGAGCATGGCAGAGCACCAGCAAAGACAAGGCTGCGGAAAAAGGGCAAATATATATATATATATATATATATATATATATATATATATATAGGCCTTAAAACTTTCATTTTAGTATACTCCTAAGCTATTAGATAAAAATATGAATTTATTTTTATTAAATTATAATAATTTTGATTTCATTCAAGCTTTAATGCCAGATTCAGACATCTTTAAGGTCTTAAAACTTTAATGCCAAGCTTTAAAGATTAAACTTTAATGCATAAAAAATAGATTTAGACATCTCTAAATGATTAAATGTTATCCTTAATTTGATCGCTAAATAATAATTTAAAAATATAATAGTAAGTTAAAATATTTAATCAACTTTTTATATATTTTTTAATAAAAAAATGTAGCCATAGATAAAAAATTTATAGCACTTTTCATCTCCATAGATGACATCCCATTATGCAAGTTTAAGCCATTTGATGAAGACCTATGTATAATATCACAAAAGGTAAAATCAATGACATATATGTGATCATAATAAATTTCAAATAGTCAAAATAGAAAATAATCCATTATCATAGACCTAAAATAGTTATTTTCATCAAAAATAGTCAAAATAAAAAATAATTCATTGTCATAGATCTAAAATATTTATTCTCATTAAAAAAAGGTGAATGCACATTTGACCCTTATATTTTAGGGATCATTTCATTTTGGTTCCTATATTTAAAAAAAATGGCTAAACTATAGAATTAATTCCTATACTTAGAAAATTGTGTCACATTGGTTCTTGAACTTTAAAAAGTTATAAAAATAATTCTAAACTTTCTGTTTGTATAACTTTGATCCCTATCGTTAAATAGGGGAGACGCCGTTTATTTTTATTCTACGTGGCATGACATCTAATTGGCAAAAAAATAAATTAAAAATTCATAACTATTCTATTAACCTATTATTTAATAATTTTTAAAAATATAAAATAATAAAAATAATCTTCCTTCGCCCTAATTTGCCCTAATCTGTGAGTGCCCATATACCCGTTGCACTACATCCTCGGATTAGGGCAAATCAAGATGGAGACAGATATATTTTTATTATTTTTATATTTTTAAAAAATTATTTAAATAACGAGTTAATGGGTTAGTTATGGATTTTAAATCTATTTTTGCCACTTGGATGTCACGTGTGCTGCTATTTATGCTATCATATAGGATAAAAATAAACGACGTCTCCCCTATCTAATAGTAGGGATCAAAGTGATACAAAACAAAATGTTCAAGATTATTTTTATAAATTTTAAAGTTCAAGAACCAAAGCGACACAATCTCCTAAGTATAGAAGTTAATTCGGTAGTTTAGCCAAAAAAAAAAATTTAAGATGCGCTTGAACTTTTATTTATATTTCATTTAATCCTTATCATTAAAAGAAAATTCTCTACTAATGTGGCATGCATACATGATGAAAAATACTAAATCGGCATTCTGCATGAAAAATAAAGAGTTTTGATTTAGATTGGATTAACCAACTACAACTCACCCTAAATACTCATTAAATCAAGTTTTATCGATTTGAAAAGGAGGCTCGCTCGATGTGTTAGGCTGCCATTTTTGCCGTTGGCCTGGTCTCACTTATGGCCACTTCTACTTGTTGGCGTTATTGTTTTAACTTGTGGCCTTTTAGCATCTAGCCTACGAGTATTACAATGGGTGAATGTCACGTATTGAATCCTATGACGGTCGAGTCCGTAGGCCAAGGGGCTATTGTTTCTCCGTGCTCTCAGGGGTTCTCAAACAAGTTAAGCCACTTTCAATTTGACTTCTTAGGCCTTGCATTTGCTCCATTTTTTTTTTCTTTTTCTTTTTGCTAAATCCCAAATTCGCATGCACCAATCATGCATTCAAATCAAACATGCTTCGTGAACCGTGAAATAATTAGAATGATAGAATACTAGGGTCTGCATTTCTCCAATAGCAAAATAATGCTGCTGAGGAGTCTCTATCGTTCGATGCCACCAGTGCGCATGATAAGATTTTTGATGAACTATATAAAAGAGAGTCACTCGGATTTGCGACAATGGAGCTAAAAGAAGAATTATTGTAACAATTATGAAGTTTCCGAGACTCCAAGATTGATGATTGATGAAAGAGGTGACTCAACCATTTATATGTTTCAAAGTTTCATAACCAAAGGTTGAACGAAAAAATAAATAAATAAATAAAATTTTAAAGAGATAAATTAATGTATATATTAAAGTTCGAAAGAGACTTCGCTCTAATTCAGTATGGCTTTAATTTTTTCATGTGTCCTGTAAATAGAGTAATAATTTTACTTTTTAATTAAATTTAAGTCATGTAATTAAGGTTGATTTATTTCAATTTGGGTTCTTGAGTCAAATTTGGGTCAAATTAGTTTTGTATTTAGTGAGTTTAATAGTTGGGTCTAAGAGAGGTATAGAATTGGGTTCAAGATAAGCAAGTGAGCTTGAAGATTGGATGCATTCAACTACTCCAACAAATTAATCCAAGGTGGATGCCACTTCAACAAGCATTGTTGGGTGCCATATCAATCTTGGTGTATACCTCATTAAGCCACATCATCACATGCCACATCACCAAGGGGAATTCAATTTAAAGGAGTCGACCACTTTTCTCTTCTCTTCTTAAGCTTAGTTATAAGTTGTTTCAACCCTCCACCCTTATAGCTAGCTTAGGTTGCAACTTCCCATAAAAGCTTCATGTAATTCAAATTTTCAAAAGTCCCTTGGAGGCTTATAAATACTACTCCAAGCTCTTTTGTAGAGACAATTAATGAGGAATGAAAGTTGAGTTTATTTTCTTCCATTTGTATTAGCAAATGTGCCGAGTGGGTGAGAGGCCCTTAGCTACTTCAAGAAAGTCATCTTCACGCCAAGATCTATTATCCATTCTCCATTTCATTCTACCATCCCTCCCATCTTTCAAGGTGCAAAAGTCTCCACAAAGAAGGCCAACTAAGCTACCTCCAACTTGCCAAGCTTCATCTCAACTTCAACTTTCCCTTCCTTTTCTTCATTTCATTAATATTTCACGTTTTTTTTTTATTTTTTAACTCTAAATTTGGTCTGTGTAGGATCCCCAGATTTTAGGTTCCAAAGAAGAAGGTTTTCTATGACAAAAAAGATACAAGAAGTTCTACAACTATAGGAATCTTCTTGTCATCCAAGAACTTTATCCTTAAGTATAATCCTTCCAATCTATGATATATTAATGGCCGGGTACCTCTCTTTCAATATTTTTCGATCTGAAATATTAGAGTAACTAAACCCTAGCCTGTGTGTTTTTTAGCCACAAAGGTCCTTTCTCTTCACTATTTTGAAGGATTCTAATTCAAGTCTAGTTTAACATGCAAATCCCTTTATAAAATTTCTGTTCTTTTACATAAAAATGTAGCCTAGCTTCACTTATTTTTCATTTAGTTATTGTTGTCCCAGATGGTAACCCAAGAGGAGGGTAAATTAGGTTTAAAAAAATTGTTTAAAAATAATTTCTTAAATTTAATGTGCACTGAGATATGCAAATAGTGCTATGCTTATAAATGCAAAATAAAGTATATAAAAGATAGAGTAGAGAGAAAGAGATAAGCACGACAAATACAAAGGTTTATAGTGGTTCGGTGTTATCTACACTACATCCACTCCCAAGTAACTCTTAGGTCCACACTATAATTATCCTGATTACAGCCAAGTTGTTTTACAAGCTCACAATCCAAACTTATTATTTTACATGGGATCACAACAAACCCAGTCGATTTTCATAGGTTCACCAGCACACAACCTCTCACAAGCTCTCTAGCTTGCCCGAGACTAACTACCTCACCTGATTCAATCCTCTGATTGAATCAATTACCAAATATATCAAGATATAAGTTACAACAGAACAAAGCTCCTCAAATGAGCAAATAAATAATATAAGCAATTTGAAAGATAGAAATAGAAGAGCGAAGATCTTTGAAGTAAAGCTTTTTTTCTTTTCTTCTTTTCCTCTGGATTGATCTTCTTAAGGATACGAGTGAAGCTTTGGAAGAACCGTTGATGTAGAGGACATTGAAGAACTAGGGCTCTCCTGCTTTTCTTTCTATATGATGGAAATCCCTCAAGATAGTTTTTTTTTGAAGGCTTTGGATTTCGCTAAACTCTTTTCTGAATGCTTGGGATTTCAAATCTGATCTCTTTCTTTCTGATTTTCTTCTCATAGATTTTTCTATTTTTTATCTTTTCAAAATGGTCAGATATCTCCCCTTGTATAATCCTATCTTAATTCATAAATAGATATGAAACTAGCCGTTAAATAAGCTTGAGGATGAGTTAAGCACATAAAAGGAAATAGCCATTGAGATTAGGTGGAGAAAAGAAAGATTTAGAGTCATTTTGACATATCTAAAATCCATTTCTAACATATTAGAGTTGGCTCTAATCTGGCCATGTGTCGGCTCTAAGTCGCGATGCCCAAAATAGAAGGTCTGCCCGTTGTGAGTCGGCTCTAACTTTTCTTGGGGTCGACACATCAATTGTTGGAGTTTGCTCTAACAAATATGGAGCTGGCTCTAATTTGAGCTTCGAAAATCAAATCTCTGTTTTGTCATTAGAGTCGGCTCTAAAGTCTGCAGAGTCGGCTCTAATATTATTGCAAAAATGAGACTTACTGTCTTCTGATTAGAGTCGGCTCTAATAGTTGCAGAGTCGGCTCTAATGCGTGCCAAAATTGCCGACTGTTCCAATATGTCTGAACTTTGACACAAGACATTAGAACCAGATTCAAACTTAATTTTCCTTTGGATTTTAATTGATTAATCATTTGAACATCTAAAATACTTAATAAAAATCATTAGTAACTTAAGAAATATACTCATATAGTTTTTTTAATCATCAAAATTAATAATTGGATCAACATTATTACTATCTCCTTCTAAATCGCATTATTCCATTTCATCCCTCATCAAATGATATCAGAGCATGGTAGGTTAGGGCATATTTTTTCATTTTCTATATTTTCTTTTATTTTTTGTAATTTCTGCATATAAACATAGGGCTGAAATTTCATTCATTTAAGGATGGATTCAAGGAGTTCTTTCCTACTCTTCTTAGCTCATATTAGACTCTAAGCTTAAGTCATGCCATTCAAACCAGATTTGAAAACTTTTTCAATAGGTTTCAGATCTAAGGTTTCTTTTAACATTTGCATAAGTTTTCATAACTTTAACTCTAGGTTTCACGCCTCCTAAGCGGGGTATACTTTTCAAAACCCAAAAAAGTATACTATCCGTTCATAGAAATAATGAACTACGGCCGAACGTGAGGTCTTTATTAAAGGTTTAATGTGCTAATGCTTGCTTAATAATGTTGCATGTATGTGCCAAGTGATTGCATAATTGCATGAAAGTTTTCTTTCTAGCATATTAGACATCTAAATTTTGGCCACATTTTAAATTTAAAGTTTTTTTCTAAGAAAACTTAGAATTTAAAATTTGAATTCTAAAATTTGAAATTTGAAATTCAAATTTGAAATTTAAATTTTGAATTCTTGTTTAGTTAAGTTAGTTATAACTTGTTTGAAGTTACATTTTAATTAGTGTAGTGACATTGCTTTGTTACATGCCATTATTTGCATAAGCTATCTTAAGGGCACTTCCATCACAAGATAAGAAAAGATTTCATACCTTTCTTTAGCCCAAAAACCACAATCCTTCATGTGCAAACCCAAGCCTCTAACTAAAAGAAAGTAGTAATCTAATTTGCTCTAGTGAGCTAGGACACCCACAAGGTTGGGTTCGAACCAGTTTCAAGTCAGTGTAGACATCTTTTTTGTGTGTGCTTGTGCATTTGGTGTCTAAGGCAAGTGGTTTAGGGACAAGAGCCCGAAGGAAGTGGTTGGTCCACTTATCTGGCCAATTTTAATTGGTGTCTTAGGCAAGCAACGAGGAACCTCCACCAACCTACACTTACTTGGCCAGGTGCAAAGTTACTACAGTCTAGATTGTCATCTTGACTAAACATCTGGTTTGGGCTTCTAGGTCTAGCACATCCTAGAACGAGTCCATTTGCATTGTATGACAATTAGATTAGTGACCCATACCAGCACAATCTAGGTCAATCCAGTAGCCATGGATCCAAATCTAGAAGCTTTAATGAGGACTATGACTGAGCAGTATAATCAATTGAACACTAGGTTTGATCGGATGCAAGAAAGGATTGATTCCTTAAAAGAATCACATATGACTCATGCTGAACCTCAATCATCCAGAATGATACCTCTGAATCCTAGAGTCCAATGTCCTGAACCTATCATTGAACCCCACCAAAGAAGACCTCATCATGATTACATTGATCAAGATGAAAGATCCATTAGAGTATCCGACTTGATGCACCCACTATGACCTAGACCCTAAGGTGTATATGGAAGGAAGATATGGACTAATATTTCGAATGGTATGAAATGTTAGAGGACATGAAGTTCAAATTTGCCAAGCTTAGGCTAATCTGACAAGCTAGGTTATTCTGAAAAAATATTGAGCGACTGTGTAAGCAAAGAGGAGACATACCAATAGGCACTTGGAGAGCCATAAAAATCAAGCTTAGGAAGAAGTACCTACCTATGTCCTATAAGCAAAGGTTACTGGACCAATGGCAATGGCTAAGTCAAGAAAATAGGCCTATGTCGGAATACATTACTAAGTTTGATGAATATGTTATGCATGTAGTATTGTTGAATCAGAAGCTGTAACCCTATCCAGATTTAAAGCCGGTTTAAGAGAAGAAATTTAGAGAGAACTATTCCTTAGAGAAGTCCATGATTTGGAACAAGCATACCAAGTAGCTAGGGACTTCGAAAGATTTCAAAGAGTACCATTTGTCCATCGGTCTGAACCCAATAAGAACCCAATAAGATGAGTGCCCCAAGTCAAAGGCCTAATCCAAGTTGACCAATATTTAATACTCCTTTAGTCCAAAAGATTGATAAAGGAAAGAGTCCAGAAATCCAAAGGAGTAATACTCAAAACATATACTATTTCAAATGTCATAAGGTAGGTCATTATGCGAGTCAATATCCTACTAGAGCCTTGCATATAGGAGAAGTAGAGGAGGAAGTTGATAAATCAATTGAGAATTTTGAGAAAGAGATTTATGAAGCAGAAGTGAATCTAGCTGATGAGTATAATGGAGATGAAGAAGTTTTAGACTCATATGAGTTTTTGGGAGTTGTTAGATGTATCTTGATCCGGACCAAAGAGCAAGAAGACTGACGTAGGACTAACATCCTGCAAACTTTTGTCAAAATAGGGGAGAAAGCATGCAAAATCATTATAGATAGTGAGAGCTATGTCAATGCAATTTCAACTAATATTGTTAAGAGTTTAGGATAACCCATGCTTCCCATTCCAACCCTTATAAGGTTTCCTAGATAGATTCTACTTCGATACTGATCAAGTTTAGATGTCAAGTTCAGGTGCAATTCCAGTCGTGCCTAGAGAAAGTTTGGTGTGACATACTTTTAATGGGGGTTAGTAGTATTTCTTGGTAGACCTTGGTTATATGATCATGATGCTACTTTATTCGGTTGATCTAATTCTTGTTCCTTTAATTTTAATGGAAAGAAGATAGTTATAAACCCTTCTCTATCCAAAGACAACATTAAGAGAGGGTCTAGTAACTTGAAGGAAAAGAAACAGGGGTTGCATTTGATGAATGATAAAGACTTAGAAAAGAAAATTAATGAAGATTCACCCATTTGGATCCTATCAACCCAGAAAATCTAGAACTAACCCCAGAAGGAACAACCCCAGGAAGTAAAAGAAATTTTATGGGAGTTTCAAGATGTCTTCCTTGAAGATCTACCTGATCACCTTCCACCACTTAGGGATATCCAACATGCCATAGATTTAGTCTATGACGCTATATTACCAAATCTATCACATTATAGAATGAACCCTAGTGAGCATGTTGAGTTACAAAAATAAGTTAGAAAACTTCTCCAAAAGGGATTCATTAGGGAAAGTTTGAGTCCATGTGCTGTACCCGCGTTATTGACCCCTAAGAAAGATGTCACTTGGAGGATGTGTGTAGAAAGTCATGCCATTAATAAGATCACAACTAAGTATAGGTTTTCTATACCCTTTTAGTCATGTTAGATATGATGGCTGGTGCATGTCAAGATATGATGGCTGACGTGCAACAATATTTTTAAAGATTGACCTTAAGAGTGGCTATCATCAGGTTAGGATTAGACCTGGGGATGAGTAGAAGATGGCGTTTAAGACTAAGGAGGGTCTTTATGAATGGGTAGTGATGCCTTTCAGATTGTCCAATTCTCCTAGCACCTTTATGAGAATCATGAACCAAGTCTTACGATTATTTATAGGAAAGTTTGTCGTAGTTTACTTCGACGACATTCTTATATATAATAGGACCCAGGAGGATCATTTAGACCATTTGAAGCAAGTCTATTTAGCTCTTAGGAAGAAATAGTCTCTACATAAACTTAAAAAGTGTGATTTTCTCACTATAGAGTCATCTTCCTAAGTTTTATTGTCACACCTGATGGAGTTTCTGCTGACTCCGAGAAGATTAAGTCAATTGTAGAGTGGTTTGTAACAAATAGTGTTCATGAAGTACGGAGTTTTCATGGCCTAACTACTTTTTATAGAAGATTCATTCAAGGGTTTAGCACCATAGTTGCACCAATCACAGATTGCATTAGGAAGAGCTATTTTGAATGGACCAAAGCTGCTGATAGGGCCTTCCTAGACATTAAGAAAAGAATGACACAAGCACCTATCTTAAGACTGCCTAATTTTTCTAAGGTTTTTGAGGTGGTTGTGATGCCTCTGGAGTAGGTATTGGTGGAGTTTTGAGCCAAGAGAATCACCTTGTAGCCTTTTTTAGTGAAAAGCCGAATGAGACTAAATTAAAATACTCCACCTATGATAAGAAACTTTATGTGGTAGTCCAGGCTTTAAGGTATTGGAGGCATTACCTTTTACCACAGGAGTTTGTCCTTTACTCTGATCATGAAGCACTTCGGTTCTTCAATTCTCAAAAAAAACTGAACCCTAGGCATGGTAAGTAGGTAGAGTACATTCAGGCGTATACCTTTGTATTGAAACACCGTGCCAGGACTGAAAACCATATAGCTAATGCCCTAAGTCATCGATCCTTGTTTTTGACATCAGTCAGCACTGAAGTCATAGGATTCGATAGTTTGAAGGAAGAATACCCCAATTGTCCTGACTTTAGTGAAGTTCATCAAACTCTACAACATGGACCATCAAGATTATTTAGCGATTATACTACGCATGATGATTTTCTTTTTAAGGACAACAAGCTATGTATCCTACGAACATCGATTAGAGATTTCTTAGTGTGAAAAATTTATGCTGGAGGATTGGTTGGCTACTTTGGAAGAAATAAGGCCATATTAATCGTTGAGGAGCAATTTTACTAGCCAGGCCTTAAGAGACATGTAGCCAATATTGTTGCCCGATGTAGGATGTGTTGTTGCCAAATATCAAAGGCAAAACACCGGATTATACACTCCTTTATCTATGCTTGAGTGTCCATGGCAGGATCTTAGCATGGACTTTGTTTTAGGATTGCTCAAGACCCTTAGGAAACACGATTCAATCTTTGTAGTGATCGATAGATTTTCAAAGATGGCCCATTTTATATCCTGTTCTCAACTTTTGATGCCTCTAGGGTAGCCAAGCTTTTTCTCGATCAAGTAGTCAAATTGCATGAGTTACCTAAGACCATTGTTTATGATAGGGATGTTCGTTTCACGAGTTACTTTTGAAAAACTCTTTGGCACCTACTAGGAACAAAATTGAACTTCTCAACTACTTACCACCCCCAGACTGATGGACAAACCGAAGTAGTAAACAGAAGTCTAGGAAACTTATTGAGGTGTCTTATAGAAGAAAGTCTAGAAAACGAGGATCTGCTATTACCACGTACTGAATTCGCTTACAATAGCTCAGTCAGTAGGACTACTGGTAAAAGTCTCTTTAAGATTGTCCATGGGTATAAACCTAGAAAACCTATTAACCTCATTCTATTACCCACTCATGAACGAATGTCTGAGTCCGCCGAGTCATATGCACAACATATTAAGGAATTGCATAAGAAAATTAGTAAGAAAATTTAAATGAGCAATGAAGTCTATAAGCATATGGCTAATTCATGTAAACAAATAAAAGAATTCAATATAGGGGACTCTATAATGGTTAAACTTAGACCTAAAAGGTTTTCGCTGGGAACTATGAAGAAACTGCATGCCCGGAGAGTTAGACCTTTCAAAGTATTAAAGAGAGTTGGACCTAATGCATATGTGTTAGAGTTACCATCAGATTATGACATTAGTTCAACGTTTAATATTTCTAATCTAAAAGAATACAAAGAGCCAGCATTAATTCCTAGTGAGCCTTTTGAACCTTACCTAGCCTTTGAGAGCAAAACCCTACCTGAGTATCCACCAGTAATTCAGCTAGAACGAGAGATAGGATTGAACGTATTTTGGATGACCAGGCAATTATCATCATAAATAAGGGCTATCAACGTTATCTGGTTTGATGGCAAAAAGGTCAGAATCCAAGGATTCTTGGATCATCCAAGAGGATTTGTAACAAATCGATCCAGACCTGTTAGAAAGGTATCAAAGTCAGACCAGTCCTTACTTGACAGGATCGAGTTCCTTCCATCTCGAAAGAATTAGTGCGGACACTAAAGTTTGAAAGAGGCTTCGATCTAATTTAGTATAGCTTTAATTCTTTCATATGTCCTGTAAATAGAATAATAATTTTACTTCTTTAATTAAATTTGAGTCATGTAATTAAGGTTGGTTTATTTCAATTTGGGTTCTTGAGTCCAATTAGGGTTAAATCGGTCTTGTATTTAGTGAGTTTAGTAGTTAGGTCCAAGAAAGGTATGGAATTAGGTTCAAGGTAAACAAGTAAGCTTGAAGATTGGATGCATTCAACCATTCCAACAAATCAATTCAAGTTGGACGCCACTTCAACAAGCATTGTTGGGTGCATGTCAACCTCTTGGTATACATCTCATCAAGCCACATTACCATATGCCATATCACCCAGAAAAATTCAAATTCAAAGGAGCCGACCACTTTTCTCTCCTCTTCTTAAGCATAGTTATAAGTTGTTTCAACCCTCCACCCTTATAGCTAGCTTAGGTTGCAACTTCTCATATAAAGCTCCATGTAATTCAATTTTTAAAAGTTCCTTGGAGGCTTATAAATACTACTTCAAGCTCTCTTGTAAAGATAATTAATGAGGAATAAAAGTTGAGTTTATTTTCTTTCATTTGTGTTAGCAAATGTCCTTCGAGAGGGAATGATGAGAGGCCCTTAGCTACTTTAAGAAAGTTATCTCCACGCCAAGATCCATTAGCCATTCTTCATTCCATTCTACCATCCCATCCCATCTTCCAAGATGCAAGAAGACTCCACGAAGAAGACCAACCAAACTACCTCCAATCTGTTAAGCTTCATCTCAACTTTAACTTTTCCTTCCTCTTCTTTATTTTATTAATATTTCATTTTTTTGTGTTCTTAACTCTAAATTTGGTTTGTGTAGGATCCCTGGGATTTTTAGGTTCCAAAGAAGAATGTCTTCTGTGATAAAAACAGATACAAGAAGTCCTGCAACTAAAGAATCTCCTTGTCATCCAAAAACTTCATCCTTGAGTATAATCCTTTCAATCTCTGATATATTAATGATTGGGTACCCCTCTTTCAATATTTTTTATATAAAATATTAGAGTAACTAAGCCCTACCCTGTGTGGTTTCTTAGCCACAAAGGTCCTTTCTCTTCATTATTTTGAAGGATTCTCATTCAAGTCTAGTTTAACATGTAAATTCCTTCATGAAAATTTCTACTCTTTTATATGAAAATATAGCCTAGCTTCACTTTATTTTTCATTTAGTTATTACTATCTCCTTCTAGATTGCATCATTCCATTTCATCCTTCATCATAAAGCTCATCAAATGAGACGATTATTGGGACAAGGCATGGGATTGGGGCATCTTCATGAGAAAACTGAAATATCTTTGCTTTACAACATTTAAAATTTGATATATCTAACATATTTAGGCACAACATGTAAATATTGGATTGTTAGAGTTTAAGATAACTTCCTACCAAATTGCCCTACCAGCCTTTCCATAATCATTATGCAACTCCATAAGGATGAAAGTAAGCCTTGCAAAACAATCATATGACTTAGAATTTTACCTAATCAACGCCTCTTTGCAACCAAGAATTGGGGCCATGTACCTAATTATCATCGCTTGAATTTTGACTCATTATATTAGATGAACCTGAATTGACTTGAGCGAAACATAATTGATGATGTAAACCTATAAATCAAATCTATAACTAATGTGCCCGATTCATTTAAGTCAATGATCTCATATGATGGGTTAGTTATCGAGTTCAAGAACCAAACCCACAACAGCATCATCCTATGAGAAACCATTAAAATCAAATGTAAGAATACCTTATCTTTTTTTTATATAATAAATAAACCCTTGGCTCCATCGTAGAGGTCCACCAATCAATCATGATATAGGAATAATATTTTTATTTTGATCCAATAAAAATTATGAGCAAATTCAAAGCAAGCTTTAGAAGAAAAATATCAAAACATTTATAATGCTCTTGATTTAAGGGTTAAAAATTTATCAAAGGAATGAATGAAACAACGAAAGATGGTGACAGATTTAAAAAAAAATAAAAAAATAAAAAAGTAAATTTTTTTATAATTTTTATTTTTATTTTAAAATAATTATTAAGTTTAATAATAATCAACTGATTTTAATAATAATTTTTTTAAAAATCTAACAGTAATTACCAATGAATTTATTAGTTGGCTACCAAATATTTTTAAATTAATTATTGTAGGTCAACAGTGATGGATTGGTGTTCAACGGTTATTGCAAACATGCCTTAAATTTATCATTCTAATAGGACATGAGGTAACTTCTTAACATAAAAGGACATGAGGTGAGGGCGATCGGTTGCCAGAGTACTAGGATGGTCACCCTTGCAATCATGCGCATGTTCCTCGAATCCCTCCCAAAAAGAAGAAGAAAAAGCCAAATAAGAGGGAGGAAATAAGCTAACATCCGATGGTAAATAAAAGTAGGGAATAATCGAAATTCCCTTCTTTCGGCCGGCGACTGTTGAGAGTGGGGAATTTAGATGGGCTCGCCGCCCTCGTTGTCTCTTTCTCTCCTTTCTGTTTCATGGCCTTAGGGCCCCTCCGCTCCATAACCTACCGGTTCCTCCTCTCCCGTCCCCGATCTCCCTCTATCACCTCCTTCCCCTTTCCCTTTCTCCGCCGCGCCGCTCTCCGGCCGATCACCTGCTCCCCGCCGCGAGTCGTCCCCGCGAGCCCCACCCGTGCCCTCCCTGCCGCCGCCCCACAGCCGGAAACCCTGGCGCACAAGATCGGGAAATCCGTCCGCCGGTCCGGCGCCGCCTCCAAGGCCCGGGCCTACGCCGACGTCAACGTCCACCGCCCCAAGGAGTACTGGGACTACGAGTCCCTCACCGTCCAATGGGGGTACCGATTCTTCGCTCCTCCCCTCCTTTGATCTCCCCTTAGGAGTTTCGTTTTATACCCTGTTATTGATTCACAAAAGGTTTCTTCTTCTTCTTCTTCTTCTTCATTTTTTTTTTGTTCCGTCGGCAGGGAACAGGACGATTATGAGGTGGTTCGGAAGGTTGGGAGGGGAAAGTACAGCGAGGTCTTCGAGGGAGTTCATTGCACAAACAATGAGAAATGCATTATTAAGATTCTAAAGCCGGTGAAGAAGAAAAAGGTGCGACCTCTCCCCAGTCGAGCAAGCGCCCTGCTGCTCTTTTTTCCGTATATTAGCTTGTTGATAAATGCTTCTCTCTTCTTGCCAAGCAACCTCTTGCGACCATTTAATTGTCTTCACCGTGTTGCTTCGATGCTTCCTTTCAAATAACAAAGATTCTAGCTTTCCATGGATGCAAAAAGTCAATCTGTGGTCTCAAGACAAACATGGAATATTGGAGATGCGTTTTGCTTTCCGTTACATTAATAAAGGGATATAGAAAACTGAAATTAAACTTTTGATCCATGGTCTGAAGTTACAAGAGAGGGTAATATAGCTATAATAACATATGGTGAGAATCTCTAAGGACCAAGGCAACTTTATGGAAGGAGATAAAGTATAAGAAGAGGCAAACTAATAAGCTTTAACGGTTGGAAGATTACTGAGGGAGTATTTAAGATCACTGAAGCAAGCTAATGTTGTGAGCCAAGCGAGATTTTGTTATAAGTTGTCAGAACAATGATCACCCATACACTTGTATCTCCTTATGCTTGTTATGAATGGACTTGCTGTTGGTGTATGCTATTTGCAAATGAGGAGTCAATAATTACAGGAACTCTTAATTGGAATAAAAATTATGAAAAATAGTTGGAGGGAAACCAAGAATCTGTACTCAACCATCTGCAAGATACTTCACTGCAATTTTTCTCCATATGGTAGATCCATTGACATAAGATCAGCTCAACAGACATCTGAAGTTTAGGAAATATTTGATGAATGCACCTTGAAGATTCTTTTGGAGTATTGTTTGACTGTGACATGCCCATGAAACCCAAGAGAATAACATATGGAAATTTAACAATCATAATGTTGTTTGTATTTAAAAATTGGGGATTAAAAAAGGTTCCAAATATATTATGAGTACCCCCTATATTGATTGCTTATAAGCAATTCATGTTACAACCATGAATGAAAGGTTTAAAAAATGAGTTTTCAAAGAAAGCATGTAACTTGTTTGAATTGATAATATATTTGGTGGAAAATGGAGGACAAGCAAATAAAATTGAGCCATAGTAAGAAGAGGATTCTTATATAATGTCACAGCTCCAAGACCGCAGGTTTTGGATTTGGTTTGGCCCCTATAATAAATATAAAAAAGCCTCTTGTCTTCGGTTCGCCCATCGCCTTTTGCCAAGCGTCTCTTCTTTGTAAGCAACTTTAATCTTTTTCATTCAACATCTCACTCGTTGCCCTCTTCGCCACAACCCTCAAAATGGTTGCCTCTAAAATGATCTGTTGCCTATAGCCCTCTTCATCCATCACCAAGGCCCTCGCCCTAATCATCTTTAAAATGCCATCTCTTCAAAACTATAGATTGGGGGAGAGAGAGGAGGTCGTAGGAGGTACGTGTGTCTCAACTATCCCTCTCTTCCTTTCTTTCCTTTTCTCTCTATAGCTTGCTTGCCATCGCCATCCTTCCTCGATTCACTACAGTTCAGTATGGTATGGTATGGTATGATACGTATTGAACCGATCACGGACCGGCACATGTTGCTGATATAGTTTGGCAAAGATGAGGATGCATTATGATTTGATAAAAATAGCATAAAAAAAGCATTTAGATGGGGTTTATTGGAAAAGAAGGTTCGAGGGAATAAACTAATTACCAGCTTGCAAAATTTTTCTTTGTAACAACAGACATTTTGAGGATTAGTCTAATCTCTAACTATGTTTGTCTGTGAAGCAGGAGTCTCCTGTTATATACATTTGTGATGGAGATAAAATTTCCCATAAATCTTTTTTAGGTGGACGTATTTGTTTGTATCATGTTCCAATCATGAATCCTTTTCTTAATATAGTTATGTCATGAGATTAAATTTTATGACAATATTTATTCCATCTATTGAATGGACATGTTGAACTGGATAGAGTTGATTTAAATTGTTGAATAAGTATTGTTACAGATTATATTTCTAGAATAGGAAGTAAATATATTTGATTCTGATTCATAGGGATTGCTACAATTACATTTCTAGAATAGAAAGTAGACTGCATTTATATAATAAGAAGTAAATATATTTAATTCTGATTTATAGGAATTTGATGTAATTAGTTTTCCTTCCTAACATAGGATTTGTAGCTTGTATAATATATACCTAAGAGATTAATGAATAAAAAAAATACACAAAAATTATTTTCTTCTTTCTCTTTTTTCAGAGTTCTAGTTGTGTTTCATGGTATCAGAGCTTTCAGGCTTATAACCCTGAAATATATAAACAATGGGGTTTTAAGTTTTCTTAGGTTTTTATTTTTGGTAATTTTTTTATTTTCACCGTCTACACCTGGGGAAGCGCCACTCGCCGATCAGCCTTCGCCTAGAGTTTCGTTACCAAATCTGGTCCTTTTTCGGTCGTTCTGCTCGCCTCAACTTTCACAACAAGTTTATTACCTGTTTGGATCAGCATCTATTCGGTGTGGGATCTACTTTGGAACATGTTTGGATTCTTTGGGTATTTTTAACATTGTTATGGTTTTGGCTTTGTTATTTGGCTGATATTTAATAATATAAGAAAAAAATCTGTTGTTGTGTCTGATGTGGTTCCTGTGATGTCAAAAATCATAGAATATAAATTTAATAGATCTAATTATTTAGATTGGAGTAAAACTGTTAGACTTTATTTGCGGAGTATTGCTATGGATAATCATTTAACTGATGATCCACCTAGCGATGACTCAAAAACCTCATGGCTAAGAGAGGATACCCATCTATTTTTGCAAATACATAATTCTATTGATGGTGAGGTGGTTGGTTTGATAAATCATTGTGAATTTATGAAAGAACTGATGAATTATTTGGAGTTTATGTATTCTGGCAAGGAAAATATCAAACGTACTTATAAGATATGCCAAGCCTTTTATCGTGCAGAAAAAGGTGACAGATCCCTCACTGACTACTTTATGAATTTTAAGAAAACTCATGAGGAACCTAATATGCTACTTCCATTTAGTACTGATGTGAAAGTTCAGCAAGCTCAGAGAGAAAAGATAGCGGTTATAGCTTTTTGGCTGGTCTTCCTTCTGAGTTTGAGGCTGTTAAATCTTAAATTTTTCTAGCCCCGAGATATCTTCTTTGGAAGAAGCTTTTAGTAGGGTACTCCGCACAGAAAATTCAGCTCATGCTTAGCCTAATAGTGCTCTTGTCAGCTGCAATTCTGAATCTGAAGACAACCATATAGACATAGCAATAGAGGGAGACTCAAGTAGTTATCGAAATCTTGGTACTCGAGGACAAGATATGAGAGGTGTTGTATGTTACTATTGTCATAAGCCAGGACATGTGAAGAAAGATTGTAGAAAGATGCAGCGCAAGAATCAACCAAACCAGTCAGTCCATGTTGCCTTTATTAATGACGCTTCTGAGTCCATTTTAATATCTATAGATGAGTATGCAAGTTCTCACAATATCAGAAATCTCTAAAGTTTTCATCTACTTCTATTACTGTCATCGTTGATTCAGGTAAAATGAACACATGTCTTGTTTCCTCATCTTCCAAATGGATCATTGATTCTGGTGCTACAGATCACATGACATGTAATTCTAGCCTATTTTCTTTTTTAAGTCACATGCTTTTAGTTTTACAGTTACTTTAGCAGATGGGTCTACATCTCGTATTTTAGGGTCCAACATAATTATTCCAACACCTCAATTCCTTTGAAATCTGTTTTTTAAGTTTACCTGACTTGTCTTTTAATTTAGTTTTCGTTAGTAAATTTACTCATTCTCTTAATTGTTGTATCACATTCTATCTTGATTTTTGTTTATTTCAAGATCTTATGACAAAGAGGATTATTGGTAAAGGACATGAGTATGAAGGCCTTTACATTTTGATACACAAGTACCAAAGTCTGTTCCTTGTTCTAGAGTTGTAACCCCTTTTGAAGCACATTGTCGATTGGGTCATCCTTCATTGCCTATGTTAAAGAAACTTTATCCTCAGTTTTCTAGTATATCTTCATTAAATTGTGAGTTTTGTCAATTTACCAAACATCATTGTTTGAGTTCTATTCCCAGAGTCAACAAAAGAACTAGTGCTCCTTTTGAGTTCACTCCGATGTTTGGGGTCCTTGTCTTGTTGAGTCTAAAACTGGGTTTAAATATTTTGTTATCTTTGTTGATGATTATTTCGAATGACATGGTTATTTTTAATGAAAAATCATTCAAAATTATTTTCTTATTTTACTATTTATTGTGCAGAAATTAAAACTTAATTTAATATGCCTCTACAAATTTTGAGAAGTGATAATGCTAAGGAATATTTATTAGAATATTTATCAGAATACTTTCAAAATTATATGGTTCAACATGGCATTATTCATCAAACTTCTTGTATAGATACACCATCTCAGAATGAGTTGCTGAACAAAAAATAGACATCTTCTTGAAATTGCTAGAGCTTTGTTATTTCAAATGCAAGTCCTTAAATAATTTTGGGCGATATAGTTTCTACAGCTTGTTTTTTGATTAATCGTATGCCTTTCTCTGTTCTTTCTGACGAACTCCCTTTCATGTCCTCTTTCCTAATAAGTCATTATTTCCTATTGAATCTAGGATATTCGTTTGTACTTATTTTGTTCGGGATGTTCGACCTCATGTTACAAAACTTGATCCTAAATCTCTAAAGTGTATTTTTCTTGAATATTCTCGTGTGCAAAAAGGATATAATGTTTTTGTCCCAGTTTTAACAGGTACCTTGTGTCAGCTGATGATACCTTTCCTAGTCAAACACCATTTGCTTCATCTTCAGATTCTATCAGTTAGAGGAAGGAAGATGATTTACTAATTTATATTATTACATCACCTAGTTTTGATATTTTTCCTCTAAACCTTCTATTCCTGATCCAGTTCCTGTTCCTACGCCTCCTGCTCCATGTCCTACGCTAGTTCCTTCGTCATTGGATCTAGTTCCCAATTCTAGTGATGACCTTCCTATTGTCCTTTACAAAGGTAAACGTCAATGTACTTATCCAGTATCTTCTTTTGTGTCATATAACAATTTATCACCATTCTCTTATTCTTTTATTGCATCTATTGATTCTGTCACTATTCCTAAGACTGTTCATGAAGCTCTATCTCATCTTGGATGGCGTAATGCTATGATTGAGGAGATGAATGCTTTAGATGACAATGGTACTTGAATTCTGGTACAATTATCTGCAAATAAAAAGGCTATTGGATGTAAATGAAAGTTTGCAGTTAAAGTCAATCATGATGGGACTGTTGCTAGATTAAAAGCTCGACTGGTTGCTAAAGGATATGCTTAAACGTATGGAGTTGATTATTCTGACACTTTTTCTTATGTTGCTAAACTTACTTCTATCCGATTATTTATTTTTATGGCAGCCATATATAATTGGCCTCTGCATCAGTTAGACATTAAGAATGTATTCCTTCATGGTGATCATTAGGAGGAAGTTTATATGAAGCAAGCATCTAGTTTTGTTGCTCATGGGGAGTATGGGAAAGTGTATCATTTTCGCAAATCCTTGTATGGATTGAAGCAAAGTCCTTGGGCCTGGTTTAAAAAGTTTAGTCAGGCTATTAAAAGTTTGGCATGAAGAAGAGTAAATCCAATCATTCTATTTTCTACAAGCAATCTGTAGCTGGTATCATCCTATTAGTTATCTATGTTGATGGCATTGTTATTACTGAGAGTAATACTGGTGGTATTTCGTCTCTCAAATCTTTTTTTCATAGTCAGTTTCATACAAAGGATTTAGGAATACTAAAATATTTTTTGGGTGTTGAGGTGACAAGAAGTAAGAAAGGGATCTTCTTATCTCAAAGGAAGTATGTGCTTGACTTATTGTCTGAAGCAGAAAAATTGGGGGCTAAACTATGCAGCACTCCAATGATTCCTAATTTGCAGCTTACAAAAGATGGTGAGTTGTTTAAAGATCTTGGGAGATACGGAAGAATGGTTGGAAAGTTGAACTATCTTACTGTGACTCATCCAGATATTGCCTATTCAGTTAGTGTGGTAAGTCAATATATGTCTTCTCCAACTGTCAATCATTGGAGAGCTGTAGAATAAGTTTTATGCTACTTAAAAGGAGCTTCTGTGAGAGGAATCTG
This sequence comes from Calamus simplicifolius, assembly GCA_900491605.1. Classification (NCBI taxonomy): domain Eukaryota; kingdom Viridiplantae; phylum Streptophyta; class Magnoliopsida; order Arecales; family Arecaceae; genus Calamus; species Calamus simplicifolius. Next base: position 840,192 of record UESW01003974.1, on the reverse strand, counting down.
TATGACAATCATGGTCATATTAGGATTGAATGTTTTTCAGATGCTGATGGGCAGGATCTAAAGAAGATTGAAGATCTACTTCAGGCTATTGTGTATTTGTTGGAGGAAATTTGATTTCATGGAAAAAGCAAGAAACATAATGTGGTTTCACGTTCAAGTGCAGAATCAAAATATAGAGCTATGGCTAAGTCTGTATATGAAATAATGTGGATATATCAGCTCCTTACTGAAGTAAACCTCAAGATTTCAATACCAGCTAAGTTATGGTGTGACAATAAGCTGCACTTCATATTGCATTTAATCCAGTCTTTTATGAACGAACTAATCATATTGAGATTGATTGCCATTTTGTTCGTGAGAAAATTCAGCAAGGTTTAATTTTCACAGGATATGTGAAAATAGAAGATCAATTAGGAGACATCTTCATAAAAGCTCTAAATGGAGTTCGAATTGATTATCTTTGAAACAAGCTGGGCATGATAAACATTTATGCTCCAGCTTGAGGGAGAGTGTTACAAATTATATTTCTAGAATAAGAAGTAAATATATTTCATTCCGATTCATATGATTGCCACAGATTGCATTTCTAAAATAGGAAGTAGACTGCATTTTTATAATAGGAAGTAAATATATTTGATTCTAATATATAGGGATTTGATGTAATTAGTTTTTTTTCTTAACATAGGATTTGTAGCTTGTATATATACCTAAGAAATTGATGAATACAAAATACATAGAAATTACTTTCTTCTTCTCTTTTTTCAGAGTTCTAGTTGTGTTTCCAGTATTGAGGTAGTGGGTCTACATACTTAATTTTCAATCGATATGTTTGATATATTCATGACATACTTTATGTTTCAAGTTATGTTTCATCTTTTTCCTTTTTTTGCTATTAAAACTCACATGTCTATGCATACTTAAGAGTTAATTTTTGGTTTTATTTTATTTAAATAACATGCTTGGAAATGCGTAAATTTCAACGATATGGTCATTGTGATGTTAGTTTTCCTTGAGAAGTTCTAATTTCTTGGCCTACTAACTATCTACAACGAATGAGCTACATCGCTTTGTAATACGTCTATTAAATTAGCATCAAATGACGACTTTCAAATGAAATGGTTCTCAACAAGTTTGAGACTTCATTTAGAAGATTCAAAGCATGAGAAAATGTTGATTGGATAGTACTTTGTCATGTTTTACTGCATATTGATTGTCAGGAAGAATAAATGTATATGCAGTTAAACAGAAGAATTTAAATTCATTTGTTTACTGGTCATGTGAAAATGGCTTCAAGGAAAGGCAAATTCACCTAGTTGTTTCTATACAAAATCCCTGTGTCAACACATGACAAGGCAACCCAGCCATCCTTATTTCATCTCATATGATAATTATGCATTAAGACACGATAATGCACTAAATATCAAAGTGCTGTGTCTGATCCTTCTGCACCTCCTAACACCTTATGTCAAATTTGTAAGATCATTGTAGTTTGTTGAGATACACTCCAAATATTTATTTTTGTGATGATATGACCAAACAAAGGAAAACTTTTAACCCACTGTCTTGAATATGCTTGGAGCCCTATAAAAACATGGCACCATTGAATGGGACCACCACAAGATTGCTTATTGTTCTAAAACTGATACAAAAATCCTACTAGTAGCATATAGGAAATCAAGATTTTTTTTTAAAAAAAATGATTACTATCAGGGTTTGCAAAATCGATACTGAGAATTGTATCGCTACATTATGGATTTGATGTGGTATGGTATACATTCCATATCGAAATAAGATATCAATATTTTGTCTCGCTTTCAGCTGAAATCATATGGTAGGGATTGGTACCAGGTGGTGCAAAATGATTCCGCTTGCTTTGGATTGGTTCAATTTATAATGAATCGAACTTTGATACCGAATCAGTACCTTACCGATAACACGTATTGTCAATACAGGTCGATATGGGTTGGTATAGCAAAACCATTTCCTAATGTTTTATTTATTTGAAATTCTTGAATTCCATGACATGATCTTTCTATCTCAAGTAAGTCTCTCCAGCTATGTGAACTTTGGTCATAGTTGGTGGAATATTTTAAATTATCTTATCGCTAATCATCCTATAATATTCTCTTCATTGTCCGTGTTGTTAATTATCAACATACATTGTCCTCAAAGTAAAAACTTATTTATGCTGTCTCATACCCTATTCAAAAATAATGTATGCATCCATTAATACCTAGTTACCTTCAATGCTTTCCCCATAATCCATGCATAGGATTTCCATTCCTTTCAACTTTTTTTTTAAATATTAAAAACTAACTTACTATTTCAAGTAGATTTCCCTCCAAAAAAAAATAGTTTTTTTGCTCTATTCCCTTTTCTCTATTTAGAAGCCTTTACCCCAATCCTTGGACCAAGGTTCAAGGTATATTATCTGGTCTATATCGATCATACCATGACGTAAGACTTACTTTGCCATGCTAACAGAATGCATGGTCTAGTAATAATTTTTATAACACATACGTGATTTATTTTTCAGTAATAGTTATTATAACAAATACATGATTTATGTTATCTCTTCTATTAAAGGTCTGTGTTTATGGTCTTATGGCTTATTATGGTTTTATACCATTGCTATTCCATTGCTGGAGCAACATTATTATAATTGTGTCATTTTGGTCCATTTTTACTTTTTTGCTTAACAACCCTCCCTGATTTATGTTCTATGAAAGCAAAGGTGTCAATGTTTAGTTACTAGATCCAATAATCTTTTTAGTTCTGCTCCTTTCTCGTTTCCTGCGGTCTTTATGTAACCTGCATGTAGATTCCTTTGCACACAAAGTTTATCCAACCAATGTGGTGCCTTTGTATTCTCCTGTTTGCACCTCCACATGGACCCTTTTTCTTGTAATTCTCCATGGTATCTGAAGGACTTGAGTGCCAGCTTGTTGGTTCAATCTATTTCTTAGTTTTAGATGTGAAAATGGACCAGATGATATCAATTTGGATTCTTTTTTTATTTCTAAGTCTATCTAGATGTGGTTACAAATTTGTGTCCAACTAATATCCATATCCGTATTCATATCCATCAAAGAAAAAGTTTATTTATTTTTTTTGGTACAAACGGGCGATCACACAATTCTCATAAGAATCAGTCCAGATACATCAGAGAACAAAATCTGCTGTAGAAGGATAGGACAGAGGTTGTCTGGCCTCCAGATCCATGAACCCGCATGCTGAGCAACATAGGCAGCCACCCAGTCCACCACCGAATTGGCCTCACGATAAATATGACGGATCTGGACGGAATCTATCTCCGGCAAAATAGACCAACAATCCCTCAGAGTCGGATTTGAGGACCATCAAAGCAACTTTCCCTCAACAACCAAGAAATGACAGTCATAGAATCACCCTCAATCATAATCCTATGAGCATGGAGAATCCTGGCAGCATACGAAAGACCCGCACAAGCAACAAATAACTTCGACATAGGAACTGATGAGTCCAAAGTACCAAAACCTCCCGCCGCCAATAAATCACCTAGCAGCCCCCGAATAATGAATGCAGAACCAGCAGCTCTACTCCGAACACTCTCATCAAAGTTAATTTTGACAAACCCTGGAGGGGGGCCTCCAAGAAAAGAAAACCGTATGTCGGCTCGCTGCCGAAACAACAAGGAAACCCCAAAAGCCAAAGGAGTCAAAATTAACAACATTAAAACCACGTGCACATTCCGCCGCCAGCACTCTAATCTGCCTCACAATTCTGTGATAAGAAAACCTGTCGTTGGAGAAGATGATCTGATTCCTCGACAGCCATATATGATAAGCAGTGGCAGACCAAAGACCACGCTTATTCAGAGGACCGCTTGAAAGAAAGACGAGCGCAAGGAGGCCATAGCATCCAAGTCCCTAGAATAACCCATGAGAACCCATATCCTTCTCGCTCTGGAACAGAGGAATATAGCATGGTCAGAGGATTCCTCCGCCTGTCTATACAAAGGACAAATCGGTTGGATAGACAGACCCCTCCGAGATAGGAGGCAAGTAGGAAGGCAGTCCCAAAGAAGCTTCCACATGAATAGCTGAACCCTGGGGAGAATAGTAAGCTTCCAAATCCAGGTTGCATCCTCCGTACGCTGAGCTTGCGGCCTAAACATGTCCATAAGATCCCTAGTGCGGGCCCTGGAAAGACAATCTTTGCCAAAGTCTGGAATCAGCAGAGCAGCCAGGCAAAAGAGGCAACGAGAGAATCCGACGAGAAATCTCACCCCGAAAAAGCGGGTCACCGAGGGAGTGCCATGAGGAGGGGTTTAAGGAAATCAGATCCTTAACCCTAAGAGTGGAGGGAACATCCATATTAATAAAGGAGGGCCACCGCGAAAGAGGGAGCTCAGAGATCCAGGTATCCTGGATGACATCAATCGAAGAACCATCACCAATCATCCAAGAGATATTGTCCAAAATAACCTGACTATGTCTACAAATCTCCTTCCAAAAGGAGGAAGATCCCCGGGGCGGCACAATGAGCGAGCCAGTAACCCAATCACCATATCTCGCATGCATCACAGAACTCCATAGGCTCTAAGGCTCCAGAAGGAAACGCGAGGCATGTCTAGCAAGAAGAGCTTCCCTTCTAACAATCAAAGACTGAATCCCAGATCACCTTCATAGATAGGCATACAAACTGTGTCCCATGATAAGAGGTGAGTACCATGGCCCTCCTGCACAGAAGCCCATAGAAAATCTCTGAAGCATCTCTCAATCCTCCTCAGACAAGTGATCGGCATGGCAGCATTCGATAGGAGATACAAAGGAAGAGAAGAAAAGACAGAACGAATGATGGTGACCCTGGCCATTAGATAAACTGGTGACCTGCCACCCCTCAATACGCTGGTGGACCCGTCTCTCAATCTCCAAATAGTCAGAACAATGGGCCCGTCTACCAGTAATGGGGATCCCCAAATACATAAACCGGTCCAGAGAAGTGATACCCGACAACTCTATAATGGCTTCCCGAGTAGATCTGGGGGTCTTTGGACTGAAACAGATAGATGACTTAAGAAAATTAACCCTCTGATCCGAAGCTTGACAATAACGCTGCAGAATAGAGTGAAAAGAAGCCGCATTATCAATGAAGCCTGACCCAGAAGAATACAATCATCATGAAAAGAAGATGAGAGATCGGAGGGCCCTCTCTTCCGGCCATGAACGGACAATCCGTCGCTCCTGCTGAGCCAGATGAAAAGCACAAGAAAGATCGTCCGTAGCGAGAATAAACAGCAAAGGGGATAAAGGGCAACCCTGCCTCAGGCCCACAGACGAGTGGAAAAACTCAGTAGGCCTCCCATTGATGAGCAGAGAAAAGGAAGGCCTCTGGATACAAACCATAATCCACTCAATAAATAGATCATCAAACCCAAACTCCTGAAGAGAGCGATGCGAAAAGGCCCAACTCAATCTATCACCACCATGAGACACCTTCTCACTGGGGCTCTTTGAAGATCATGCATGAACTCCTGAGCAATGAGGACGTTATCCGAAATAGAACGCCCTCGAACAAAAGCCCCCTGCTCTATAGAAATAAGACGAGGAATCACAAGCAGAAGACGACCAACTAAGAGGCGAGCACATACTTTATACAAAGTAGTGCAAAGACTGATTGGTCTAAAATGCTGCGGAAGAGAAGCGTCGGAACGCTTGGGCACCAGAGTAACAAGAGTCCGGTTCCATTCTAGGGAATATGCTTCGATTGAAGACAATCTGAATTGCCTGAATCACCTCCTGCCCAATAATATCCCAATAGTGGCGATAAAATAGAGGCGGAAATCCATCTGGCCCAGGGGCCTTGTCCGGTCCAAGCTCCTACAAAGCCACCGAATCTCCTCCGCAGTGATCGGTCTACAAAGCTTATCATTATCCAAGGAAGAAACCCTCCTGGAATCAGAACCCTGACTACCGGATCCCCATCACCAGTGGGGTCAGTCCATCTGGACTTAAAGAAATGGAGAAGCATATCCCGAATAGAGTGATGGTCCTCCTGATCGTGCCCCTCTGCATCAACTAACCTCCGAATCCTATTAGCGGCCCGCCGCTTCAAGGTAGCCTGATGGAAGAATCTAGTATTACGATCCCCCTCGCAAATCCATTGAAGCCTAGACCTCTGTCTCCAATACATCTCCTGCTGACGAAAAGAGAGTGATGACGAGCAAGCATGTCCCGCAGAGAGAAGAGGTCTGAATCCAACATTAACCCCTCCTAGTCCTCCTTCTCCTGCAAAGCAGTAATATCGGCTTCAACCAGATCAATCTGTCTATCCAAATTCCTCATTCCATCCTGTTCCATCTGGAAAGTCAGCGTCTGGCCAACATCAGGCGTCGAAAAGCCGATAAATAGCATTGCCCCTGATAGGAAGATGCCAAATTTGGGCAATAATAGTCCGAGCCGCAGAATGGACCGTCCAAAAATGCTTGAATCTAAACTGTCTACGCTGATACTGATCAGCCTCCGTAGAAATCAAAATGGGACAGTGATCGAAGCAATCCTGGGCAGATGAGAAACAGAAACCGCAGGATGCTTATGAAGCCACTGGGCCGTAGCCAAAGCTCTATCAAGTCTCTCCCAAACACGAGCTGAGCCCTGTCGATTATTACACCAAATGAATTGGGTCCCAGAATACCCCAGATCCAACAGCCCTGAGGACTCTATAAAAGTTTTAAATTCATTAATATCAGCTAGGCTGTAACCCGTTTGCCCCCACGTTTTTCATTAGCCTCAGTGATACAGTTAAAATCTTCCGCAATAATGGTAGGGAGACCTTGACTAAGGAGGAAAAGCAGCTCAGCCCAAAGGATCCGCCTCTCCCGATAATCCGTACTGGCATAAATAGCCGACAGAAGCCAGGGGTCAGAGGACCCCTCCGAGAGAAGAAGACCAATCTGCTGGTTACATTGATGAAAAACCTCAATCGAAACAGCAGAGTCACGCCATATAACCAAAATACCCCCAGACATACTTCAGCCTCCACCGCATACGAGGACTAAGACCGGGAAATCTGTCTCCGAAACCGGGCTAGAGTATCACCGGATAACCTGGTTTCAACAAAACACATGTCAAAATTATATAGTTGCATCAATCTACTAAACGAGGATCGAAAGGAAGGTTTTCGAGCTCCTCGAACATTCCATACTAAGATCTTCATTTAAACACTGGGGGAAACTGGGACCCCTCCCTGGTCCTCCACCATAGCCGTATCAGAAAGGCACCCACTAGCTAGGGAGCCCCCCTTAGTTATCATTGAAGAACCGGCTTTAGTCCATCCGAGACAACGCCTAGAACAGCAGGCCAAAGAGACTGAGCCGATGACAGTGAACCTGAGTGAAGGCCCATAGTATCTTCAACTGAATCCTCCACGGTCAAACTGACATCCCTATCAGAGCTGGGCTTACTCACCTCCTGAACACCTTCCTGAAAGCAAGATGGCAGAGGCAGCTTGTCTGGAGAAAAGTAAGTCGCCCCGATACTTTTAGACAAGGGAGCTTTACCTTTACCCTTCCTTTTTACAATTTTAGAGATAGATCTCGGAGCGGGCAATCAACAGGTCTGGCCCTTTTCAGGGGACCAGGAAAAGCATCCCTACTGTCCTGATGACTGCCACTAACCAAACCCGATCCATAAGAGGCAAAAGGGTTTACAATTAACTGAGAATGAGGGGACCCAATTTCAGCAATGCTCTTCATCTTAGCCTGCAACCTACCCTTCTTAGAACCAACAAAACTGGCACGGGCAACCTGAACCGGCACGGCCACCAACTCTGAAGAGGAGACTGGGATCACAAGATTCCCCTTCTGCACTTCGACACCAGAACCATCCAGGGCTAAATCAAGCACAATCACCATCTTCGACGACGAGGCACCCTCCGGCGAGCCACCTTCACTGATGAGCTCCACCCCTCAGACTCGTCAGCATCGGAATGCGATTCTCCTGTCTAGCTGGGAAGCAGAACCACTGCCAGAAGCTACAGGAGCAGCCTTCGGCTGAGGCTTCTTCCTCACCTCCCGTTTGGCCCAGAGACATCCCGTCGTTGATGAACAGCAGCCAACCACGGGCCAAAAACAGGAGTCGATGTCTCAGCCTCCTCGCACGACCAGCCGGCACGAAGCAAGGACCCTCTAGGTGAAGCGAACCACAGCTAGAACAGAGCCCTTCCAGATATTCATAGGCAAATTACTGCCAAAAGGGGAGGTTAATGCCCTGCACACGAGTCCCCGGCCGAAGAGGACGCCGAAGATCCACCCGCAGGCAAATTCTGGCAAAACCTCCTCTGCTCTTGGCTAGAGTAGAAGCATCGACACAGTGGAATTGGCCTGCTGACTCCGTGTTCGCCCTAAGGAAGTCCTCCTTCCAAAATTCCAATGGAAGGTTCGGCAAACGCATTCAGACCAGAGCAAAGGGGATGGCATCCACGGCCGGTACAAACTCCGGCCTCCACCGTTCCGTTCCAATAATTGCCCGTTGATGACCCATGTCGATTCATCACCAAATCAGCAGCATTCGGGTCATCAAAACGGAAGATGTGGCATCGAAATGCCAAGCTGATAGGTACAATTTCCCCTGAACTCCGGCACATGGAACTCCCTAACAAACGCCGCAGTCGGAACCCATTTCTGGAACGACCGAGCAAGGATAGCACTCGCCTGCCATCCCACCATCTCTGCCTCCAACTCGTCCACCAGAACTCTAACCACCTCCGGAAACGAGGTCTCCAACCTCGCCACTTCAGCCGGCGATGGAGACGACGATACCCAGTGGAACCCAGCAACACCCAGCTTCTGCCTAGCAACCCGAACTCCCGCTTCCCCATCGGATGCCATAGGAGGCTAGGGGACAACAAGAGAAGGACCCACAGGAAAAATTGCAGCCGGAGATGAGGACGATCACGAAGATCACGAAAGACAGGGGCAGAGCACGAATCTTAAAGGCAACCTACAGGCTACGTCGGAGCACGAAAAAGTTTGATATGAATATGGATACACAACTATTTGATCCATATCGAATTATCTGATTCATTTGAGGTCATGTTTAGTCTCATACAACTCTTGTATCCTTCAAAGAGTAATAGTGACACTCTTATATCCTTAAAAGAGTAATAGTGAAATTTATGTTTTTGATTTGGTTACTTTTAAAGTTTAGCTATCTGATTCATATGTTCATTTATATTCTTATTGTTAACATCCGATTTGTATCCATACTCAACTCAACTCATCTAAGCCTTTTCCCAACTACATGGGGTCGGCTACATGAATCTGCTTCCTTCACTCTGCTCTATTTAGGACTAAGTCGACATTCAAATTAAACATAGTTATATCTTTTTTAATTATTTTTGTCCATGTTAGTTTAGGTCTACCTCTTCCTCTATTTTTATCATGAATTATTAAAAGATCACTCTTTCTAACTGGAGCATCTAAAGGTCTACGTTGTATATGTCCAAACTACCGCAATCGATTTTCTCTTATTTTATCTTCAATTGGGGCTACTTCTATCATTTCTCATATATGTTTATTTTTAATTTTGATCTTTTAAAGTTTTACCATATATCCATCTTAACATACGCATTTCTATTACATTTAATTTATTTACATATTGTTTTAATATTGCCTAACACTTTGTTCCATATATCATTGCTGGCCTAATAAAGGTTTTATATAATTTTTCTTTCAATTTTAATGGGATGCGCCGATTATACAGTACTCCTGAAGCACCCCTTCCACTTAATCCAACATGCTTTAACTCTATGATTCACATCTTCACTTATTTTACCGCTGGATAATTGATCCCAAATACCTAAATTTTTTATTTCTTAATATCTCTTAGCTTGCAGTCTTCACTATTTCTTCATTTGTATTTCTACTCCCACTAAAATTACATTTCATGTATTCAGTTTTAGTTCTACTAATCTTAAAATCTTTAGATTCTAAAGCCTCTCTTCAAATATCTAGCTTAGCATTTACTTCAGATTCAGTTTCCTCGATCAACACTATATCATCTACAAATAATATACACCATGGGATATCATTTTGAATATGTTTGGTTAATTCATCCATAACTAAAACATATTGAATATGTTTGCAAGTTACTGATTTTAGTAGCTTTAGAAAGGTTTCTTCAAGATCTCAATATTTATATTTTTTATATAAAATAGTCAATCAACAGGTTTGACTTAATAAATTGTACATGTGTGTTTACATTCTACTTATGTCCATTTAAATTATTGTCTAATGGTTGAAATTCAGTAAATACTTTTCTTTTTCCTTTGTTATTAGATATCTTGAAAGAAAGATTAGTGTTGGTATATGGGCTTGCTTTCATTTATAACTTGGTGACCATATAAACTTATTCAGTTTGGATGAGCTTAAACCAAGTTAGCTTTGTACATTTTAAGTTCTTAAGTATACTATCAAAAGGCACTTATTTTTAACTTGGATTTATTCTGGAAGGTTGAATGGATGTAAATAAAAATTTTAGTCTATATGCATATCTATCAGAAGAACAAAACCACCTCAAAATTCAATTCTACTTTTTTTTTTTTTGGTTGAGTACTGAGTTGAGGATTGTTTTGTTTCAAATGAGTTGATTTAATCAGTTTCTTGTTAAACTGGATTTTGGTTTGGTGGAATTTAAGATCATCTAGCATCTATTGAAACATCAAATTCTTGTAGGTAGTTCTGCAAGAAATTCTAGAAATCAATATTGAACTGGTTTTCTTTTGTATGATATTTATTTTCTCAATGGCTTGCCATTATTTATGTTTGGAGTTTAGCCAGTGCTTTGTTCCATGATTGCTCATAACTTTTGTGCTGGGTTCTCTGGTAGGTTCTATATGTAAGAATTTTGCCTGTTAACAGTTATTCTCTTCACTTTTGATGACATTGCAGATTAAGAGGGAAATAAAGATATTGCAGAACCTATGTGGTGGACCAAACATTGTAAAATTGCTTGATATTGTCAGAGATCAGCAATCGAAGACACCCAGTCTAATCTTTGAATATGTCAACAATACGGACTTCAAAGTGCTCTATCCAACTTTAATAGATTATGACATCCGATACTACATTTATGAGCTATTAAAGGTAAGGTTATCATTCCATTTGCATAGTAAAATTTTGCTATCAAAGAAATGTCAGAAAAATCACATTTTATTGTTAACTATTTCTATAAAACCTTCTATGCTGCCTTATTTTTTCTCATTTAATTTTTTTCATAAACTGAGCTCCTTAATCTATCAGTTTGTTTGTTTCATAATAATACGATGATGTAATTTTTTTTAGTTTAACTTGCTTATCTAGATGTACCCTGTACCTCTGTGATTTTGTTAGACTGTTACATTTGGACAGAACTTATGCTTTTTTAAAAAAAAATACTAAAAACAATATGTTCATGGATAATGGCCATATAATTCAGATCATATGAATGATAGAGAGTTTGATTCATGCATCTTATTTGTAAACCAGTATATTATCATAATAGTACGAGATTCTTGGCATGCGTTGTGATACTCAAGTAGACGGTAATGTTTGACTCTCATTCAAATGATAGGGCTTTGGGAGGGAATCGGATGCAAGTTGGCATGCATATCTAATATGTGGTAGTGGTGAAAATTTAAGAACTGTATGGCAGTGGCAGCAGATGCAACTGTTTGAGCCGACAATTAAGGTTGAAAAATTTTAGATAGGAAAATTTCACTGTTTTCTAGAGATGTATAAGTGTGCTATGAGAACTTTTTTGATGCCATTGACTAGGAATATTCGAAGAGTCCTTTAATGGCTCGGAGAACCATGGTTATTAGAAGTCCTATTCTGCAAAGATAGTGTCACAAGTTCAGTCTGTGATTGCTAGAAATTTGTGAAGTCTGGATTGTTCTTAAATATGAGGAACCAAAGAGCATATTTTTTTCATCATTGCATGAGTTTTAGAGAGTAGAGAGGATTATTCCTTGACTTGTTGGATCTGAAATTTTGCCTATCTTAGGAGATTTCTATGTAGGGACACCGTATTCATCACACTAGCTACCACATTTTTCGTTTCTTTTCAATTATTTAATAGATGATGACCGGTCCAAACTTCTAAAGGAATTGTACTTCATTCGGGCATCTGAAATCATACTACGTTCTTGTGCAACGTGCTAATCAAAATGAAAATCCAATAAATGCTTCTTTAAGCAAGGGATCTGAAGTCATAAAACTTTCTTGTGCAAAGTGCTCATCAAAGTGAAAATCAAATAACTGGTTCTCTGAGAACTTATCATATTGGTCTGTGGACCAATTTGACTCCCCAAGTATTGTATTAGAAACTGATTGCAACTCAGATGAGTGGTTTGACTAAGGCTGCTAGGCAGATACAATATTTTCCTTGTGGATTGCATTAGTCTTGCATTGAAATAAAATTATTAGAATGGATAGGAGCAGATTGGGGGCCCAATTGATGTGAAGAGTTTCAGAGGTTGGAAGTTGTTGTTCTCCTTGGAGGTTGGAGGAGGATGTTCTTTTTTAAGAGCTAAGAGGGCATTGGATTATCCTTTAGATATAAACTTAATTCCAGATTTGGTTTGGCTGGATATGGTTTCGTTGTCTGATACAGAAAGGACGTGTTTTATCTTGGCTGCAAGATGTGATAGAGGGGACACAAAATATTGTGAATGTGAGGGACCAAGGGTGAAGGGCTAGGGTGGGATGGGGACCATTAAAGCTGCTGCTTGCGAGGAGAGGGGCACATGGGTACTAGGGATTGCTGTGGGTATCTGTTATGGGCTGGGCAGCATGGTGGCAAGGATAGCACATTAGTAATTTAACTGAGCTGGGTCTTCACACAAGCACTCATTATGGGATTTAAGTATCATTTTATATCTGCTATCCCTGAAAAAGGTATGATTTTATATCTCTTCATCATATATTGGGGCTCATTCCCATTCAAAGGCACTAGAGACAGTTGGATATGCCAGTCTTTTTACAAGTTCATTGAACATACGTTGAACTGATTAGCCATAAATGTGTGGAAAATACGCAGTCTTCAGTAGTAGTCTAGATTGTAAACCTCCTATGACACCTACCACTCAGTTATACACAGCATACACAAAAAACCTTTATTGGAATCATACCAGAATCTCAAAAACCTAGAAGGCTACAAGATTGTAGAACTTCTTAAATCAATATGAGTGGCTCTCAAGGTCTTTCATTTCGATGCCGCCATGCCTTGGAAGAAATGTCCACGGCCAGTCTCAAGCAAGCTTATGCTTGAGCATGCTATGTGCTAGATGAACTTGTTACTTCATAATACATCATGCATATGAATTCGGTGGTGCAGTCAATCATGAAGACCTGTCATCTCCCCATGATCTAGCGGCACTATCGTGTCCTATTGTGCTCTATGGTAGTCTTGTTTGTTCCACCAATTGTAAACGTCTAATTGTCATTGTTAGATTAGTGAATCCCAAAGTTTTGGCCAGAACTGAATTGAGACTGACCCCTACTTTTGAATTGCAGTTAGTTTCGATAATTTATATCAGTTTTGGCCAAAACTGATGGGTTCCTAGTCTAGTTTTGATAGCTTTCACTAGTTTTGTGTAAAACTAACCAAAACTAGCTATAAATGCATTTTTAATGTAATATTTTGGTGTTAGCTATCATATTGTAGTTATTTATTTATTTTTTAAGTACCTAGGCCATATAACATCAATTTTTTTTGTTATTTTCCTTTTTCCTTAAGTTAAAAAAGGGGATAGACAATAAAGATAACCCTTGATGGACAGATGCCTCCGGAAGGCCCTTATTTGGTATTCTATAAAAACTAACACAAACAACCCTATGCATCTAATTAAATAGTCATATATATGAGAAATAACTAAAAAAAATGAAGGAAAAGATCTGAATGCACTAGGCACTCAAAAAACTTCATAATTGCTAAATATCATGATTGTTCAAATGACGTGTATATTAATGCATATTGGTGATAAAATACCAATATACTTTATTAATTTTACTTATATGCAATATTGGCTTTATCCTAAAATTGTTGAAACTGCAAAAGTAGAAAACTTACCTATCCTAAAATACCCAAATTTTTGAGTAATAATATTTTTTTGCTTTTTGAATGCTTTCTCCTATTTTTCATTTTTAAAATTTTCTTTTTTCAACAAAAAGTAACATGGAGTGAAACAACTGGAATTTCACAAGGGCCAATCTAAACTAAAAACAAAACTCAGTTTTCAAACATTCGCAAAGCTGCAATCATTTTCTTTCAACTAAATTACCCTGGTATGCTATTTTAGTTGCTTTCTGCATATTTTTCTTTTGTTCACTTCCTCTTCTTTTCTTCCCTTCCTTTTTTTCCCCTGTTGTTGGATACATATCTTTCTAATAATCTTTCTTGGATTCTCACTCTTGCTAACTGATCTTGTAAGACAGTAATTGCTCTTTGTGGCTATTTCCTCTACTTGGCTGCTTTGCTCTATGGGATATCCTAGATAATTTAAATGAGAAAGTTTTTTTTTTAAAAATAAATTTCTAAAGCTTTACAGGAAAAGATTAATTTAGATGATTATTAATTCATCAGGTTTTGGTTTTTTGGAGCATTTCTTGCAACATGTCACTGGTTTGATGTTAAAATTAGATTCATTATTATATTTGATTGTTTTTAAGTTTTTCCAGGTATTTGTGTAGGCACTAGATTATTGTCACTCTCAAGGCATCATGCACCGAGATGTGAAACCTCACAATGTTATGATTGACCACGAGCAGCGCAAGCTTCGTCTAATTGACTGGGGTCTTGCAGAGTTCTATCATCCAGGGAAAGAGTACAATGTCCGAGTTGCTTCGAGGTTTGTTCCCTTTCAACAATTTGATTCTCTATGTTATAAATCTGCATTATCTTTCTTTTTTCCTTCTTGTTGGAAAAAACTTATTTTCTATCAGAATCTAGTGTTACTACATTATGCATTGTAGAGGAATTTAGCCTCCTGATTCAGACCAATGAAAGAGGGAGCCGAGCAACCCATGTTTCTTATTTTAGCTGGTGAAAATTTAATGATAATTCCTATTGGAGGGCTGTAAATTTGTGGATAGTCAAAGCTGAAGATTTCAGAAAACAGCCATTGATTATATGCTTCATATATAATCAAGGCATGTTTGTTACTGTATGTCCTTCTCACAAAAAGAAGTTATCATTATTTGTTGGCCAGTTGCTAGTAAATATGCAGTAATAATGTGGACTAATTTTCCTGTACTCTTTTGGACTATATTCTCATAATGCTAAGAAAAATGTGATCTATGGGTTATGAATAAAGGGTTATTGCATGGATATATCATGAAAAATCAGATCGAATTGGTCCTTCTGGTTACCATACCCTGAGTGGGTTTTAGGCCGAAATCCTTCTTTGGCGGACATATGACAATGCCACATTTTGAACCTCGATATTACTTTGATCTCAAGATCATATAGTGCAGAACAAAGCAGTAATAGGGAAATTTGCTTTCTGGATCATGATAATATCAGGCTAAGGTGATTTATTGCGGTGGAGTTTTAGACTAACTTTATAATTTACCTATCACCATTTCCATATCTGCAACTTTGTAAGCTGTAGGCATTTTTTGTTCTCTGTTGCCTATGCCATTAAATGCTATTGGAAATTCCATTTCCAGATATTTCAAGGGCCCAGAGCTTCTAGTTGACCTGCAAGATTATGATTATTCTTTGGATATTTGGAGCCTTGGTTGTATGTTTGCTGGCATGGTAAGTGGTCTGGAAAGTCATATTCTTAAGAAATGCTACTATATCCTAAATTAACTCATTCTGCTGCTCAACAGATATTCCGCAAGGAGCCATTCTTTTATGGGCATGATAATTACGATCAATTGGTAAAAATAGCTAAGGTATACTGTTCCTTTCAATGTGCCAAATGCATACACTTTGCCCTTTTCCCCTTCTCTTTTCTAGCGGATCTTATGTCAATTACACATGCAAAGAAGACAGAGCAATAATGGTATGGAAGTATAAATTCTGATGGAAATGTGCCTGAGTAAGGCCTTTTCTGAAAAAAATTATTCTTTTTTTAAGGTTAATACAGCATGATATTAATTGATGCATTTTTTTTAATGCAAACTTAGAGTGGAATTAGAAACTGACATTGTACCATAATTTTTGTTAAGATGATTAAAAAAGCCAAGTGATCTGAAAATTTCTTTTAAGATCCATGATAATAAGTTTTTTCTTAGAAACAAGGAGTACTGCTTTAAATGGGCAGTTGTCTGGAAACAAAAATGGTCTCTGGCATATCTGCTGATCAACTTTATGTATTCTGTTAAACATCAGAATCATGCTCGTCTGCCTGGAATTTTGTGATGTAAAGCAATTTGAGTAGTCTGATCATTTAGAAAAAAATATTTTATTAGAGCTGGTCTTGACAGTGATAAATATGGTATGCTGTGGCCATACCGCTATGTATGGGGGATGCTGTAACATGCTAAATTGTTATGCCGCAGGAAGAGCTCATAGCAAAAGGAGTTGTGATATTTCACTGTCACAAGTTAATGCCTGGTTTATTTTTATTATGTAAGCAGGAACTCTGCTCACCAGTGATGTACTGATATTAGTAGGTTCCTTTATATCAGTAATGCAGCTAGGTCTTCCTAGGCTGAACATTCCTCTGCTGAATTCCCTATTATAACCATATTTAAAAAGTTAATGAATTCTTCCATGATTAAATTTAATCAATCAGTTTCCACCATTGTTCTGTTTGATAAAAGACTTATCAAGGTCTTGCTGTCTGGTGTAGGTGCTTGGAACAGATGAGTTGAATTCTTACCTCAACAAATACCGTCTAGAGCTTGACCCACACCTAGAGGCACTTGTCGGGAGGTCCTGAAATGCTCCTTATGATTAATACCTTTTTTTATGTTTTTTCAAAGTGTTCCCTCTAAATTCAGGGTGTCAAAATTGTCACAGGCATAGCAGGAAACCATGGTCAAAGTTCATTAATGCCGATAATCAGCATTTGGCAGCTCCTGAGGTACCAAGATGTTTTTTTCAAATTACCTGAAGTCCTACCGTTGTTAAGCTTTGATTCTGCGGCAACTTTTCTTCTTTTTTTTTTCTTTTTTCGAGGCTGTTGACTTTGTGGACAAGCTGCTTCGGTATGATCACCAGGAGAGGCTAACTGCAAAAGATGCCATGGTAATTGTAACCATTACTTTATATTATCGGTTTGCAACTCCATTTTTTTTTTTTTTTTTTCATGAGCTATTTCTGAAATCATTGCTTGTTGTCCTTCAGGCCCATCCGTACTTTAATCCAGTGAGGACCGTAGAGAGTAGCAGGACTCGTTCTCAATAGCTCGAATTTGCGTGGCACTGATGGATTTCTATGCTTATTTTGTCTTGTAATTCTCATCCGTCCTAATTCCCAAGGGTCCGCGTGTTGCACTGGTTCTAGTCATGCATTTGTCTCTTAAAAATTTTAGAATGCCCATCCTCACAAATTGGTCATTGCTTGTTTTATTTGAGCTGTCATTTTCTCCAATATTGGTTTAATTGTCTTGTCATCATGTGGTATCCTGAGCAAATTAACTCATAAAATCAACGTGTCCTTTATAAATGTTTTTTGTGCTCTATCTACCAAATGGAGGGTATAATGTTTGTTGCGTTAGAAAAACTTTTTGTGGAAGATCTTCAAGTGGTCCATCCTCCATAGAATATGATGTCATTGTCATCATCTATTAGTTTAAATGTCTTATCATCATGGCTTGTATTGGTGACATTGAATGGAATTCTGGAATGACCCTGGAATCTGGACCAAGATGTCATCCCCTGGACTAATAATGTTGCTCTTTATATCTTAAGCATGGCTAATTTTATATTTGTGGCTTTCCCTGACTGAAGTCAGTGAAGTGTGCCTCTCAGGTAGACTTCGTATATCTAATCAAATTATTGGGGGCGAGTCCAATGGGATCTATGACCTGAGAATTTTCTTTCCATTGACGTGACTTTCTATTCGTCACGTCTTTATTTAGTCTCTCTCTCTCTTTGGAACGAAGGGCGTCGTCTTAATTGACTAGCGAATATTGAACTGATATTGGCTTGTGCTGCGAGCAGTGTTTTCAATTGGCATCAAAACACTGGGTGTGCTTTGCGGGATCTTAGGAACCAGTTTAGTATCAGATGGCATGCGACTTGGTTGATGTGAACTGTCTTGTTCAAAGGACAATGCTCTGCTGCACAAAATTGAGAGCTCATTGCATCTCGAAAGGTTACAATTTCCTTTGTAGGTACAGGTGGAAGCCAAGGTGAGCATGGAACAGATTGGATGGATTTAAAGCTTGAATCTAGAGCCAAACTTATTTGAACCTGCAATTAGACTGATGCTATCTTATAACTGATTTGATTTGAAATCGATCCAATCTAAAGGTCAAACCTTTCTTTACCTTTTTATCAGCTTGAGAGTTTTTTTTCCCCTTTTTTTATCATTTTTGATGGAGTTACTAATTCTTTTATTAGTTATGGCAGAGAGGTGAGAGTCATCATGGAAATACTTAGGTGACTCAGAACATTGATGAAATTAAGTTTTATAAAGTTATTTAACTTTTTTTTCTTTCTTTTTGTTGACTGTTTGATGATGTCTGTAGTATGTTCAATAAATTGTATCCAATGAGGATAAAAACAATCAAACAAACTTGTTTTAAGGAATCTCTCTCTCAATAATTATGATTATTGAAGATATTTTGTTTATAAGGGAGAAAAATGGTTTGCATCGTATCGTAAACAATCAGTATATCATCTTGTAAGGTACATAACCTTCTATGCCATCACAATACATATTCTCAACAATCATATGTGAAAATAGTTTATTTTTTCTATTTTTTTCAGATAAATTTAAATAAAAAAGGTTGGTTCTAATCAACTCCAACTTGTATGTGTTTTGTACCAAAACTTCACCTATAGGTCACTTCTTATGTCAAAACCCAAAAATTCTCTCAATCTTCAGTGTCGATTTCAAGTTTCTAAAATGAGAATCGATCCTATCTAAATTGATTCTGTCACATCGCATTGATATTGATTCTACCAAGCCTAGCCGTGTAATTCATGTGGAACTGGTTGGCTCTTATGCTTCACATGGTGAGCAATGAATGATGTTGGAGATGCGGGAGAGCACTGCAGGCATTAGCAAGGTAAATTGCGTCGTGCCTGCTAATAACTAGGGACCATGATGGTGTTGTCGCCAAAATGGATGATTGGTTGCAGCGTTTTTTCGTATATCCTCTGGTTCCTTTCATGTAGAGCTGGTCTAGTTCTTTTCATGGACCACAGGCATGCATCGCAGGGTATCTTCTTCACCTAAAAGCACGGGTGTAGTTGAATTATATCGCACACTTTAATTAATAGGTTGGGACCATGATAGGAGACCTCCAGATCTGGAGGGCAGTAACAATAATGGCCAAATTATCGAAAGATACTGAATAATTCACTAGTTTTTCATCTGGCCAAATGTTCACTGAATTGATAATTTTTTAATTTATGATAAAGATAAAAAGTATATATATCTAAATTAATAGAAACAAAATATTAAAAAATATATAATTATTTAATTGAATGTTGACTTAGTTTTAAATAAAGTAGAGCGAAGGAACCGGTTTCATGTAGTTGAAAAAAGATTTAGTTGAATTAAGCTGAGTTGAGAATGAATTAAAACAGGTTTACTCAATCGATTATAAATTTTAGTCAATGGAATCTTCATGCATTGCAAATTAATGATACTATAACTGTTGCGAGTGATGTTGATTTTTTTTGCTGTTTTTCATCGTTCTTTCTCCTCTTACTTATTTTAAATAATACATGGGCCTATGGAGTGCTCATCGTTTTGTTTTATGAAAGAGGATAGAATTGGTGATCGCATAAATTATGAAATGTAACAGTTTTTTCCATGTAAGCTTGCCACATTTATAGGAAGAAAAAGAAAAAAAAATATAAAAAAAGAAATAGAAGAAGAAAGCACGGCTGCGTATTAGCCCAGCAGGGGAGAAAAAAAAATAAATGAAGTATAGAAAAGGAAAAAGTGAGGGAAAATAAAGAGGTGTGAAGGAAGAGAATATTAGGATCCAGGAGAAGAAAAGAATTGAGACTTATTTATAGCAAAAGACGAGAAGATTACCTAAAGAAGCTAAAACGTATCTCCTCCTTTTATTTAATACTGTTGTATGGTACCGTATATTTACATTTATTAAGCTAATACGCACTTCTGCCATGAAAACCAAATTTTATAAACACTAAATAGTTTTATTTTTAACCCTTGGTTACATAAATCATTTTTTTTGTTTACACGCACACACACTCGGGACCATGCTAGAAAGTAAATGGACCAAAAACCCTTCAGCCGAGGAGGTGGTTTAAGCTGAGGAAAAAGATTTATTATACGAAGAGTGGTTTAAGTTGAGAAAAAGACTTGCTGTATCATGCAGCAAATGCATGAATTGATGTGTTTTTATCATCGTGTGTACTAAGGCTTAATGAATTTTAATGCGCATTGTATGCATAAACATAAGTGTATAATTAATTTACATACTTAATATAATAAGCTTCGAAAGCGATATGCAAGACTTTTTTTTTTCTGATCTTTCCTCTGTGGATCGGAAATTCAAAGTGATGAGGACGGAAGAGCCCATGACAGAGCTCCCAAGCGTCCACAGGAGACTGTACCCAACAGGCAACGAAAGAGACGTTTTCATGATTGAATGGAACCGGCCCGGGCCCAGCTGTCTCCAACTCCAGGCGAGACAACTTGATAGGCCCTACGTCTTCAACCACAACTCAACATCAGACATAAGATGGTCCCCCCATCCAATGCATGCATGGATGATGCATGGCTCAAATAACCAGCAATGCCATCATGCACGTCATGCTATGATGGGGTAGACTGGCGTGGATAAATTTTGCTCTTATCCAAGACAGCTGAAGTGAGGTCTTTGGGTGCAGTGCATGTTCTTGTGTGGTGCATGCCCTCATCTACTGCACATCCGTGGAGAAAGAATGCTTGGAACAAGGATCATAGAACCAATCCCACATGCCGACAATAAGGCTAAATAATTGATGTTATTATTATGTATTTATAAGATTGTAATATTAATTTTAGCTCAGTGGGTAGAGTGGAGGTCTTTAATTGAATTAAGATTCTATATATTTGGTATAGTTGTTAAAAAATAGTCACCTCAAATGATTGAAATTAATAAAATTTTGTCCAAGCCAAGCACTATTGGCGATGGAAACATTTAGATATTGAAGTACGAGAGGAAATTTAGATCTAACCATACATAATAAATTTAAGAAAAGACTGACAATGATATGAACTATTAATATTTATGGTATATCATTGACCCAAAACTTGATCAATGTTTGCATAGTATGATGATTGGTGTATGGTGTAAGTAGTAGTTGGAGAATTCAATAAATAAGGACCCACAATATGTCCTGATTTTAGTTAGGTCTGCTCATAGTTAATATTGATTGCTTAATTCCTAGTCACCAATCAAGTAGTTCATTTGTCCCCATTCTAGTGTCTTGTCCTGCTAGACTTTGTGTGCTAAGGAACCATCAACCATGATGAATACAACTAAGTAAAGTGCTTGTTATTAATAAAATAATATAAAATATAAAACATTATTTTTGATATTTATTATATATTTATTCTTCAAAAGTTTCTATTTTTCAAAAATACTCTTTCCATTATATTTTTATCTATCAATAGAAATACTTAATTATTTTCAGTATCACTTAATACTATTATCCTTCTGTATTAATATCTTTGAAAAAAAATTAACACTCAAATTGTATTTAAAAGAGACCTTTTTTTAATAAATTCTTGAAGGATATCAATGTATAATATGGTGAAAAAAATATTTGATACTTAAAAGTGTCATTTATTTACTCCTTCAACAAAAACAAAAACAAAAATCTAATGTAAGTGGGTTTTCATATTAAAAAAAATTCTATAAGGTATATATATAGTTATATATAAAATCTCATATATGGTAGAGTTTGGAAGCCCTATTCCTGGTTAGAATAGAGCTTTATTCCATGCTATCCCCCAAATAGGCATAAAAAAGGTGATCCCCTAGGAATTGATATTCTGGTCAAACTTCATTATTCTATAATTTGTATTCCATGCTCTCCCATGAATAGCCTTATTCCCATTTACTGTATTCCAAATGCAGTGGTTAAAATTTTTTTAACTATTACCTCCTCTATCGAAAAAATTCATGATATTAAATATAAAGAAGGAAAAGATAGCCTTAACTAACCGTTACTAATATACGTACATAACAATTAACAATGTCCACTGCAAAATAGTAATGATATAATCCACTTTTCTAACCGTTACTAATATATAACATAACATACAAACTTTTAATAGATCATAATAATAAATTAATTAATAAAAAATAATTTATTAAAGTAATTATATTAAAAAATAAATTAAAAATTTATTTTTTTATCAATTGGCCAGGAATATTTTTAGGATTTCTAAACAAAAATTTATCTACTCTTAATAAATACGTACAGATTTATTCTCATATCATTCAAATATTATTTAAAATAATACTGTATTAATTGTACTAAAATAAAATGAAACATTAGATTTCAAATCAAATAAAAATTTAAAATAATAAAAAATAAATTATTTTAAAAAATTTGTACTCCTATTCCTCTAATAATTGTTTGACATTCAAACACTATTAGATAAGGAACAAGTTTTCTTTACTGGTATAAAATAAGAATAAAGTGAATAACGAAAAAGAAATTATTTTCTAGATAGCTGGCAAGATAAGCTTGTCCAAACTAAAGTAAAGGTACCACGACGAGAGATCTCCGGGATTCTGCGCGATCGAGCGTCCCTTTCTCTTCCGTTAAAGGTGATCGCACCCTTTGTCTGACCGACACCCGAAGCAGTCCAAAACGAGACGACGACTCGACAGCTGCTTCCACCCTCCCAAAATGGACACACCCTTTATTTCCTCCCCCAAAGCTCTGAATTTGTCCTATTCATTCTGTAATTTTTCTTTTCTTTCATTTCGTTATGGTTTGATCCTTCCTGCAGTCCGCTTGGGAAATATCTTATGACAGATTGATTGACAACCCATTCTGCAAATATATACACATCTTTAAATATAAATTACAAAAAATCTTATTTCAGAATTCTAGCTACTTCAATTAATCTTCTTCTTAGGTTTTATCAACTATAGTTTTTTTTTTTTTGATAAAAATGGTCGATCACACTAGTCTAATGTGGATCAGTCCAGATACATCAGAATGCAAAATTTGTAACAACACAGGGGGACATGGTTCACCCATCATCCATATCCTATATCCTACATGCTGAGCCACGGCCGTCGCTGCCCAGTCAGCTGCCGTGTTGGCTTCATAGAATACATGACGAATCTGGGCAGTATCCACCTCCTGAAGCATGGTCCAAATATCTCTCAAGATCGAATTGGTGGATACATCAGGAGCACTCTCTTTCTGCATCTACTATATGACAATCATAGAGTCTCCCTCAATTACAAGCCTCTGAGCTCGAAGAGTCTGAAAAGCATAAGAAATACCAGCCCATGCAGCGTAAAGCTCGGACATGGGGACAGAGGAGTCCAGGGAACCAAATCCGCCAGCCGCAAGCATATTGCCCTGTGGACCGCGAATGATGAAGGCCGAACCAGCTAGTCTACCGCGAACACTCCCATCAAAGTTGATTTTGACAAACCCTGGAGGGGGGGCTCCCAGGAAATGAATACCGTACGACGGTTCGCTGCCGAAGCAGCAGGGGAACCCCAGAGGCCAGAGGTGTCATAACCAACAGAATGAAGAGCACAGGCACAATCCGCGGATAAAGATCTAATTGTCCTCATAAGCTGATGTGAAGAAATACAATCCTCCGAGAAAATAATCTGATTCCTCGATAGCCAGATCTAGTAAGCCGTGACCGTCCAGAGACCACGTATGTGCTGAGGAGCCATCGGGAGATCCTGGAGAAAGATAGGACGAGGAGAACCGTAGACATCCACTCTATACTCATAGCCCATCAAATGCCAAATCCATCTAGCTTAAGGCATTTGAATATAGCATGATCTGTAGTCTCATCCTCCATACCACACAAGGGATAGGTCGGCTGGATAGACAGGCCCCTATGGGAGAGCAAGCACTCGTCGGTAGGCGTCCCAAAGAAGCTTCCAGATAAAAAGCTGAACCCTAGGAAGAGTGGGAAGCATCCATATCCACGCAGCATCCTTCGTTTCTTGAGCCTGAGGCCTAAAGATCTTAACAAGATCCCTGAGAGGGGCCCTAGAGAGGGAGGATCTCTGCCATAGCCTCACATCAGCGGAGGGACAAGAGATAAGAGGAATTGATAGAATCCGCTGAGAGAGTTCCTCACCAAATAGACTAGTCACCATGGGGGTATTCCAGGAGGGGGGGTCTAATGAGATCAAATCCTTAACCCTCGTATCAGTGGGAATATCAGTGCTAATAAATGAGGGCCACCGAGACAGAGGAAGCTCAGAAATCCACGGATCCTGAATGGCATCAATAGAGTGACCATCACCAACCATCCAAGAGATATTCTTCTAATAGAGTCGCCAACCTAGCACACCTCCTTCCAAAAGGAGGAACTTCCCCTGGGCGGCGAAATGAACTCTCCTGGCTTCCAATCACTGTATTTGCACGCATGACCGAGCTCCAGAGACAGTGCGGCTCCAGAAGGAAGCGAGAAGCATGTCTGGCCAATAGAGCTTGACGCCTAACCAACAAGGATTGGATCCCGAGACCCCCTGCATGAATAGGAATACAGATCATGTCCCAAGATAGAAGATGAATACCCTGCCCGTCTTGCATAGAAGCCCATAAAAAATCTCTAAACCATCTCTCAATCCTCCTCAAGCAAGTAGTCGGGATGGCCGTATTCGACAACATATAGAGCGGAAGGGAAGAAAGAACCGACCGAATAATGGTGATCCGAGCCATCATAGATAGATCAGTGACATGCCAACCCTCGATACGCTGACGACCCGCCTCTCTAGGTCCACAAAATTGGAGCAGCGAGGACGTCTTCCGGTCATGGGGATCCCCAGATACATAAATCGATCAGTCTGAGTAGTGATACCCAACCGATTATGATAGCTTCACTGGTGGGTCTGGGAGTCTTCGGGCTAAAGCAGATAGAAGACTTCTGAAGGTTGACCTTCTGGCCCGAAGCCTGACAATAGCGCTGAATAATGGAATCAAAGGAAGCCGCATTTTCAGTAGAGGCCTGGCCCAGAAGGATACAATCATCAGCAAACAAAAGATGAGAGATGGAAAGACCCGCATCCCCCACGCTAAAAGGGACAATCCTCTGATTGTACTGAGCCTGATGGAGAGCTCGAGAGAGATCATCCGCAGCCAAGATGAACAGAAGGGGAGATAAAGGGCATCCCTGACGTAATCCAACCGAAGAATGGAAAAACTCAGTCGGGCTCCCATTGATGATCAAGGAAAAGGAAGGCCTCTGGATGCAAGCCATAACCCATTCAGTAAAGCTCTCATCAAAACCAAACTCCTGAAGAGAACGATACAAGAAGTTCCAGCTCAGTCTATCATAAGCCCTCTCCATATCAAGCTTAATGGCCATAAGACACCGTCTCGCAGGGGCTCTATGAAGATTATGCATAAACTCCTGAGTGATGAGGACATTATCCGAGATAGACCGCCCTCTGATAAACGCCCCTTGTTCCTCAAAAATAATACGGGGGATCACAGCACGGAGGCGAGAAGCTAGGAGACGGCACAAACCTTGTACATAGTAGTACATAGGCTAATCGGTCTAAAGTGCTGTGGTAGAGAAGCATCTGAGCGTTTAGGCACAAGAGTAATAAGTGTACGATTCCAATCCTCAGGAATATGCTTAGATTGGAAAACATTTTGGATAGCCTGAACCATTTCCTGCCCAACGATATCCCAATAATGATGGAAAAAGAAGGGCGGGAACCCGTCCGGCCCAGGAGCCTTATCCGGACCAAGCTCCCAAAGAGCCTGACGAACCTCCTCCGCACAAATAGGCCTGACAAGCAAGGCGTTATCCAAAGAGGATACCTTCCTGGTATCAGAAACCTGAGTAACCGGAACCCCATCACCAAAAGCTTCAGACCATCTGGATTGGAAGAAATGAAGAAGCTGAGAACGAATATGATGAATATCCTCCTAATAATTCCCTCAGCATCCACTAACCGCCGGATTCTGTTGGCTGCCCGCCGCTTCAGTGTAGCCTGGTGGAAGAATCTGGTATTACGATCCCCTTCACGGATCCACTGAACCCTGGATCGCTGCCTCCAATATAACTCTTGCTGTCGAAGAAGGGAGTGATGACGAGCAAGATTCTCTCGCAACAAGGAGAGATCAGAGTCCAATAGAAAACCGTCCTGGTCCTCCTTCGACTGAATGGCACAAATAATAGATTCAGCCTTCTCCACTTGCCTAACCAGATCCCCAACCTCCAGTCTATTCCATCTGGAAAGTCTGCGACTGGCCAACATAAGACGGCGGGAAATCCGATAGGCTGCATTACCCTGATAGGAAGGTGCCAGATCTGGGAAATGATAGCCCGAGCAGTAGAGTGGACTGTCCAGAACCGTTCAAATCTAAACTGTTTCCTCAGATGAAGATCAGCCTCCAAGGAAATCAGAATAGGACAGTGATCCGAGGCAATCCTAGGAAGGTGAGTAACAGTGACAGCAGGGTATTTTTGGAGCCACTGAGCTGTAGCCAAAGCTCTATCAATTCTCTCCCAGACACGAGCTGTCCCCTGCCGGTTATTGCACCAAGTAAATTGGGGCCCCGAATACCCCAAATCCATCAGCCCCGTAGATCCAATGAATGATCTAAATTCAATAATATCAGCAGAATTGGTGACTGGCCTACCCCCTCTCTTCTCACTGGCATCAGTAATGCAGTTGAAATCACCAGCAATAATGGAAGGAATCCCTTGAGCTAGGAGGGAAGTCAAATCGGACCAAAGAGCCCGACGCTCACGGTAGTCCGTACTGGCGTAGACTGCCGATATGATCCAGGGGTCAGAAGTCCCTTCAGAGACAGCAAGACCTATTTGCTGATTACTTTGATGGAAAGCATCAATCGTGATGACAGAGTCACGCCAAATAGCCAAAATACCTCCAGACTGCCCCACAGCCTCCACCGCATATGAAGACCAGGACCGGGCAATCTGCCTCTGAAACCACACAAACTATCTCCTGACAGCCTGGTTTCTAAAAGGACACATATATCAAAATTATGTATCTGAATCAATCTACCAAAGGAGGAACGGAAAGAGGGCTTATTAGCGCCTCTAACATTCCAAATTAAGATCTTCATAGATTAACTAAAAATAGCTAGGACCACCTCCTGGTCCTCTACCATCACACTATCAGCAGTCTGAAGAGAGCAGTCCTGCAGGACATCTGAATCTGCATCAATGGGACATGAACCCAGGCCCATAAGATCTACAGCAGTACCCTGACCCTCCTAGTCTGTAGGCCTATCAGGGTTAATCCGCTGCACCTCTGATTTGATTCCAAGCAGCAAAGAGACTGGGGCAAGTTTTATAGGCAAGGAATGATATCCACTCTGCATTTGGCCATATTACCCTTGCCTTTCCCTTTTCTCTTATCCAATTTAGAGATAGATCTGGGGGGCATACACTCAACAGGTCATGCCCGCTTAAGAGGCCCCGAACCCATTACCCTATTTTCCACCTGGCCATCAACAGAAGGAGCCAAAGCCAAGGATGCAAAAGGGTTAGCTGAGACTAGGGATTGGGCAGAAACTGATTCAGAGAATCCACTGTGATCCACCTTAAGCTTTCCCTTAACTGAATCTTTAGAAACGGCACGCTGCTGGAAAACCGGCACGGCCACCAGTGACTGAGAATCCTTCTTCCCTCCCTTAGCCAGCATCTGCTTCCTATTAACTATGACATTTGAAACATCAGCCACCAGGGGAATCGGCACTACCTTAGAGGCTGAAACAGGGCTTACCTTCTTCCCTCCCGGCTCACAGCTGACTGAAGCAATGTTCACTGACCCAGGTGGCCGTCTTCGTCCCACCTTCGACGGGGTCTTCCAGCCATCCTTTAGACTCGACTCCGATGAACCAGGCAGAGGAGCAGAGCTGGGACCAGAGGTAGTTGGCTTTGATTGAAGCAGGGGATCCTCAACACGCCTCTGTTGATGGATTGCAGCCAACTATGGCCCGAAGACGAAGCTGCTATCAGAGACCTCCGATTCAGCCATGGCCTCAGGCACACAGGGACCTTCCAAATGCAAAGACCCACATTTTGGGCAAAAGCCTTCCAAGGATTCGTAGACGAATGGCTGCCAGAAAGGTCCTCGCAACCCCTGAACCCTAGTCCCTGGATGGAGGGGGCGGCACAGGTTAACACGGACCGCCACCCTAGCATACCCTCCCTTGGTCCTTGACGCCGTCACAGCATCCGCACAGCAAAAGGACCCAGCTTGCTCCGAGATGGACTTGAGGATTTTCTCCTTCCAGAACTCCATTGGGAGGCTAGGCATCCTCATCCAGACCAGCGCAGAGGAGATGGACTGCTCGGCCGGAAAGAATTCCTGATGCCAGGCTTCAGTTCCGATAATCTGACCATTGATCACCCACGGCCGATTGAGGACCAAATCAACTGCCTTCGGATCTTCAAAACAAAATAAGTGGCAGTGGAATGCCAGGGAAACCGGGACGATGACTCCAGAGATCCCGGCTCGCCTGAACTCCCGGATGTAGGCTTCAGCCGGCACCCATTTAGAGAAAGAACGGATCATAACAGCAAACTGCTGCCACCCCGCCGCCTCCTCTTCCAGCATAGGAACCGAGACCTAAACAACGTCCGGGAAAATGGACTTCAGTAACACCACCTCCGACGGAGAGGGAGACGAAGACACCTATTTGAAACCGGAATCCTGAGCAAATCTCCGGTGAATCCGAACCTCCTCAGCCGAATCAGGAGCCATGGGGAGACGAAGGAAGGCAGGACGACAGCCGGAGGAAAGACGCGCACCCAGATGACGAAGATCGCCGGAGATCAAGGAGAAAGATAGCCGGAGCACTAATCTTAAAGCAAAGCAAAGTGGATGAATCAGGGAACCTCGCGCACGATTCTCAAAGAACTATAGTAAAAACTTCTCTGTTTCTTGATTATCAACTATATGTTAAAACAAAAGTAAAACAGGAGTGAGTGCAACGTCTAGATTGCTAAGTGATTGAGATAGTGAATTTTTTTTTAATGATGAAATGATGAATTGAAAAAGATGATGAATAAAATAGAATATCATGCAAATAATTAATAGAAATAAAATATGTCATTAGTGATTACAAGGCGTGGTTATTCTAATGAATGCATTCCTATGTTTACAGCTTGCATCTATCATCCATGTAGGTTATAATAGCATTTTGAAAATTTTTCAAATTTCTCTTTCGATAAATTGAGTACATTATTCTTTTTTAAAACGTTGGAGCCAAAATATCATATCACTTTACAAAGATGGGCTATCAAATAATCTCCTTAGATTGATGTGTGGCATATACCTTTATTTAGGATAACAACTTATAGTTATTATTTGCAAGAATGAATAACGACTAATAATCTAGAGATCCTACAAGAGACCATGCATCATATAAGTGCATGCATATGATTCATATGGGGGATGTCAGGTAACTCAAATTGGATCGCCACAGCGATCTTCACCATGGTGATCCTTATATCAGGTTGATCTAATCCCTACTTATCTAATTAATATCATTATATTGGGTATGATATATGCAAATGATTAAATATTTTCGATGATTTAAGATCATCAGATTTAGTATATCATAAAAATTCTAGATCGTCACCTAAGAAATATCGAAAATAGCCTTTGGAATAGGCTTCGATATTAATGAACTTGGCTATTACTCCACCTCCAATGACTCTTTTTTTTCTCCCATAGCAAGCCAACACCCAATGAGGTGAGGGCACAGGGCCGTGCCGCACGGCACGGCCCAAGCCTGCTGGGCTGGTTAAATTAAGGAAAACACTTTGTACACCGCTCCCGGTGCAGCAAGGCCTACGTGGGCTGCACCGCCTCTTCCGATTGGTCCACGTGGCTCCCATATGGTCTGACACGATGGGACAGAATAGCAGAAGGATAATGTTACTTTTTGATCGTACATCCATTAAAAGTCGTTCAGCCTTTTACCATCGGTGTGAAGACAAAAATGCCCTTTCCGTCTAGCCTACTTCAACCCGCCATCTTATTTGGATTTTGCTGATAAAAAATCGTAAGGTTCTGGGGTGTTGTGGGTCTTGAGCTAGGGTATCGTGGGTCTTGAACTGGGGGTATCATAGGTCTTGAACTGGGGGTATCGTGGGTCTTAAACTAGGGTGTCGTGGGTCTTAAACTAGGGGTGTTGTGGGTCTTGAACTAGGGGTGTCGTGGGTCTTAAACTAGCGGTGTCGTGGGTCTTGAACTGGGGTGTCGTGGGTCTTGAACTGGGGTGTCGTGGGTCTTGAACTAGGGTGTCGTGGGTCTTGAACTGGGGTGTCGTGGGTCTTGAACTAGGGTGTCGTGGGTCTTGAACTAGGGGTGTCATGGGTCTTGAACTGGGGGTGTCGTGGGTCTTGAACTGGGGTGTCGTGGGTCTTGAACTAGGGGTGTCATGGGTCTTGAACTGGGGTTGTCATGGGTCTTGAACTGGGGTGTCGTGGGTCTTGAACTAGGGGTGTCATGGGTCTTGAACTGGGGGTGTCGTGGGTCTTGAACTAGGGTGTCGTGGGTCTTAAACTAGTTCAAGACCCATGACACCCCTAGTTCAAGACCCGACACCCCAGTTCAAGACCCACGACACCCCCAGTTCAAGACCCATGACACCCCTAGTTCAAGACCCACGACACCCTAGTTTAAGATCCACGACACCCCAGTTCAAGACCCATGACACCCCTAGTTCAAGACCCACGACACCCCAGTTCAAGACCCATGACACCCCTAGTTCAAGACCCATGACACCCTAGTTCAAGACCCACGATACCCTAGTTCAAGACCCACGACACCCCCAGTTCAAGACCCATGACACCCCTAGTTCAAGACCCACGACACCCCAGTTCAAGACCCATGACACCCCTAGTTCAAGACCCACGACACCCCTGTTCAAGACCCACGACACCCCTAGTTCAAGACCCACGACACCCCAGTTTAAGATCCACGACACCCAGTTCAAGACCCATGACACCCCTAGTTCAAGACCCACGATACCCCAGTTCAAGACCCACGACACCCCCAGTTCAAGACCCATGACACCGCTAGTTTAAGACCCACGACACCCTAGTTCAAGACCCACGATACCCCCGTTCAAGACCCATGACACCCCCAGTTCAAGACCCACGACACCTCAGTTCAAGACCCACGACATAGCAATGAATTTGTCTGTGACTCGACAGAGCTGCGGCAGCATGCGCACTCAGTGCTCGCATTCATGAAGTCCAATTCACAAACCTTTTCGTAACACGACTGGAACATCCTCGGCTTCATTGCCAACAAGAGAGATCATCATCAAGCGGGCATCAGCCTGAAAAACTACTGCGAGAGCTGGCGGATGAACGTGGAGCTGAACAACATCTGGGGGTTCGAGGTGGTGCCGAGCGAGTGCGTCGCCTATGTCGGCAAGTACATGCCCTCAACGCAGTTCAAGGTCGATGTGCAGCGTGCTACCGAGGAGGCCGCGCTGTTCCTCACCAACAACTTTCAGCTGGGTTCTGATGGCAAGGACTCCTGGATCTTCGACATCGATGACACTCTCCTCTCCACCGTGCCATACCATAAGCAGCACCAATTTAGGTAGGACTCTTCTTGCTCTCTGTGCTAGCTGTGCGCGTGATGCTCTACTAGTTTTTAGCTTTAAATAAATCGACGTTCATGGATTCATTTGTGAGGGGAAGGGCTGTTTTGGGGTGCAGAGGAGCTATGGCAAATAGGACTTCCTTGGAGCAATGGATGGAGGAGCGGAGTGCCCCTGCTGTGAAGCACATGCTCCAACTATACCATGAGATCAGAGCTCGGGGTTTGAAGGTCTTCCTCATCTCTTCCAAAAGGGAGCATCTGAGGAACGCTACCGTGGACAACCTTGTCAAGGTTGGGTACCGCGTTGGACAACCCCAGTTCAAGACCCATGACACCCCAGTTCAAGACCCACGACACCCCAGTTCAAGACCCATGACACCCCTAGTTCAAGACCCATGACACCCTATTTCAAGACCCACGACACCCCCAGTTCAAGACCCATGACACCCCTAGTTTAAGACCCACGACACCCCAGTTCAAGACCCATGACACCCCTAGTTCAAGACCCACGACACCCCAGTTCAAGACCCACGACACCCTCAGTTCAAGACCCATGACACCCCTAGTTCAAGACCCACGACACCCTAGTTTAAGATCCATGACACCCCAGTTCAAGACCCATGACACCCCTAGTTCAAGACCCACAACACCCTAGTTCAAGACCCACAACACCCCAGTTCAAGACCCACGACACCCCCAGTTCAAGACCCATGACACCGCTAGTTTAAGACCCACGACCCCTAGTTCAAGACCCACGACACCCCCCGTTCAAGACCCACGACACCCCAGTTCAAGACCCACGACACCCCAGTTCAAGACCCATGACACCCATAGTTCAAGACCCATGACACCCCCAGTTCAAGACCCATAAGACCCACGACACCCCCAGTTCAAGACCCATGACACCCCTAGTTCAAGACCCACGACACCCTAGTTCAAGACCCACGACACCCCCAGTTCAAGACCCATGACACCCTAGTTCAAGACCCACGACACCCTAGTTTAAGACCCACGACACCCCAGTTCAAGACCCACGACCCCCCAGTTCAAGACCCATGCCACCCCCAGTTCAAGACCCGCGACACCCCAGTTCAAGACCCACGATACCCAGTTCAAGACCCACGACACCGCTAGTTTTAAGACCCACGATACCCCTAGTTCAAGACCCACAACACCCTAGTTCAGACCACGATACCCTAGTTAAGACCACGATACCCCCAGTTCAAGACCTATGATACCCCAGTTCAAGACCCACGACCCTAGCTCAAGACCCACAACATCCAAAACCTTACGATTTTTATCAGCAAAATCCAAATAGATGGCGGGTTGAAGTAGGCTGGAGGGAAAGGGCATTTTCGTCTTCACACCAATGGTAAAGGCTGAACGACTTTTAATGGATGTACGATCAAAAAGTAACATTATCCTCCTGCTATTCTGTCCCATCGTGTCAGGCCACATGGGAGCCACGTGGACCAATCGGAAGAGGCGGTGCAGCCCACGTAGGCCTTGCTGCACCGGGGGCGATGTACAAAGTGTTTTCCTTAAATTAATGGGTCGTGCCTGACACGGCCCATTATTAAATGGATCGTGCCGGGCATGGCCCATTAAAAATTTTTTGCGATCCAGTACGGCATGGGCCACATGCCATAGGCCGAGCCTGGCATGGCCCATCATGGTGGGCCATGCATGAGCAATTTTTTTTCATAAAATTGTTGGCTCAGTCTTTTTTTAAAACAAAATAATCGTGCCAGGCATAGCCCCTGGTGATCATGCATAAAATTAAATAATATAATTTTTAAGCAAAAGTTATCCAAAGGCTGTTTTTAACTTTTTATAGATTTAGTTGCATAAAAAATAATTTTAAAAATAGTTTTTTATATGTAATTAGAGGTGATCATGCATGAAAAAAATATAAATTTGACTCTTATATCTTTAGAATGAAGATAAAATTATCTCTCATTTTTTTAATTTTATTTTTTTTTGATTATTTATACTATTCAACCATTGATCCACTATTGGATCATTGAGCTACTGATCCAATATTCTAATTATGTTAAAGTCTGCAGATCTAGTTCTAACTATTATATGTAATTAACTATAACTTGTGAGTCACATTTGCCATGCTCAGAGGCAAAGGTGGAGACAGATGGGGTAACATTGGTGAGGATCAGGTAGGCCATCTGAAAATTCATAGAGAAATGGTTATATATAGGAGCATGATGCAGCACAAGGACATGGATGATTATACAGTCAATGAATTAATAAAAATTATTTTTAAGTATTTTAAAAAATAACTAATTCATCCAAAAATAAGAGAAAGAGTAAGAGAGCAGATTTTGTGATGTAGAAAGTAACAGTTTAGGAACATAACTTTTAAAAAAATAAAGAAGTGTACCAGGATAGTCTGAAATTGAGAAACTTCAAAGAAGACATTATAAGGTAAGTTTAACAATTAGAGTACTAAATGATAGGGATTGTAAAATATGATAGAATATTTATCATCGTAGAGCAAAGATTCTTCTTCCTTTCATCTGGTTCGATCAAAATGACAGTAGTAAGATATGGTTTCCAATTGTAGAAGAGAGGGACTATAAGCAAAGAAGGAAGCTTTAGGGTGACATCCTTCTTTCTTTTCTTTTATCAATAAGGTCCATATGGGGCGCAAGATCCTTTCCAGAATGGTTGAGATGCTGATCTTCATTCTCATTAAAGCATAGCAGGGGACCATCAAATTTTTTCCTCATGGGGCGCCCAAGGTTGCCAAAATTATTAGTGGTGATATAGAGGGACAAGATTGATTCCATGTTATCAATCCTGGTGTAGACGGATCCAATCCATGCAGAGCTCTAAGGGTAGGGTATGAATAAGGTTGGAAAAGATCGGATGGTTGTCCAATACTGCCTAATCTAGGCTTCTTCTGAATATCTTCAACAGGGTCTCAACCAGAGTAATACACTTTTCTTGAATTATTACAGACTCAAATAAAATGAAAATGCATGACCTGGACATTAGACTAAACTAAACTTGACTGACTCAGTAACAGACTGGACTCAACCAACTAGAAAAAATACAGGACTTCTAGGGTTTAGAGATCCAAATGGAACCTTGCAACCTTTTTCTTACTCTTGCTTTTGCACTAATTCTCCCGAGGTGGAAGGAACTCGATCCCGTCGAGTAAAGGTTGGTTCAACTCGGTACTTCTCTAGCAAATCTAAGTCCAAGCTTTGCAAATCTTTTTTAGAAATCCGTGAGTCCTTAGATTCGAGCCAACCTTGCCAACGAACCAAGTATCGCTGGTAATCTCTGTTTCAAGTCGAGATAGCTTGGTCATCCAGAATCCGCTCAATCTTATCCTTTCGCTCAGGCCAAATAGTAGGTGGATGCATAGGGGTGGGCTCACTCTTAAAGGAAGGGTTAGGTCCGAAAGCCTCACTAGGTATCATTGCTGGCTCCTATACTCTACTAAATCTGAAACGTTGAAAGTAGAGCTAATGCCTAACTCAGGAGGTAACTCCAGCACATAGGCATTGGTTCTCACTTTCTTCATCATCCTAAAAGGACCAGCTTCACGATCATGTAACTTTCTAATGGTTTTTGAAGGAAACCGCTCAGGCCTTAACCTAACCATGACATAATCTCCTTCCACAAACTCTTGGACTCATTTTTGAAAATTAGCCAATCGTTTATATTTTCATTACTTAAGTTAATCTTTGTGCTAATCTCCTTATGCAAGTCCTTAATATACTGTGCAAATGATGCTGCAAACTTGGAGACTCATGTGTGGATAGGTAATGAAATTAGGTCGGTGGCTTGTTGGGCTTGTACCCATGGATAATTTCAAATGGGCTCTTTCTAGTGGACCTATTAACCGAAGTGTTGTAGGCAAACTCAGCTCTAGGTAGCAACAAATTTCAATTCTTGATGTTTTCTCCTACAAGGCATCTTAGAAGATTTCCTAGACTATGGTTCACTACTTCTGTCTTGCCATCGGTTTGGGGATGGTAAGCTGTGGAAAAGTTTAACTTAATCCCTAACTTACGTCAGATGGTCTTCCAAAAATAGCTGGTGAACGGACATCCCTATTTGATACTATGGTCTTAGGTAAGCCATGGAGTCTAACGATCTCGTCAAAGAGAAGTTGGGCCACTATAGATGCATCGAAGGCTGGGAACAAGGCAAGAAATGGGCCACTACACAAATTGAATCATGTTTTCTTTGGGTCTTAGTAATCCTAACACAAAATCCATACTCAAATCTTGCCAAGGGCGCTCAGGTATGGGCAAAGGGGTGTAAAGGCCAGTGTTCTATTTTTGCTATTTGGCAACAGTGCAGGTTCTACACCTGGCCACAATTTGTGCTATGTCCCTTTTTAAATAGGCTAAAAGAATTGGTCTTCTACAGCTAAGATCATCTTATCCTTATCAAAATGACCAACTAGTCCTCCCGCATGGGTCTCCCAAATTAGGAATTTTTTTAACAACGTTCTAGGGATGCAGAGCCTATGGTTCCAAAACAAATAACCATCTAAGAGAATATACTCACTATACTTACTAGATGGTCCCTGGGTCAAGGTCTGGTGAATGTCTTTAAAATCGGAGCATAACTCATACTCTTCCTTCAGTTGCTCAAACCCTATAACCTCAGTCCTAATAGAAAGCAAGAGCAGGGATCGATGACTAAGGGCATCTGCTACCTTATTCTCGGTTTCAGCTCTATGTTTCAATACAAAAGTGTAGGCCTGGATGTATTATACTCATTTTGCGTGCCTAGGATTAAGCTTCTTTTGAGAATTAAGGAACCTAAGGGCCTCATGGTCAGAAAATAATACGAATTCCTGCGATAGCAAGTAGTGTCTCCAATACCTCAAAGCTTGCACTATCGCATAAATTCCTTATCATAGATAGAATACCTAAGCTTAGCATCATTCAGCTTCTCGCTAAAGAATGCTACTAGATAGTTCTCTTGGCTTAGGCTCCTCCTATCCCTACACCTGAGGCATCACATGCAACCTCAAACACTTTAAAAATTGGGTAATTTCAAAATGGTGTCTGGATCATTTATCCTTAAGTCATAGGAAGGCTCTATTGGCAGCTTTGGTCCATTCAAAATCTTTCTTCTAATACAATCGGTA
Source organism: Calamus simplicifolius (assembly GCA_900491605.1). NCBI lineage: Eukaryota > Viridiplantae > Streptophyta > Magnoliopsida > Arecales > Arecaceae > Calamus > Calamus simplicifolius. The sequence continues at coordinate 803,126 of UESW01003974.1, read as the reverse complement.
ATGGGTGCAACTATCGTACTGAACCCCCTAATGAATCTTCTATAGAAGGTAGCTAGGTCATGAAAACTATGATCTTTGTGGACACTATTAGGCACTGGCCACTCAACTATGGATTTGATCTTCTATGGGTCAGCCGACACTCCTTCAAACAAATCCTAAGAAGACAACACTATGGGTCAAGAAATCATACTTTTTAAAATTAGCATAGAGATTATCATTTCTAAGAGCGCGACATATTTGCCTAAGGTGGTCTAAATGGTCTTTCTTAATCTTACTATAAATCAGGATGTCATCAAAATAGACTACAACAAATTTTCTATGAACATCTTAAGAACTTAGGTCATGATCCTCATAAATGTACTCGATGAGTTAGACAAGCCAAAAGGCATCACTACCAACTCATATAGGCCATCCTTAGTTTTAAACATGGTCTTTCACTCATCCCCGAGTCTAATCCTAACCTGGTGATAACCACTCTTAAGACCAATCTTCGAAAATATGGTTGCACTGGCCATCATGTCTAACATGTCATCTAGACGAGGTATGACAAATCTATATTTGATGGTAATATTGATACCTCGACTGTCTACACATATCCTCTATATACCATCTTTCTTAGGGGTTAATAGGGCTAGAACAGCACAAGAACTGAAACTTTTTCTAATAAACCCTTTCTTAAGTAACTCTCCAACCTGTTTTTGCAACTCTAGATGTTCAGCTGGGTTCATCCTATAGTGGGACAGGTTGGGCAAAGTGGCTTTCGAGACTAGATCAATGGCATGCTGAATATCCCTAAGGGATGAAAGGTGGTCAGAAAGGTTTTTGGGAAAGACATCTTTGAACTCTTCTAAATTTTTTAACTTCCTAAGGGTGCTCTACGGGGGTCGGATCTTGGGTTTCCCTAGCTATCAACATCCAAATGGATGAACCTTCATTGATTTATCGTTCTAGTTTCTTAGCATTAATTAGGTTCACTCTAGGCATCTTCTCTTTTAATTGACTCGAACCCCTCTTAATGTCATCCTTAGGTGGGGTAGGGTAAACCATAATTTTTTTTCCATGATGATTAAAGGAACATGAATTTGATAAGCCAAAAAGGGTCGCATCACAGTCGAACAACCAAGGCCTACCCAGAATGAGACTGCTTACTCCCATGGGTAAGACATCACACAATATCATTTTCTGATAAGACTAAACTAGATTTGGACTGAGCATCTCATCTTGATAGGTATAAAGGTAGAATCTATCCATGATACCTTATAGGGGTTAGAATGTGAAATAGGTGTTAATCCTAGAGTCTTGATTACACTAGATGAAATGACATTAACATAACTTTCACTATCTATGATGAGTTTGCAAACCTTAGCCCCTATCTTAAGAAAAGTCTATAGGATGTTAGTCTTACGCCAATCCTCTTGAACTTTAGTTTGAGACAGGATGCACCTCACAACTCCTAATAGGTCAAGCTCTATGGATTCCTCTCCTCTCTCATACTCCTCAACTAAATTCAATCCAGCCTCATAAATTTCTTCCTCGCATTCCTCACTAAGCTCGTGATTTTCTTTCTCAAACTCACCTATGTGTAAGGATCTGGCGGGACATTGGCTAGCGAAGTGGCCTGTCTTATGACACCTAAAGAATGTTGAGTTGGGAACAGGAGTCCTATGGGTTTCGTATGCCTTACCTTTGTCATCTGATCTATTTACTGGGGTGCCTAGGTTGGGTCTACTGTTTGGGGCTTGACTGGGTCCTGGTCTCTGGGTTGGAATATTAGTCCTGGAAGGTTCTGATCTATGGAACATGGGTTGTCTTTGGAACCTCTCAAAATTTCTAGCAACTTGGTAAGCTTGCTCCAGATCATTGGCTTCTCTCAAATATAGTTTCCTCTGAATATCTTCCCTTAGACCAGCTCTAAACTTAGACAGGGTGACCTCTTCCAACTCAACAAGGTGACATCTCTGGATAAATTCATCAAATTTCTCAATGTACTCAGAATGGTTTTGTTGCCTTGGCTTAAACTTTGCCATTGGTCTAAGAGTTTCTGTTGGTAAGACATGGGTGCATACTTCTCTCTTAGTCTAACCTTTATGGCTCTCCAGGTGGTTATGGAAACATCACCTTTTCATCTAATCAACATCTCAATATTCCTCCAGTATAACCTAGCCTATCGAACTAATCTAAGTTTGGCAAATTTATATTTTCTCTCCTTGGTCATCTCATACCACTCAAAATATTAATCCATTTCATCTTTTCAATCGACAAATACCTTGAGATCTAAACTTTCATCAAAAGTGGATGCTTCTAATATGATATTCCTAAGAATTCTCTTATTTGGGTTCACAATATCAGGATTGGGTCTTCTATGGTAGTACTCTGGATCACGATTTGAAGCTATTCGAGGGTCTAACTAAGGCTCAGTTTTGGTCTCACGACTTTCCTCTAGGGATCTCACTCGGTCATTCAATAGGGTTAACTGTTTAGTAATGATCCTAAGCATGACTCCAAAATTATTATCCATGGTGGGTCTGATAGTGACTAATTCTGACTTGGTTGGTATGGGGCTCCTGATCTGATGGTCATACACGACTCAAGAAAACACACAAATGACTTAAAACTGGCTCGTACTATAGTTTACTAGATCTAGCAGTCCAAGTAAAGTGAGTCGACTAAGTTACAACCATGATAACAAGTATGCTGTCCACTGACCAGGTAGGAGGTGAGAGTATGGGAGGCCCCCTGCTTTCGCAGGGACCCAAGTAAAAAATCACAATACCACTTGATCGTTTGACTCTTGACTCCTAGTCTTAGACACCAGCATCTAGACACAAATGTTGACTTGGGTGCAACTAGTATTCTCAAGTTAAGTTGAACTGAACTCATGGGTGTCCCTAATGTTCAGTTAAGTGCTACTCGATTTTAAAATTAAGGCTTAGGTTCACAATGTAGGTTGATAGGTTTTTGGGCCAAAGAAGGATGATCAAATCCCCACCTTATCTTAGATGCTCGAGGCCCTTAAATAACTTAAAGAAGATGAATACTCAAGACATGAATTAGCATGTCGGATCCTCAACCAGAAAGAGTCATGTCCGGTCTTGTCTCATTACTCTTATGGGTCATACATATATTTGTATATATCCGCTCAGGAGGCGTGATACTTTAGGGTTCAGGAATGCAACAATACAATTTTTTTTTTTTTTGTGTGCAGAATTTCAACAGGGTTTGATCTCAGCACCAGCAGGTTGCAGAAAATCTCAGAAAATAACAGTAAGGAATTTAATTATGAAATTTTATATGCACATAGCAGAGGCATGGTAAATTATCAAAAAAATAATTTTAAGTTGAAATAATCATGTTTTGATAGGTTTCACAATAGAGAAAGTTGTGGTCGTGTGCAGAAATTATAGCAAAACGGAAATCTATTATGCGATGCAAAACATGTCAAACCTTACTCTGATACCGAGATTGATGCAGCACAAGGGCAGGAGTGATTATGCAAACAATGAATTAATAAAAATTAATTTTTTTAAGTATTTTAGAAGATGGCTAATTCATCCAAAAATAAGAGAAAGAGTAAGAGAGCAGATTTTGTGATGTAAAAGTAACGGTTCAGGAATAGAACTTTTAGAAAAATGAAGAAGCATACCATGATAGTCTGANACAGCCTGGTTTCTAAAAGGACACATATATCAAAATTATGTATCTGAATCAATCTACCAAAGGAGGAACGGAAAGAGGGCTTATTAGCGCCTCTAACATTCCAAATTAAGATCTTCATAGATTAACTAAAAATAGCTAGGACCACCTCCTGGTCCTCTACCATCACACTATCAGCAGTCTGAAGAGAGCAGTCCTGCAGGACATCTGAATCTGCATCAATGGGACATGAACCCAGGCCCATAAGATCTACAGCAGTACCCTGACCCTCCTAGTCTGTAGGCCTATCAGGGTTAATCCGCTGCACCTTCTGATTTGATTCCAAGCAGCAAAGAGACTGGGGCAAGTTTTATAGGCAAGAATGATATCCACTCTGCATTTGGCCATATTACCCTTGCCTTTCCCTTTTCTCTTATCCATTTAGAGATAGATCTGGGGGGCATACACTCAACAGGTCGCCCCGCTTAAGAGGCCCCGAACCCATTACCCTATTTTCCACCTGGCCATCAACAGAAGGAGCCAAAGACAAGGATGCAAAAGGGTTAGCTGAGACTAGGGATTGGGCAGAAACTGATTCAGAGAATCCACTGTGATCCACCTTAAGCTTTCCCTTAACTGAATCTTTAGAAACGGCACGCTGCTGGAAAACCGGCACGGCCACCAGTGACTGAGAATCCTTCTTCCCTCCCTTAGCCAGCATCTGCTTCCTATTAACTATGACATTTGAAACATCAGCCACCAGGGGAATCGGCACTGCCTTAGAGGCTGAAACAGGGCTTACCTTCTTCCCTCCCGGCTCACAGCTGACTGAAGCAATGTTCACTGACCCAGGTGGCCGTCTTCGTCCCACCTTCGACGGGGTCTTCCAGCCATCCTTTAGACTCGACTCCGATGAACCAGGCAGAGGAGCAGAGCTGGGACCAGAGGTAGTTGGCTTTGATTGAAGCAGGGGATCCTCAACACGCCTCCGTTGATGGATTGCAGCCAACTATGGCCCGAAGACGAAGCTGCTATCAGAGACCTCCGATTCAGCCATGGCCTCAGGCACACAGGGACCTTCCAAATGCAAAGACCCACATTTTGGGCAAAGCCTTCCAAGGATTCGTAGACGAATGGCTGCCAGAAAGGTCCTCGCAACCCCTGAACCCTAGTCCCTGGATGGAGGGGGCGGCACAGGTTAACACGGACCGCCACCCTAGCATACCCTCCCTGGTCCTTGACGCCGTCACAGCATCCGCACAGCAAAAGGACCCAGCTTGCTCCGAGATGGACTTGAGGATTTTCTCCTTCCAGAACTCCATTGGGAGGCTAGGCATCCTCATCCAGACCAGCGCAGAGGAGATGGACTGCTCGGCCGGAAAGAATTCCTGATGCCAGGCTTCAGTTCCGATAATCTGACCATTGATCACCCACGGCCGATTGAGGACCAAATCAACTGCCTTCGGATCTTCAAAACAAATAAGTGGCAGCGGAATGCCAGGGAAACCGGGACGATGACTCCAGAGATCCCGGCTCGCCTGAACTCCCGGATGTAGGCTTCAGCCGGCACCCATTTAGAGAAAGAACGGATCATAACAGCAAACTGCTGCCACCCCGCCGCCTCCTCTTCCAGCATAGGAACCGAGACCTAAACAACGTCCGGAAAATGGACTCAGTAACACCACCTCCGACGGAGAGGGAGACGAAGACACCTATTTGAAACCGGAATCCTGAGCAAATCTCCGGTGAATCCGAACCTCCTCAGCCGAATCAGGAGCCATGGGGAGACGAAGGAAGGCAGGACGACAGCCGGAGGAAAGACGCGCACCCAGATGACGAAGATCGCCGGAGATCAAGGAGGAAGATAGCCGGAGCACTAATCTTAAAGCAAAGCAAAGTGGATGAATCAGGGAACCTCGCGCACGATTCTCAAAGAACTATAGTAAAAACTTCTCTGTTTCTTGATTATCAACTATATGTTAAAACAAAAGTAAAACAGGAGTGAGTGCAACGTCTAGATTGCTAAGTGATTGAGATAGTGAATTTTTTTTTAATGATGAAATGATGAATTGAAAAAGATGATGAATAAAATAGAATATCATGCAAATAATTAATAGAAATAAAATATGTCATTAGTGATTACAAGGCGTGGTTATTCTAATGAATGCATTCCTATGTTTACAGCTTGCATCTATCATCCATGTAGGTTATAATAGCATTTTGAAAATTTTTCAAATTTCTCTTTCGATAAATTGAGTACATTATTCTTTTTTAAAACGTTGGAGCCAAAATATCATATCACTTTACAAAGATGGGCTATCAAATAATCTCCTTAGATTGATGTGTGGCATATACCTTTATTTAGGATAACAACTTATAGTTATTATTTGCAAGAATGAATAACGACTAATAATCTAGAGATCCTACAAGAGACCATGCATCATATAAGTGCATGCATATGATTCATATGGGGGATGTCAGGTAACTCAAATTGGATCGCCACAGCGATCTTCACCATGGTGATCCTTATATCAGGTTGATCTAATCCCTACTTATCTAATTAATATCATTATATTGGGTATGATATATGCAAATGATTAAATATTTTCGATGATTTAAGATCATCAGATTTAGTATATCATAAAAATTCTAGATCGTCACCTAAGAAATATCGAAAATAGCCTTTGGAATAGGCTTCGATATTAATGAACTTGGCTATTACTCCACCTCCAATGACTCTTTTTTTTCTCCCATAGCAAGCCAACACCCAATGAGGTGAGGGCACAGGGCCGTGCCTGGCACGGCATGGCCCAAGCCCGCTGGGCCGATCAAATTAATGGGTCGTGCCTGACACGGCCCATTATTAAATGGATCGTGCCGAGGCACGGCCCGTTAAAAATTTTTTTCGATCCAGTACGGCATGGGCCACATGCCATAGGCCGAGCCTGGCATGGCCCATCATGGTGGGCCGTGCATGAGCAATTTTTTTTTTCATAAAATTGTTGGCTCAATCTTTTTTTTAAAACAAAATAATCGTGCCAGGCATAGCCCCTGGTGATCATGCATAAAATTAAATAATATAATTTTTAAGCAAAAGTTATCCAAAGGCTATTTTTAACTTTTTATAGATTTAGTTGCATAAAAAATAGTTTTAAAAATAGTTTTTTATATGTAATTAGAGGTGATCATGCATGAAAAAAATATAAATTTGACTCTTATATCTTTAGAATGAAGATAAAATTATCTCTTATTTTTTTTAGTTTTATTTATTTTTTGATTATTTATACTATTCAACCATTGATCCATCTATTGGATCATTGAGCTATTGATCCAATATTCTAATTATGTTAAAGTCTGCAGATCTAGTTCTAACTATTATATGTAATTAACTATAACTTGTGAGTCGCATTTGCCATGCTCAGAGGCAAAGGTGGAGACAGATGGGGTAACATTGGTGAGGATCAGGCAGGCCATCTGAAAATTCATAGAGAAATGGTTATATATAGGAGCATGATGCAGCACAAGGACAGGGATGATTATACAGTCAATGAATTAATAAAAATTATTTTTAAGTATTTTAAAAAATAACTAATTCATCCAAAAATAAGAGAAAGAGTCAGAGAGCAGATTTTGTGATGTAGAAAGTAACGGTTTAGGAACATAACTTTTAAAAAAATAAAGAAATGTACTAGGATAGTCTGGAATTAAGAAACTTCAAAGAAGACATTATAAGGTAAGTTCAACAATTAGAGTACTAAATGATAGGGATTATAAAATATGATAGAATATTTATCACCGTAGAGCAAAGATTCTTCTTCCTTTCATCTGGTTCGATCAAAATGACAGTAGTAAGATATGGTTTCCAATTGTAGAAGAGATGGGACCATAAGCAAAGAAGGAAGCTTTAGGGTGACATCCTTCTTTCTTTTCTTTTATCAACAAGGTCCATATGGGGCGCAAGATCCTTTCCAAAATGGTTGAGATGCTGATCTTCATTCTCATTAAAGCATAGCAGGGGACCATCAAATTTTTTCCTCATGGGGCGCCCAAGGTTGCCAAAATTATTAGTGGCGATATAGAGGGACAAGATTGATTCCATGTTATCAATCCTGGTGTAGACGAATCCAATCCATGCAGAGCTCTAAGGGTAGGGTATGAATAAGGTTGGAAAAGATCGGATGGTTGTCCAATACTGCCTAATCTAGGCTTCTTCTGAATATCTTCAACAGGGTCTCAACCAGAGTAATACACTTTTCTTGAATTATTACAGGACTCAAATAAAATGAAAATGCATGACCTGGACATTAGACTAAACTAAACTTGACTGACTCAGTAACAGACTGGACTCAACCAACTAGAAAAAATACAGGACTTCTAGGGTTCAGAGATCCAAATGGAACCTTGCAACCTTTTTCTTACTCTTGCTTTTGCACTAATTCTCCCGAGGTGGAAGGAACTCGATCCCGTCGAGTAAAGGTTGGTTCAACTCGGTACTTCTCTAGCAAATCTGAGTCCAAGCTTTGCAAATCTTTTTTAGAAATCCGTGAGTCCTTAGATTTGAGCCAACCTTGCCAACGAACCAAGTATCGCTGGTAATCTCTGTTTCAAGTCGAGATAGCTTGGTCATCCAGAATCCGCTCAATCTTATCCTTTCGCTTAGGCCAAATAGTAGGTGGATGCATAGGGGTGGGCTCACTCTCAAAGGAAGGGTTAGGTCCGAAAGCCTCACTAGGTATCATTGCTGGCTCTCTATACTCTACTAAATCTGAAACGTTGAAAGTAGAGCTAATGCCTAACTCAGGAGGTAACTCCAGCACATAGGCATTGATTCTCACTTTCTTCATCATCCTAAAAGGACCAGCTTCACGATCATGTAACTTTCTAATGGTTTTTGAAGGAAACCGCTCAGGCCTTAACCTAACCATGACATAATCTCCTTCCACAAACTCTTGGACTCATTTTTAAAAATTAGCCAATCATTTATATTTTCATTACTTAAGTTAATCTTTGTGCTAATCTCCTTATGCAAGTCCTTAATATACTGTGCAAATGATGCTGCAGACTTGGAGACTCATGTGTGGATAGGTAATGAAATTAGGTCGGTGGCTTGTTGGGCTTGTACCCATGGATAATTTCAAATGGGCTCTTTCTAGTGGACCTATTAACCGAAGTGTTGTAGGCAAACTCAGCTCTAGGTAGCAACAAATTTCAATTCTTGATGTTTTCTCCTACAAGGCATCTTAGAAGATTTCCTAGACTATGGTTCACTACTTCTGTCTTGCCATCGGTTTGGGGATGGTAAGCTGTGGAAAAGTTTAACTTAATCCCTAACTTACGTCAGATGGTCTTCCAAAAATAGCTGGTGAACCGGACATCCCTATTTGATACTATGGTCTTAGGTAAGCCATGGAGTCTAACGATCTCGTCAAAGAGAAGTTGGGCCACTAGATGCATCGAAGGCTGGGAACAAGGCAAGAAATGGGCCACTACACAAATTGAATCATGTTTTCTTTGGGTCTTAGTAATCCTAACACAAAATCCATACTCAAATCTTGCCAAGGGCGCTCAGGTATGGGCAAAGGGGTGTAAAGGCCAGTGTTCTATTTTTGCTATTTGGCAACAGTGCAGGTTCTACACCTGGCCACAATTTGTGCTATGTCCCTTTTTAAATAGGCTAAAAGAATTGGTCTTCTACAGCTAAGATCATCTTATCCTTATCAAAATGACCAACTAGTCCTCCGCATGGGTCTCCCAAATTAGGAATTTTTTTAACAACGTTCTAGGGATGCAGAGCCTATGGTTCCAAAACAAATAACCATCTAAGAGAATATACTCACTATACTTACTAGATGGTCCCTGGGTCAGGTCTGGTGAATGTCCTTAAAATCGGGGCATAACTCATACTCTTCCTTCAGTTGCTCAAACCCTATAACCTCAGTCCTAATAGAAAGCAAGAGCAGGGATCGATGACTAAGGGCATCTGCTACCTATTCTCGGTTTCAGCTCTATGTTTCAATACAAAAGTGTAGGCCTGGATGTATTATACTCATTTTGCGTGCCTAGGATTAAGCTTCTTTTGAGAATTAAGGAACCTAAGGGCCTCATGGTCAGAAAATAATACGAATTCCTGCAATAGCAAGTAGTGTCTCCAATACCTCAAAGCTTGCACTATCGCATAAATTCCTTATCATAGGTAGAATACCTAAGCTTAGCATCATTCAGCTTCTCGCTAAAGAATGCTACTAGATAGTTCTCTTGGCTTAGGCTCCTCCTATCCCTACACCTGAGGCATCACATGCAACCTCAAACACTTTAAAAAATTGGGTAATTCAAAATGGTGTCTGGATCATTTATCCTTAAGTCATAGGAAGGCTCTATTGGCAGCTTTGGTCCATTCAAAATCTTTCTTTCTAATACAATCGGTAATGGGTGCAACTATCGTACTGAACCCCCTAATGAATCTTCTATAGAAGGTAGCTAGGTCATGAAAACTATGATCTTTGTGGACACTATTAGGCACTGGCCACTCAACTATGGATTTGATCTTCTTTGGGTCAGCCGACACTCCTTCAAACAAATCCTAAGAAGACAACACTATGGGTCAAGAAATCATACTTTTTAAAATTAGCATAGAGATTATCATTTCTAAGAGCGCGACATATTTGCCTAAGGTGGTCTAAATGGTCTTTCTTAATCTTACTATAAATCAGGATGTCATCAAAATAGACTACAACAAATTTTTATGAACATCTTAAGAACTTAGGTCATGATCCTCATAAATGTACTCGATGAGTTAGACAAGCCAAAAGGCATCACTACCCACTCATATAGGCCATCCTTAGTTTTAAACATGGTCTTTCACTCATCCCCGGGTCTAATCCTAACCTGGTGATAACCACTCTTAAGACAATCTTCGAAAATATGGTTGCACTGGCCATCATGTCTAACATGTCATCTAGACGAGGTATGACAAATCTATATTTGATGGTATATTATTGATACCTCGACTGTCTACACATATCCTCTATATACCATCTTTCTTAGGGGTTAATAGGGCTAGAACAGCACAAGAACTGAAACTTTTTCTAATAAACCCTTTCTTAAGTAACTCTCCAACCTATTTTTTGCAACTCTAGATGTTCAGCTGGGTTCATCCTATAGTGGGACAGGTTGGGCAAAGTGGCTTTCGAGACTAGATCAATGGCATGCTGAATATCCCTAAGGGATGAAAGGTGGTCAGAAAGGTTTTTGGGAAAGACATCTTTGAACTCTTCTAAATTTTTTAACTTCCTAAGGGTGCTCTACGGGGGTCGGATCTTGGGTTTCCCTAGCTATCAACATCCAAATGGATGAACCTTCATTGATTTATCGTTCTAGTTTCTTAGCATTAATTAGGTTCACTCTAGGCATCTTATCTTTTAATTGACTCGAACCCCTCTTAATGTCATCCTTAGGTGGGGTAGGGTAAACCATAATTTTTTTTCCATGATGATTAAAGGAACATGAATTTGATAAGCCAAAAAGGGTCGCATCACAGTCGAACAACCAAGGCCTACCCAGAATGAGACTGCTTACTCCCATGGGTAAGACATCACACAATATCATTTTCTGATAAGACTGAAACTAGATTTGGACTGAGCATCTCATCTTGATAGGTATAAAGGTAGAATCTATCCATGATACCTTATAGGGGTTAGAATGTGAAATAGGTGTTAATCCTAAGTCTTGATTACACTAGATGAAATGACATTAACAGAACTTTCACTATCTATGATGAGTTTGCAAACCTTAGCCCCTATCTTAAGAAAAGTCTATAGGATGTTAGTCTTACGCCAATCCTCTTGAACTTTAGTTTGAGACAGGATGCACCTCACAACTCCTAATAGGTCAAGCTCTATGGATTCCTCTCCTCCTCATACTCCTCAACTAAATTCAATCCAGCCTCATAAATTTCTTCCTCGCATTCCTCACTAAGCTCGTGATTTTCTTTCTCAAACTCACCTATGTGTAAGGATCTGGCGGGACATTGGCTAGCGAAGTGGCCTGTCTTATGACACCTAAAGCATGTTGAGTTGGGAACATGAGTCCTATGGGTTTCGTATGCCTTACCTTTGTCATCTGATCTATTTACTGGGGTGCCTAGGTTGGGTCTACTGTTTGGGGCTTGACTGGGTCCTGGTCTCTGGGTTGGAATATTAGTTGGAAGGTTCTGATCTATGGAACATGGGTTGTCTTTGGAACCTCTCAAAATTTTAGCAACTTGGTAAGCTTGCTCCAGAGCATTGGCTTCTCTCAAATATAGTTTCCTCTGAATATCTTCCCTTAGACCAGCTCTAAACTTAGACAGGGTGACCTCTTCCAACTCAACAAGGTGACATCTCTGGATAAATTCATCAAATTTCTCAATGTACTCAGAAACGGTTTTGTTGCCTTGGCTTAAACTTTGCCATTGGTCTAAGAGTTTCTGTTGGTAAGACATGGGTGCATACTTCTCTCTTAGTCTAACCTTTATGGCTCTCCAGGTGGTTATGGAAACATCACCTTTTCATCTAATCAACATCCCAATATTCCTCCAGTATAACCTAGCCTATCGAACTAATCTAAGTTTGGCAAATTTATATTTTCTCTCCTTGGTCATCTCATACCACTCAAAATATTAATCCATTTCATCTTTTCAATCGACAAATACCTTGAGATCTAAACTTTCATCAAAAGTGGATGCTTCTAATATGATATTCCTAAGAATTCTCTTATTTGGGTTCACAATATCAGGATTGGGTCTTCTATGGTAGTACTCTGGATCACGATTTGAAGCTATTCGAGGGTCTAACTCAGGCTCAGTTTTGGTCTCACGACTTCCTCTAGGGATCTCACTCGGTCATTCAATAGGGTTAACTGTTTAGTAATGATCCTAAGCATGACTCCAAAATTATTATCCATGGTGGGTCTGATGGTGACTAATTCTGACTTGGTTGGTATGGGGCTCCTGATCTGATGGTCATACACGACTCAAGAAAACACAAATGACTTAAAACTGGCTCGTACTATAGTTTACTAGATCTAGCAGTCCAAGTAAAGTGAGTCGACTAAGTCACAACCATGATAACAAGTATGTGTCCACTGACCAGGTAGGAGGTGAGAGTATGGAGGCCCCCTGCTTTCAGGGACCCAAGTAAAAAATCACAATACCACTTGATCGTTTGACTCTTGACTCCTAGTCTTAGACACCAGCATCTAGACACAAATGTTGACTTGGGTGCAACTAGTATTCTCAAGTTAAGTTGAACTGAACTCATGGGTGTCCCTAATGTTCAGTTAAGTGTACTCGATTTTAAAATTAAGGCTTAGGTTCACAATGTAGGTTGATAGGTTTTTGGGCCAAAGAAGGATGATCAAATCCCCACCTTATCTTAGATGCTCGAGGCCCTTAAATAACTTAAAGAAGATGAATACTCAAGACATGAATTAGCATGTCGGATCCTCAACCAGAAAGAGTCATGTCCGGTCTTGTCTCATTACTCTTATGGGTCATACATATATTTGTATATATCCGCTCAGGAGGCGTGATACTTTAGGGTTCAGGAATGCAACAATACAATTTTTTTTTTTGTGTGCAGAATTTCAACAGGGTTTGATCTCAGCACCAGCAGGTTGCAGAAAATCTCAGAAAATAACAGTAAGGAATTTAATTATGAAATTTTATATGCACATAGCAGAGGCATGGTAAATTATCAAAAAAATAATTTTAAGTTAAAATAATCATGTTTTGATAGGTTTCACAATAGAGAAAGTTGTAGGTCGTGTGCAGAAATTATAGCAAAACGGAAATCTATTGTGCGATGCAAAACATGTCAAACCTTACTCTGATACCGAGATTGATGCAGCACAAGGGCAGGAGTGATTATGCAAACAATGAATTAATAAAAATTAATTTTTTAAAGTATTTTAGAAGATGGCTAATTCATCCAAAAATAAGAGAAAGAGTAAGAGAGCAGATTTTGTGATGTAAAAGTAACGGTTCAGGAATAGAACTTTTAGAAAAATGAAGAAGCATACCATGATAGTCTGAAATTGAAAAACTCCAGAGAAGACATGCTCATGAACTTTCACATAATTATAATCATAGAGTAAGGGAAAGGTTGATTTACCCGACGATGATGCGTTCCTAGTGTTAGTAGAAGATCTCTCGCTAGCGGGCAAAATTTCTGGATGAGAAAACTATCTTTCATGAAGTTTCTTGATTTTAATTCAGAAAAAAAGAAGGCATCCTCGGCTTTGGATATGAATCAAGAAAGGGGCGGCGGCTTTGGAGATGAATCAAGAGAGGGGCGGCATCTTTGGAGATGAATCAAAGAGATGGCGGCGGCTTTGGAGATGGACAAGGGAAAGGGCGGCGGCTAGGGTTTTAAGTATGGTTGCCTAAAATTTAGGGGAAGGGGTTGGTGATCGGTTATGAGATAATGATATGAGGATTAGGGTTTGTTTGGTGGAGCTTGGTAGATGAGATGGACTAGACTAGGGTTTGGTAGCAAGAACACTTCGGCCTCACGCCTAACTCCCTAATGGAGGATCAATTGCTGGAGACAACGAAAATAGAACTTGGATGAAAGTTCTCAAAACTTTTTTTTTTAATTCATTCGTATCTTTTATTCATCGTTTCAAGAGAAGGGTTTTACAGACTTCTCATGCCATTATAAGGTAAGTTCAACAATTAAAGTACTAAATGATAGGAACTATAAAATATGGTAGAATATTTATCATCGTAGAGCAAAGATTCTTCTTTTCTTCATCTGGTTCGACCAAAATGGCAGCAGCAATATAGTTTCCAATTGTGAAGGCGAGGGACCACAAGCAAAGAAGAAAGCTTTGGGGTGATATCCTTTTTCTTTCCTTTTATCAACAAGGTTCATATGGGGCACAAGATCCTTTCTAGAATGATTGAAATGCTGATCTTCATTTCTATTAAAACATAGCAGGGAACCATCGAATTTATTCGTCATTAGGTACCCAAGCTTGCCAAAATTGTTGGTGGCGATATGGAGGGACAAGATTGATTCCGCGTCATCAATCCTGGTGTAGACGGATCCAATCCATGCAGAGCTCCAAGGGTAGGGTATGAATAAGGTTGGAGAAGATCGGCTGGTTGTCCAATACTTCCTAATCTGGGCTTCTTCTGAATATCTTCAGCAGGGTCTCAACAAAAGTAATACACTTTCTTTGAATTATTACAGGACTCAAATAAAATAAAAATGCATGACCTGGACATTGGACTAAACCAAACTTAACTAACTCAGTAACAGACTGGACTCGACCAACTAGAAAAAATACAGGACTTCTAGGGTTTAGAGATTCAAATGAAACCCTGTAACCTTTTTCTCACTCTTGCTCCTGCACCAAAGAAGAAGTACCTTATGAGGGGCAAGTTTGTTCAAAATATTTATTATAAGATTACTGCCTTATAGTGATCTTTGATACTCATCCTCAAAGATGGAATTATGATGGTTGGATGGGCTAATAATATTTGAGGTGAAGGTGATCTAAGATCAATAAAGTGCAACCAACCGCAAACATTTTATCACCTCTCTAGATCACTCTGGTAATCTTAAATGGATCATTCCATACCAAATGCCCCCATGGTCTTGGCTGTATACTATCCTTTGCTCATGCATTCATGGGTTTCCTCAAGATTATCGTAACTTACGTGTATTAATTAAGCCACCTTGGATGATCTCGATTTATTAGCACTCCAGCAATACATAATGTGCAATGTATGAATATGCATGATTCATACCATCAATAACAAATTTCTAACTTGTTGCGATCTAAGTTCTTTCCTTCAATTAAGTCACTGCATACAATTCTTTTATGATGATATAGTGGCAATTCTATGGGATGATGGTACACTTCTTTCAACAACCATGCTATTTTTTTATACTTGTTATTTTCCAAACTAAATAAATTTTATAAAAAATATATACTTAGTTGAGGAGAAATAATGTGTTGGATATAGGGCCCCGAATATTGGTGACCATCGTTGCACCAAGTGCCAGAGAATATTGCAGGATGAACTTTGATGGATGTCATAAACTCCATGGATAACTGAAAGGCCTGTTATGCTATCTGAATGAGATTAAATTTCTTATCCTAAAAAGGCTTCATAGTTCCATCTTTTCAGATAAGCCAAAGTAAATAAACAAGGATAGATTGCAAGGCAAGCTGACGAGGAGGTCCTAGCAACTCACTAAGAATCATATAAGCTTGGGAAAGATATCAAACCTGGTATAGAGTAGTGCGTCTATTCCATAGTTCTTGAGATATTGGACACTAAAAGAAAATATAATTTAAGCTTCCAGTGGCAATATCACATCTTTGATAGATTGGACTCAGGGATCTTATTCTATTGGCCATTAGCAATGAGGTTGGAAGGCCACTCTTGAACAACTTCCATAGAAGGAATAGAACTTGCAGGTGAGCTAGAAGCTTCTAAAGCCTTCTAAATTGAATAACAACAGTATCAATAAGTGTGTTAGATAAGAGCTGATATACCCATTTAATAGTAATCTTTTGATTAAACCCAACTCTCCAGCATAAAATATCGGAATGGTCGACTAGGTCCAGCTACTAGTGTACTGATGATTTCTGAAACCAAGGGTGAAGGAAAGCAGTGGTTAAAGATACCAATGTCCCACTCCCCATCACTGCCTCTATGTCTATCCATTGCAGCCAACTTAAACACCAAATTGATATCAAATTCAACTGAGGATGCTAATAAAGCAGAGTAGCAGATAATCATAGTTCAATGCCAATCTCAATATCATGCCCATCTCTTATAGACCAAATAAAGTTGCCAACAACACACTAAGAAGCTCAGCAAATGACCTTCTAGATAGGAGAGCATGTTCTAGGTGACTTGTAAGAGTTTCAATCCCCTTGGAACTGATACTTAGTATAAGCAGGCAGAGAAAGAGGTCGATAGAAAATGAGTGCTCATCACTTTACTTAATAGTGGAGCCCATCAATGTTGGATTTTTGGAATACCCAGTCTACTAGCATCCTTGGCCCTACAATGCTGTCACAAAAATAGTATGAAGAGATTGACCCTCTTGATGGTATTCCCAATAAGAAGCTCCTGTTAGTTTTTTTTAAACCACGCTAAAAAAACTACCTAGGACCACTATGTTAGAGATGATGTGCAGAAGCAAAAAGCAAAGAACCAAGGTGACAAGACTACATCTATCTGAGAGAGAGAAAGAGAGAGCGCTTTTCCTTTCTAGGCATCTAGCTTAGACTAAAAATTTGCCAATGCTTTGTCTAAAAATTTGCCGACGCCTTTTAAAGCGTCGACACAGTTACTTTTTACCGATACTTTTAAAAAGCGTCGGCAATTTTCTTCGCCACCCCCTTCCTAACAACGCTTTAAAAAGCATCGAAAGGCCATATCCCGACGCTAAAAAAGCGTCGGGAAATAACTTTAAAAGCGTTGTCATCCCTTAAATTTACTGTAGTGTATTAACCCTCTCCTTTATAATTTGAATATTTGCCTTCTTTAGTCTTTTACTTTTTATTGGAACACCTGGATGTAATCCTTTGATTCCCTAAATATTTATCAATTGCACCCAATGAGATTGAATTTTTAAACTAAATATCACTATAAATTTATCAAGGTTGACTGCCTGTCTTGATTAAGCATGGTAATCCCTTATCACTTCCTTGAAAGAAACACAATCACCCAAGCAAGCCTTAGAAAAAAGTAGACAATCAGTCGCAAATAAGAGGTGGC
Organism: Calamus simplicifolius; assembly: GCA_900491605.1. Lineage (NCBI taxonomy): Eukaryota > Viridiplantae > Streptophyta > Magnoliopsida > Arecales > Arecaceae > Calamus > Calamus simplicifolius. The sequence continues at coordinate 785,713 of UESW01003974.1, read as the reverse complement.
TAATTCAGGAATCACCCTACTTAGGGCAATAATCTGAAATCAACTATCTCTACAAAGCCAAGTGTAGACTTGAGACATTATCTCAGAGCATATGATGAATAGATAGGATGATAAAGGACATCCTTAATGCAATCCTATTTCCAAACAAAAGAAAGGTGTGGGCGAATCATTGACTAGGACTGCATGAGGGGAATTCTGATACATCCTTCAATCCATCAATTATGGTGTTAGCAATATTTGGATGATGAAGTACTGCTGTTAAGTACTCTCAATCCACTCTCTCATAGGCTCACTCTATATCCAGTTTGATTGCCATTAAAGGTCTATTTAGATGGGCCTTATGAAGAGAGCCAACGATCTCTTAAGCAATGATTATGTAGTTAGAGATACATCTGCTAGATAAGAAAGTTAACTATTTCTCAAAAATCAATATTAGAATAACTATCTTTAGCCTCAATGTGATTATTTTGGTAATAATTTTGTAAATAATGTTACAAAGGCTAATTGGTCTGAATTGACCAGTGGTGGTGGGATTCTGGTTCTGATTATAAGAGCTATAAAGGTAAATTTCTAACCTTGAGGCATTCTTGCAAAACTGAAGATTTTCTTGATTGCTTTACAAACATCAAAGGATACTAGACTCTAATATTTCTGGAAGAAGTCTAGATACACCTGAGTCCATCTATTCTGATAAAACTGAAAAAAAAAAAGTTTCTAATGTCTACATCAGTATCTATTTTTCTTTCCATTACAGTTGTTAAGGCATAATATTCTGCTATTCCTTCTCCTAATGATTGTTGTTTTGTAAAAGAACAAAGTGTTCTGATCTTCCTCTTCAAACCATTGCAACCTTGATTGCTGACGCCAAAAAATTTCTTAAAGGAGCATCAGTTTGTGTGATAATCCTTCAAATGACCTTGTAATGCTAGAAGATCAACATCATATAGTGTACCATCAACCTCCTGCATGTGTTGAAGCATTTTAATTTCATTTTCCAGATGCTCCAATTCACGCAAATGTTCCCTACCTTAGGAATTTCTTTCAAGAGTAATCTTTGTATTCTAGAGTTGCTTTACTCAATCTACATAAGATGGCCGTTCATTACTACAGTCCAGGCATTACTGACTGCAGTATAGGATTCATCAAGATAATACAAATAATTTCAAATGGAAAAGGTTTCAGTCCACCCTGATTAGCCATCAAACTCAGCAGTAAGGGACGGTGATTAGAGTTAATATGCGGTAATTATTTGATAATTGCTTCAGGGAACTAAGATAATTAACCAAACCATTGAAGCCAATCCTTAATTTGTCAAGCCTCCTGTATGTTGGCTCCTCCATTCCTATTATTGCACTAGGTGAATCTTAGACCAGTGAGGCTCAAATCCATCAGAAAGTTATCTTTCATGAAATCTTTAAACTCATTAGTTTCTCAATTGTCAAAAAAAAAAAAAAAAAAATAGAAGAGACTTTCACCACCCTTAATAAGAACAAAAAGAAAGGTAAAAGACAAAACTTTGAATTCTTAGTTGGAAGGCCTTTGATGCAAGCGTCGGCATCTTTAAGGCAAGAAGGGCCCAGCTTGCTGGGAATTTCTACAGAGACAGGATACATCACTTTCCCTGCAAGATTTTTAATAATAGATTGATTTGACCTCTCATTGCTTCGAAAGGAACTCTAACCATGGGCGTTTATTTAAAGGCAGTTGAATCGTTATGGGACCAATCTTTCAAACAGCTTGCGCTCGAGCATATTATCGATAGAGATGTGCAACGATATCTACTTTAATTTATTATTATTTTTGAAAAAGGTTGCCACCAGGGGACAAGCTCAGTACGTGCTGCAATTTTCTTTCCAAGATATGGTACAATGTCAGTAGACCAAGCTTCGTTATGAAGTATATGATTCATGGAATGTCCAAAATGTTAGGCTGCTGTTCCACAACTCTACTTTTGTCGCAAAGCTCCATCACTTTTTTTGAAAAGAAGGTTGTCACAAAGCGACAGGCCATAATAGTTTTCTTTCCAAGATGCAAGCCGAGAAGCCAAGCTTCATCACGGAGTTCTTGACTATGGAATGCCCATAATGTGAGACCGCAGTTTCCACATCTCTTCTACGTTTCTTCTCCGTAGGTGCTGGAAATGTTAATATTATGTTATCGCTTAGCCTAGAGAAGAATATTTGGCCTTCAGTTGGTCAGCTTTGCATGGTTAGTTTTATTTGAGTTGAAACTGGTGAGTTAAGTTTCTAAGCGATTAGATAAAACAAAAACTCCTCAAATAAATAATAAAATTACGTTGGCACATGAAGGATGACGAATAGGTCAAATAACCTGAGTTTATAAATGAAATAGGGTCTAAGATGGGCACAACTCGAGTGATCAAAAAAAAAAAAAATGTTTGTTTAGATATCTCAACCTATGTTAGACAATAAAAGTAAAGTAGTTAAGTGTTTTGTTGAAACAAACCAGTTGATGTCTGCGAAAAATCTTCGAATCTGAACAAAAAAATCAGCCACCAAAAGAGAGAATATGACAACCATATGATCCCATGCAAGAAAGAGAAAAAATTCCCAAAAGAGAGGATGCATAGGAGAAAAAAATTTAGGACATAAGTTAGAGAGAAAGAAGTATCCTAAGACTCCATGTCTCTTTCTTTCTTAGAGAGAGAAATCACCGTACAGTAGGAGAGATAATAACCCACTTAGAAAGAGAAAATTGAATGAGAAAGAAAATTACAAAGAGAAAGTCAGTCAAGAGAGAGAAAAAATGTTCACCTCCTTGGATTCATGCGTCTCCTCTTGTAAGAGAGAGAAGATGCCTCTAGAGAGAGAATGCATGAAGATGGGAGAGAGAAAAGTGCCCTTCCATCTTAGAGAGAGAAAGTCATGAGGAGAAAGAACCATGCGTGGGGAAGAGAGAGGGGGCAGCGCTAGGGTTTTCTCATGTCCTAGAGAGAGAAGGGGCAGCGCTAGGGTGAGGGAAGAGAGAAAATAAATTTTCTTGAAAGAAAAGAATCAGTGCATTTCTTCCACAAATCCTAGGGTCTAAGATTTAAATATATGGCCAAGCTGGCTTAATCCTGACTTAAAAAAACTTTCAAGGCTAACCCGATGAGATTAACTTAACCTCAAGCTCATGTACACCCATGACTTGACTCAATCTCAAAACCCTTAGACTCATATCTAGCCCAATACAAGTTAGCCCTCCTCAAAGCCCATAGCCCAACATGAACCTTGAGATAATCTAAAGCCCAAAACAACTCTAGAACCCTCCATGACATCTCATAAAGTATGGACCTTGGCCTTTCCATATTCTGGGCCTTACGAGCACCACACCAAGTCCAATATGTTTTTTTCTTGAAGCTTTTCAATTTAATGTAGCACTATACATATGTAAAATAAGAAATTTCTCTACAATTTGAATAAGAAGTAAAGAAAAGGGGAGGGGGGCGAGGACAGTGTTGCGGGTTGTGGTATAGTAGTTCACTTACACGACATAATTATCATACAGACTAATTAGCTCTAAATTTTTTTGAATGCACACACACGAATGCAATCTACATCTGATGTATGTATAGATAGGGCTATTTTTACCGTCAAGCCGATATTATATTCAAAATATGCTTCCTTAAGAAAAAATCATGTTCATATTCAATCTAAGTTGAAAATGACCTCCAATCACATGGTACCATTTATTTGAATGAAAAAACATAACATCTAAATACCATTCCTTGACAAAATAAGGAAAAAGGGCTATGAAGACCTAAGCCAATTATAAGCTTAATACCAACAACAATCAATAAGAGAGGAATATATAAACTATAAGTTGATGAATATCCAAATCATACTACTATATTCACATAGTTTAATTTATCAGATTCATATTTTAAGGGTTCTGATGGAGTTTTATACTGATTGTTAGCTACCTAATGCAACCTTCCTCCTTTACCCGGGCTTGGGTGTGATGCCCCTTCCAATTAGTCCCACATCAGGTAATTAAGGAAGGGTTAAATAGTTTATAACCCGTTAAGTAAGATGGATAAGTACCAATTGGATCCTTTTTAGGCTGTGATGGTCCAAGTTGGTGTGAACCTTGTCCGTCTTACTTTCATGTCACAAAATGGGTTCATGGGTTTACGGGCTTGGATCGTTTCATTGGAACCAACCTTGGCCAAATCATACATACCTTATTTTTTTTGCCATCCAAGAATAAACGAGAGCAAAAGTGGATAACAGATATCAAACTTTATGAAAACATAAATCATGATTGTGACCTCAAATTTTATCTTTAATTGCTTTAGAGAATTAGAATTTAAATTTTAAATTATTGAATTTAATATTTAGATTTGCAAATCTTGATCAGCTTTATTCCTAACCAAATTATCAACCGATCAACACCCAATCAAGAGACACGGCCATCGGTCCATGTTGCCAGTACCTATGGTGATAACAATAGGTGAAACTTTAGTCATTTTACCCAGCAGAATGGTAAACCACACAAGTTCAAAAATATCATATGCATACATTCTTATGATAAAGGGCATGACTCATAGTAGTTGGAGCAATCTCATCTACTGACCAACTCTATTATAAAAAAGTATATCACCAAGGTATGAATAGCCTTAAAATTTGGTCCCAACCCCATTTATAGAAAAAGACCATATTCGAAGGCAAAGGATCTCTTCTTTCCTTCCTCCTCTCTCTCCTCCGTTCCGCTGGCACTAAGCCCCAAAACTTCTTGATCTTTCCAATTATTTTTTTTCTTCATGAGAGTGGTTACAAGGCACACCCTTAGCCTCCTTTCTTCTTTTCTCTCCTATATGAGCACTAGAAGGCCTTAGCCAGTACCTATGGTGATAACAACAGGTGAAACTCTTAATCATTTTACCCAGTAGAATGGTAAACCATACAGGTCCAAAAATAGATGCATACATTCTTATGATAAAGGGCATGACTCATAGTAGCTGGAGCAATCTCATCTACTGACCAACTCTATTATAAAAAAGCATATCATTAAGGTATGAATAGCCTTAATATTTGGTCCCAACCTCCTTTATAGAAAGAGACCATATCCGAAGGCAAAGGGTCTCCTCTTTCTTTCCTCCTCTCTCTCCTCCGCTCCACTGGCACTAAGCCCCAAAACTTCTTGATCTTTCCAATTATTTTTTTTTCTTCATGAGAGTGGTTACAAGGCACACCCTTAGCCTCCTTTTTTTTTCTCTCTCCTATATGAGCACCGAAAGGCCTTAGCTAGGCAATCCTTGGCATCCCTCGCACTCATCTTATATTTTGCAACAGCTCCAACCTAGAGACAGGATTTTTCCTCATTGGATAAGCTGACACCTCTATTTTCAGCTCATCATTCTTATTATTATTACTATTGGCATATGGGTTCTCCCTACTAAATACTAGCACCATCAAATTAACATCATCTGTATAAATAAGGTGAAAGTCTTGCCTCCCAAATCTAGAAAAAAGGCTCTCATTACCAATAATGGAACTATCTAAATTAGGTTGAGGACTAGATCTCCTTTCCTGGTTTGCTTGGAAGCAATGACCACCGAGTCACCACAAGGTGTGGATTCTATGGATGCTTTGAATGTGAGGGTAAATAAGAAAGAAGTAGGATAAGTCACAAGTAAGACTGAGTCTATGGAGCTCCCTCTCACCCTTGAGGGGATGAGATTTAAAGATTTTGACCAAGGCAATAACTTGAATCCTTCGATGAGCACCTTGAGGTCATCATGAGTAATGAAAAAGCTAAGTGAGTTGACAGGTATGTTGAAGCCAAGGAAATACTTCAAGGCAAAAAAGAGCTAGAGGCATTCTCCTCAAAAGGAATGTTCGCTAACTGAGGAGGCCACAATCATGACATAGAGGAGTACTAGCAACAGATGAGTAAAATTGAGGGCCCTATTAGAAGGGGTTATCTCACAGAGCACATTTGTGGCTCCAAGGGCTCATCCAACAAACAGGAAGATCTAGTCCTCTAGTAGTGCCAAGCAATGGTCATCATTGGTTTATCACCAAGGTGATTAATGTGATCTCCAAAGAGTTTGCTATCTGTGGAAAAAGTTTCTTGACCAAGGCATATGCTTGACAATATAAGGTTGGGGCACTAAAGAGGCAGAGAACATAGGTCATATCCTTCTTAGATGCTAACTTAGAGGAGGTCCAACCTCCCATAACAATATATACACTAATTGTTTCAACGATGATCACTGACTACTAGGTAAAGAGGATCCCAATCAATAATGAAAGCTCGATTGCCATCCTCTACTTTGAAACCTTAAAAAAATGAAGATAAGAAAGGACTACCTAAATCTTTTCAACAACCCGTTGGTCGACTTCTCTATGAACTCAGTTCTAGCTGAGGGGATCATCATCCTCTTAATAACATTCAGAAAAAGCTTTACTATTTATTATAATGCTGGACTTTCTCATGGTGAAAGTTTGTCTACTTACAATGCCATTTAAAGCACCTCGACTTTAATGCCTTGAGGATCATTACATCGAGTTATGACCTTATCATAAAGTTCCTTACCAACAAAGGAATTAGAAAACTTAAAGGTAACCAAGCGATGACAAAGCAATGCAACATCACTATACTAAAGAGGAAGAATAAAATAGCCAAGACCTTCACCTTAAAGAACCATGGCTAGGAGGCAAATTCGATCTAGATGGTCTTACAACCTCATGGTGTTAGAGTGTGAAGAACTTCGAAGGATTGCACATCTGCTGTGGGTAAGTCTCCATCATTTCTACACAAAAAAAAGGATAAAAAAGCGAGAAAGGAAGCGAAACAACAAGCATCAGAAGATGCAAAATAATCCCTTTTATTTCATTCCATTAAATCAAAAGATATGCCTAAGTTGTCACATGTCAAAAAAGGCTAATCGACTATACAATTGTATTTAATTGAAATTGGTTACATATAAAAAAGTTTAAGCAACTATACAATTGTATTTAGTTGAAAGTGGTTACATGTCAAAAAAGGCTGAACAATCATACAAACAAGTCTGACCCTTGGCTATTGGTGACTCACAAGAGAAAACTAAAGAAGTAGGAAGGAAGGAGGAAGAGAAGAATAGAAGAAAGAGAATGGAAAATAAGGTAGAAGAGGTCCTTAACTAGTCTCCATATCCTCTACACCTTCCCTTCTACTTCCTCTCCCTCGAATAAGATCTCGAAGTAGTTGTAGCATGCCATCATGACCCATCTTGAATCTAATAGTGAAAGTGTCTATGTAGAAACGAACCAACTCATCATTGAAGGCCTTCAATCATTGAAACTCCTGTACATCCTGAGTGGATTATATGAAGATTGCTTAAAAGAACTCTTCTTATAAAGAAAGAAAGAGAGCCTATTGCACAGAGAACCGATTTGTTCAAAAAAACTTTACTCAAAAAAAAAGAGAGTGGATTAAATGAACATCGCTTAGAAAAACTCTCTTCGCCAAGTAAGAAAGAGTTCGTTCTACTAAAGAGTTAGCCTATCTACAAGAACTCTACTGAAAAAAAAAGGGAGTGGATTGTATAAAGCCAATTCGAAAAACTTCTATCCTCTTAGCATAAAAGGGGGGCCTATTCTACTAGAGAGTTGGCTTGCCAAGTAGAATTCTACTTAATAAAAGAGAGTGGATTACATAAAAACCGTCTGAAAGAACTTTTCCTACTGAGCAAAGATAAGGATTTGCTCTGTCAAAGAGCTAGCCTTCTTGGTAGAACTTTACTCGAAAGAAAAATAAAGCATATTATACAAACTTGCTCGAAAGAACTCTTCTTATTAAATAAAAGAGTGTGTCCGCTTTGTTAGAGAGTTGACCCTCCAAAAAAAAAACTTTATTCTAAAGAAAGAGAGTAGATTCATGAAAACAACTTGAAAGAACTCTCCTTATCAAGCAAGAAAGGGCAAGTAGCTTGCTTAGTAAAAATCTATTCAAGCAAAAGAATAAATTAAATCAACATCACTCAAAAGAACTCTTCTTGTCGAGTAAAAGAAGAGAGCCCACTCTACCAAAAAACTTTTGTATCCAAAAGAACTCTACTCGAAAGAAAAAGAGCAAATTATATGAAGATTGTTCAGAAGTAAAAGAAAGAATCATATTCTATCGAAGAAGCAGCTTATTTATAAATACTCTACTTAAGGGAAAGAAAGAACAACATGCCAACCTCATCAAAAGGCCCATCCTCACTAGAAGGAACCAAAGATTTGTTCCCCTAAGGAATAGATTAGCTCAAGAGGAACCTCCTCTACACATGGAGGCAAAATAAAGAAGGTGATTTGGCCCAATTTATAAGGTCAACTAGGGATATACCACTTCACCATGGAAGAAAGGAGTCTTTGTTTTTCACTTAGGAGAGTTTTATTTGGTAGGCTCAATAAGGCTACCATCTACAAGAAAGGACCCAACAAAAATGAATTGCCAAGAATGTAAAGAATAGAGGAATGACATGATTTAGTCATTCATATAAATGAAGAGGTAAGCTAATCTCATTGAAGCAGGAAGATGCTTGATTTACTAAGCTACAAAAAAAAGTTTTATATGTACCAAAAAAAAAGATGAAGAGAAGAGAGAGAGAGAGAAAGGAGAAAACGAAGGGTTGTAATAGGCGATATGACATAGGTGAGAGCAACTTAAGGTGAGAGCAACAAACCTTTCTTGATAGCTGTAGAGCCACCTTTGCTTTCTTCTCATTAAAAGAAAAATCACTACTAGTGGCCCCATTTCGACCTCTGTTGATGACCCTACTCTAGCAGGAACAATCTTGATAATTAGTGTAGTAGGTGCTATTTCCTCTAGAGATCGATTAGCAATCACAATGGCTTTGATCGCGTGAGCGATGCCCTCTCCCATTATGATAGCCCTGATGGTGGATAGAGTCATTTCTATGGTCGCCTGCACTACTTGAGCCACCTTCAACTTTCAAGGATAAAAAGTTAAGGTCTGGATGCTTAGTCATGATTTCTAATATGATACTTTCCCATGATATAGAGTAAGCCTTAGTAGAGTTGTCCTAGCATTGACTTGAGCTCGATCAATGTCTTGAACTCTTCTACCACCTTCTTTATGCCCCTTAGTACTCCTTGACCAAAGACATCTCCAAATGAGCCTCGCTACTCTAGCTTCAGTGGTCGTTGCCCTCACCTTCATTTAGCAACTTTTCCTATGCCTTGATTGCCCTTGCTTCAATCTTAGCTACTTTGACCTTAACCTCTGCTAGCTTCATTGCAAGCTCCTTGACCTTTGTATCCAACCTTTTCACCTCTCCAACTTCATCCTTAAGTTTTTTTTTAGCTTATTGGCCCCAAGCGAGGAGACCCCCACTTGATAGTGCCTCTCAAAGAGAGCTAGTATGATTGAACAAAAACATACAAGTAGGAAAGGTCATGTTCGTTAGCTCTTGGTCCAAGAGAGCCTGGAGGTCCTTACGATCCACCAAAAGTATGGCCCTCATGGCACAGAAAAATTAGGCAAAGCAATATCAAAGCTAGCATGAAGTGCCTAGGTAAAGCACTGGGCATGGGGCCACCTAAGTTAGGGCTAGGTGCACTAGATGAAAGAGGAGCATTGTCTAGTTAAAAAGCAGAGAAGACAAATCCAAACCCACAAGAACCTAAGGATTTGAAGGAGGGGATGAAGCTTAATGCTCAAGAAATAAAGCAAAAGGAGCTACAAAAGTGAGGATAGCCACCTTAGAAGTATGGATGGTCTTGCTACATGAAGTAATGCCTTCTTGAATGATAAAGAGAGGGAACTTGGCGATGCCCAGCTCCTCAATCAATTTCTCTTCATTCAACCCCCTTTGTCACTTTCTTTTAGCAACACACTCTTTGATATGCACTAAGCTAAATTAAGGGCGATCCACCCTAGAGAAGTGAAAGTTTTAAAAATTAGCATCATAGCTAGATCAAAAAAGATAAATGCAGACTGTAGGCCCTAGTCTCCAGATGAGATCCAACAATTAGAACACCCTTGCCAGCATCTGTGAAGGAAAAGGCCTTCACTGAAAAGAAGCCAGGGAAAGTAGATGTACTTACAAAGTGCTAGGTGAGGAAGGAACCAAAGAAACTAAAAAAGAAGTTTTAGTGCATAGAAAGCACTAAATATGATTATGTTAGAAAGGCAACAGTAAAGCCAAAGCAGTTACTCTTAACGAATGAGAGAGCCATTTCCCAGTTGCCATTAATTCCAAACCAATTTATGGCCATGATGCATGTCCCACCCCCATAAGGCAAAGAAGGGATGCATACAAACTGAGCCCATTAAGAGGCTCAAGAAGTAAGGCATAGCCATTGCATTCAATGAGGCATAACCATTATAGTCAAAAATTAAGAAATCATCTTATCGATGCCCTACTTGCTCATTCAAGGTATCTCAGTAGCTAACCTCTCAGCTTGACTAAACATCTTTTGAGACAAGAGATGGAATAGGAACAATAGCTTGAAACAACTTTCTCTTATAAGCAAAAATTTTGATTTATCTTACAAGAAAAAAAAGAGCTCACAATGGCCCTCTTCTCAATTGCCAAGAAGAATCTATAGTCTAACACCCAAAGCATGCAAGGGGGCTCAAAAGCCTATCTTAATCATGGAAGACTAGTCCACCTTGAAAAAAATCAATGCTCACTCATACCTACTTCCTCAATGGAGCAAACAACCTTTGTTTCAAAAGTGGAGGTATGTGATAGAGTTAAATTATACTAACAATCAGATGGTATCTAGCCAAAAGACATATGGCCATCAATCTATATCATCTTAGTAATATGTCAACATTAAAAGAATATGGCCAATAGAACTCTTGGTCATTCCGCCCACCAAAGCTATTAAGCACAAATTGCAACAATAATTGATGCACACATCCTTATGATAAAGTGTATGGCTCACAATAGCTAAAACAATGTTATTTATCGACCAACTCCATTATAACAAGACATGTTACCATGGCCTTAAAACCCTAACACTTGGTCCTAAACTCTTAAAAAGGAAATCCCATTCATAGGCAAGGGGGTTCTCCTTTCCCTTCTCTTCTCTCTTCCACTCTATTGGCAGTAAGCCCAAAACCTTTAACCCTTCTTAAATTTTTCCTTCATGAGAGTGTCTACAAGGTATGCCCTTGACCTTATCTTTCTTCTTTCACTGATCTAAGACCTTATCTTTCTTCTTTCATGGATTTGAGCATTGGAAAACCTTAGTCAGGCAGTCCTCCAGCACTCGCCATGCTTACATTTTATTCTCGTAGGAGCTTCAACCTCTTATCCTCGCTAGACAAGCTACTATCTTCGTTTCTAACTCATCATTGTTCTCTTCATCATTGCTGGTACGTAGATCTCCTTATTGAATCCTGATAGTTTAACACCATCAGTTTCCTTTCAACCCCTTGAAAGAATTAGAATTTAAATTTTTAATTTTGAGTTTTAAATTCTTGTATTAGATATTTCAGTTTTCAAATCTCAATTTAGCTCAATTTTCTTATCTCACCTACTCAAACTTGGCCAAGAAAAAAATACGATGATCAATTTAGAGTATAAAGATTAAAATGTATCTCGAAATAGTGGTTCTATAAAAATATCTATCAATTATTGCTTTGTAGGAATATAGTGAGTAATGAGGTTGCCTTTGCCATTTTTTCACTCACAACATAAATGAATAGCTTGTCTAATTATAATCGAAAGAACATATAAATCAAATATAAATTAAGATGAGTTTTGGAGTTCAAGATTAATAGAAATACATAAATTTGAAGTATAGATCCATTTTTATTTTGTATAATTGCCAAGTTTGGTGCTTAAATTTTGATTTAATAAATCAAACTTTTGATTGGTGATCGCTGTCGTTGGCAGTCAAAAATAAAACCTACTCACTACTATAGCTAGTGGTGAATTGAAATCGTATCCTCGGGATTAAGGGCAATTATTTCACGAAATAAACAAAGAAAATTTATCTATAGAGGTTTATATTAAGAATAGCGATTATTAAAAGATAACAACTAATTAATTAACAAAATTTAAATAGCAGGAGAAGCAACCCAATAATCCGAATCCATAATGCAAACAAGTTTTATCTTCTTTTTTTAATGTTGCAATAGTAATAATTTTTATAAATTTAAAATTAGAATAATTTATCTCTTATCAGGCACGGACGTATCAGTAGATCACGGCACGTCCGCTTAGAGTATAAACTATCTAATAATTGCAAGGTTAAGGTCTAATCTATCATACTACGATATGTCTCTCTTAGGCACGTACCGTATCCTAAGATCACGGTACATTGATAGAGGGTACAGGCCGTGTATGCCAGATCAAAACCTCGATCAGAAAAATAACTCAAAAGATATAATAAAGAAGAGCATAATTTTTATTGCATAGAAATTAAGAACAAAAAGAAAGATAAAACCTGATTACAAGCTTCATTATCATCCCAAGTTGAAGGAATCTAGCCACGCATTGCTGCTGCCAGCATCCCTCCATAATTTTCTCTTCTAAATACAATAATCTAAATAAAAGAAGAATAAAAAGAGCTTTGTAGAAAAACTCCTCCCCCAACTACTGCCTAAGGTCCTCCTTTTATAGAGCTCGTCTAGGGTTTCCTCTTAATCAAAGTTGGAGTCAATCGGATGCTCAAGATCGTTCAGATATTATAAAAAATTTCTCAGCCATCCGTTCAACATCACTTGCCTTAGTTTGCACCGAAAATCATGCGAAATCATCTCTTTCTTCCTTTTTAGGCAAACCAAATCCTGATTTGAGTGTCGTCTGCATCATTGGACTCCAAGAATCGAGCTCTTTCCATCTATAGGCTCCTTTTCTGCAAACATCCATAAAAATATTGATTCTTAATAAATTTAAAGTAATTAATATTTATTTTAATAGTTAAATTAGGATAATAAATAGACTTATCATACACCCCAACTTAATCATTGCTAGTCCCTTAGTAATGTAATTAAAATAAAACCATGCGTTACTAAAATTTTCTTTTACAAAATTAAATCTAGGCTTAAGGTTGAAAGAAGCTAGCCAGTATCACTAACTAAGTATTAAATTTCTGAAGTAAATTTTGCAGTCAGAACTATTAGAAACTTTCTTAGGGTTCATCTATAGATCTACAGCACTTATGTTTGTGATGGCTAACTTAGCATTTTGGTACTAGCTTGTAAGAAACAATGGTATCTTCGCTTATCACTTACTTTGATCAATTTTTTATACACCCTCATATTAAACACATGACCTGAGGTAGCTTCACACTACTGATATATATTATTTATTTATTTATTTTTAATTTTTTTAGCGATATCTTCACATTGCCCATTTTTTGACGCGAACAACAACGCTTAGGCGAAGGTGCCCGGTTACTCGATGAAAAACCAATGTTTAGACTTATTTTTTCTTATATATATATATATATATATATATATATATTAGTTTTTTATCAGGCAGGTAGCTCTTTTCTTAAATTCAAGTTTCTCTCATTGGGGTGTATATCAATTATTAATTTTTAGTAATAATTAAATCTCCAATTGACTTGACAACTAATACCTAATTTACCTCGTCAGTGTGCATGTGTAATGAAAGTGCTAATAGCCTTTAGATGACCTAAGTAGTTACTAAAAGTCTAACCAGCTAGTCTACTCCTTGGCTCTCTACAGTAATTAGCCAATACTTTCCAACTCTATTACATTTTCCTAGTTAATTTTGCTCAAGAATTTCTTTCACAGCACATGATTTATAAAAATTTTAAAATTTTTAAAAAAATGCCAAGGTGTTTTTAAAATATTTTTAAAAAGTTTCTCTTACCCCAACTTAATTCTCATTGTCCTCAATGAAGTAAGGAAGAATAAAACAAGGAGAAACACCACCTGATGAGATATGCCTCGTGTAATGTTAGGAGTGACCGTGCGGAGTAGTCTCTTATTCCTAAAAATAAGAATCATAAAAATAAAGGTTAGAACATAAAAATTTTGGGTTGCCTCCCAAAAAGTGCTAAGTTTAACATCTTTAGCCAGGCATCATGGCTCACTTTGATTACCATTATCAAGGAGTTTGATGATCTCTTCCTTACTACTTCCTTCATGATTGGTTTAAGTTTTCTTTGGGGGTCTCTTATAGGCTTGGTTTTCTTTCTTAAGTGAATCCTATGTTGAACGATCAAGGGGCTAATTCCTTTTATGTTAGCCATGGCCCATCCTAATGCTTCTTTATTCTCATTCAATAGTTTTTCTTCTTGTGAGGAGTCTAGGTCAGTTGAAATAATCATAGATAGGGTTTCTGATGGACCTAGATATGCATAGTTGAGATGCTTGGGAAGTGGTTTCAGTTCTAATTTGATGCTTCCTTTATTGATGGTTTAGGTAATGGTTCAGTACTTTCTCTAGTGGTTCAGTTAGAAGTTTCTATCTTGATTTTTCATCAATTATAGCAACCTCATTAATTTGCTCCCCATCTTGGTTTATGCAGGTTTCTAGGTCAAGCTTTTCATTACTAAGGTCAATTGGATCATAAACAGTATCCTGAACATAATTTGAGTCGCTCGTTGATGTGTATTGGTAAGATTAAAAATATTAAGATCAATTGACATATTCCCAAAGGAAAGTTTCATTAATCCATTTCGATAATTAATTAGGGCATTAGCTGTTGCCAAAAATGGTCTACCTAAAATCATTGGGATGTGGCTTTTTGGGTTTGTCACCGATTCAGTTTCTAAAATTACAAAGTCCAATGGGTAGATAAAGTTACCAACTTTGATCAATACATCCTCTACTATTCCCTTGGGTACTTTCAAAGAGTGATCACTAGTTGTAGGATCATTTTCGTAGGCTTTAGTTCTCCTAACCCTAGTTGCTTATATACAGAGTATGGCAATATATTAACACTTGCCCCTAAGTCTAATAGAGCCCTATTTATGAGGGTGTTCCCCATAATGCATGAAATAGTGGTGACCCTAGATCTTTATATTTTATTGGCATATGGTTTGATAGATAAGAGCTCACACTGGCTGCCAGAAAGGCTCTCTTGGGCACATTGATGGTCTTCTTTTTGGTACATAGATCCTTAAGGAATTTGGCATAGGCTGGGACTTGTTGGATCGTGTCCAGTAAGGGGATGTTCACTTTAACTTGCTTAAAGACCTCTAAAATCTTATCGAATTGGACTGAATTTTGATTGGATTTAAGTCTATTTGGGAATGGTGCTACAACCCTAATTTTTTGTTTATCTTCTTCTGACATGGGCTCAACTGATGGGTTGGCATTACATTAGACTCTGATACCTCAGGGGTTTCGGGCGAGCTGAATAGGCTTGCTAAGTTATTCAAGTGGTAGGACTTCTAATTCTTCTTCTTTATATGTACCCACCTGGTTATATTTGTTTTTCAGATCTTATTGTATGAATAACACTTAGTTGGTTAATTTGGGCTTCTTGTTTTGATCCTTGGATGTTTAGGTCCCTAGGATTAGCTTCGGGCTGACTCAGTAGCTTATCCTAATCTTTTTTACTGAATGTTGTGGCTAGTTGACCTATCTGAGTTTCTAGTTTTGCAATGGATTATGTATGTGAGTGAAGAAGATGAGTATTCATTTCTAGCCCTTTCAATGCTTGTAACACCTTCTCTTCGAAAGTAGGATCATAATTATTTGGTGAAGGTTGAGAAGCACTTGGATATTGGGAATACGACATGCTTCTAAATTGGGTCTCATGATAATTAGGTCTAATTGATGTTGGATTGATTATAGGTTGGGGTTTCCATAAAAAATTTGAGTGATTTTGCCAGCTATGATTGTAAGTATTCGAATATGGATCATTTCCTGGTTAGGAGCCATTCGACTTTGGGCTGGATAGGCTTGCTCCTGAACAAGCTCAGAAAATTGGTATGCGGCTGGACATTCCCCTATAGAATGAGTCGGACTTGAACAGATTATACAAACCTCATGTAATTGAGTAGATGGGGAAGAGATGTTTCCAACTTGTAAATTTGATTAAGTTTTTGGGATAGTTCATCAATTTTGATATAGATGTCTATAGACTGACCTATGTTGTATATTCCACCTCTCTTAGGTTCTATAGAAGGATCTCTACGGGCAGCATATGTGTACAAGGAATTTTCACTTAGAGTTTCAAAAAGCTGCCATGCCTCATGTTTATTTTTTAGCATAAATGTTCCTCCACATGAGGCATCCACCATATGTCGATGCCTTTCTGATAATCCATCATAAAAATATTGAACTAACTGCCATTTAAGTATTTCATGGTGCAGACATTTCCTAGTTATGGCTTTTCTAATTTGATTCGTTTTTCCTATAGGAAAGTATTTCTTAAGAAATTCCTTCTGAAGTTGGTCCCAAGTTGAAATTATAATGTCTAGTGAATTTAACCAATACTTGGCTTTATCTTTCAGGAAGAAAGGGAATAACTTAAGCCTAAGTGCCTCATCAGAGAAATTTTGAATCTTGACAGTTGAGCAAATTTCCTAGAATTCATCTAAGCGTTTATAGGGATCTTCATTTGTAAATCCATGGAAAGCTGGTAACATTTGATTATACTGGACTTAATTTTATATTGGACAGCCTCTACTGGGGGTACTTGTATGCATGGTGAATATGTATATTGTGAAGGGGCAAAGTACCCCTTCAATTGACGTGGTGATTATTTTCTTGATTAAGATCCATAATGCGTGCTCTGTTTGCTCTATAAGTTCTTTCTATTTCAAGGTTTAAGGTATGAGATTGGGTTGTAACGATAGGTGACAAAGCATATACCTTACCAATACACTCTAAAGCAAATAGTAATTCAGTTTTTTTTTTAACTAATATAATAGAAGAGAAAGGAAAAGATTCTAAAGAAAATATCCTAAAAGATTCCTAGAACTAAGAGCAATGAAGAATAATTTAGTTATGGTTTAATAATTATTAGCAATTAAGTTAACACAGATTAGACTCTCTACCCTAGGTTTAACCTAGATCTAAACAGCTCCTAACTTTCAAGACTACCTTGGAGCCCTCCAAATCAAAAATTAATTGATCAACTAGCCAGTTAAGGGTAAGGTCAGTGGGAGTTCCCCTCTCACTTACTAGGTAAGCGAACGGAACCAATTAAGTAACAACTTTCCTTTCCTTTTCTAGACACCAGTTAAGTAGTCAATCCCGACCCAGTCTAACTCTTTCGGGTGTCTTATCCTATTGAGCTTGAGTTTCTTAGGGCTGACGTCTAATTAATTTTAGAGTTAAAGGCTTGGGTTAATGCAAAATGAAGGATGTGATTTGTGGGCCAAGGAAGGATGATTAACTTCCCACCTTATCTTGATTAAGGGTTTGTGCCCTTAAAGTTAATTATGAAAATGCTGTGCAACAAGCAGATGTCCAGCTCTTAAATTATCAAATAAAATTAATCTAATTATATACTTTTTAAAGATTTTTGTGATTAAGTTTCTAATTTTCTAATAAATTATGAGATGTTAATGAAAAAATTTTGAGTTTCGCAGAAAATAAATTTACCTAAGTCAATCTAAGCATAGAAATAATATAATATATTTTTTATTTTTTATATATTATTTTTATTATTTTTATTTTATTTTCTTAAATTAATTATATTTTATGGAAAGTGTCTTAGGGTTTTGTTTCAGGTTCTTTTAAGGTAAGTTAATTAAAAGGAAAAGTTGATTAGGTTAAAAGTGGATTTGTGACCAGAAGATAAGTAAATTTTTTTATGGTAAAAAGAAAATAAGAAAATCTAATAATTAAGGTAACAAAAAAAGCAATAAGCTAAAGAGAGCAATAACTATTCAACAAAAAAAGAATTTTTTTTACTCTTTTCTTTTATATAGAATCATGAATAATAATGAAGCAATAAAAAAATTAAAAATAAGAATAAAATTAAGAAAAATTCATAATATTTTTTCGTGAAGTAATCGTGCCTGGATCCTTGGCAACGATGCCAAAATTTGATCGATGTCATTGGCGATCAAAATAAAACCTACTCACTACTATAGCTAGTGGTGAATTGGGATCGTATCCTCGGGGATCAAGGGCAATTATTTCACGAAATAGATAAAAAAAATTTATCTATAGAGGTTTATATTAAGAATAACGATTATTAAAAGATAATAACTAATTAATTAACGAAATTCAAATAGCAAGAGAAGCAACCCAAGAATCCAAATCCACCATGCAAACAGGTTTTATCTTCTTTTTTAATGTTGCAATAGTAATAATTTTTGTAAATTTAAAATTAGAATAATTTATCTCTTGTCAGGAATGGACCGTATCAATAGATCACGGCACGTCCACTTAGAGTATAAACTATCTAATAATTGCAAGGTTAAGGGTCTAATCTATCATACTATGATCTGTCTCTCTTAGGCACGTACCATATCCTGAGATCACGGTACGTCGATAGAGGGTACAGGCCGTGTATGCCAATCAAAACCTCGATTAGAAAAATAACTCAAAAGATATAATAAAGAAGAGCATAATTTTTATTGTATAGAAATTAAGAACAAAAAGAAAGATAAAACTGATTACATGCTTCATCATGATCCCAAGTTGAAGGAATCTAGCCACGCATTGCTGCTGCCAGCATCCCCTCCATAATTTTTCTCTCCTAAATACAATAATCTAAATAAAAGAAGAATAAAAAGAGCTTTGTAAAAAAACTCCTCCCCCAACTACTGCCTGAGATCCTCCTTTTATAGAGCTCATCTAGGATTTCCTCCTAATCAAAGTTGGAGTCAATCGGATGCTTAAGATCGTTCAGATATTGAGAGAAAATTTCTCAGCCATCCGTTCAACATCACCTGCCTTAGTTTGCATCGAAAATCATGCAAAATCGTCTCTTTCTTCCTTTTTGGGCAAACCGAATCCTGATTTGAGTGTTGTCTGCATCATTGGACTCCAAAAATCGAGCTCTTTCCATCTATAGGCTCCTTTTCTGCAAACATCCATAATAAGTATCAATTCTTAATAAATTTAAAGTAATTAATATTTATTTTAATAGTCAAATTGGGATAATAAATAGACTTATCAATAGGATCACTAGGACAACTTAAATAAAGTATGGATTTGGTTTATAGATCCCTATTTTGCTCAAGTAAACTTTGGATGAGATAGTGATGACACAATAACAGAGGGATGACTTTTCTTTGATAAATTTGATGAATCTAGTGATGATGTCTCATTGATAAAGCAGTATTTGTCATTTCTTCATCTGATATTTTATTAATAAGTTGATAGTTAGTAATTTTGTTGGTGGAGTATTATGGTGCCTATATAGATGTAATATATTTCGATAGATCATGATTAAATTCATTAATGATTACCTATTTGTGTTGAGTCAAAGCATTATTGAACTAATCAATAGCTTCATCATTAATTATACTAGAGGAAATAGGAATATTAGTAGTAATAGATAGATATTGAATTGTGATCTTTGGATATTACCTCTCATTATGAAGTCATCACTTATTGGATATGTCTAAATAGTGAAAATGATTTAACAATGGAAATGTCAAGCTATGAAATACAATATTATGAGAAAATGTGTACCTGGCTAGTGGTTGGATGAAAATAACAACCCTTATGATGCTTTAAAAAAAATGCATGGCAGAGATGATGATCAAATTTGTGCATTATAGCCTCATAGACAAAGATAACAATGCCATTTAGATGTCTTAAAACAGGTACAATCTAATAATCTACCATCTTACTTTTGAAATAAATCATTTACGAAAGTAACGAAGACAATCCATTAATAAGAAACACAATTGCCAAAAAGACTTTAATCAAATATTCTCAAGTTTCTTTACTATAAAACACATCATTGTCAAACCAAGCTCACAAATATGGCATTGTTTATATTCAATCGTTCTTTGCGAGCATGGTATATATGGGCAAGAAATTTGATGAAACTTTTTTAAAAAAATTTATGTAATGAAATAAATCGATTTTCATAAATTATTCTCCACCATCTGATTAAAATATTTTAATAAGTTTTCCAAGTTATCCCCAACATACTTTTAAAATTGAAGCAAGCAAGAAAAAACTAGATACATAAGTAAAAATATCCATTTCAAGTCATATCACTATAAAACTATTGTATTAATGAAAATTTTGAATTGAAGTAATTAGAGCAGATAACTATATATAAATTATAATACAAGTTTTTGAAAGGTTTATAATTGTTGAAAGTAGAGATACAAATGCAATTTACTAAACTTGCTTAATTGATAACTTTTCATAAAAGCCTTATATCACTACAATTAAATTTCGTTGTAGCAACTCTTTTTTTTTCGATGCTAGGGGTGAGCATCGGGAATTACCACAGTCTGCCGACGCTTGTTGAAAGCATCGGCAAATAAAAATTCTTAACGATGCTTATAAGCGTCGGGATCATACCCACGCCTCGTGCAACCTCCCCTCCCTAGGTTCTTCCCCGCCCCCCCCCCCCCCCCCCCCCTCCCCAAATCTTCATCTTCCGATCTTCTCTACCCTAATTTCCCCCCTCTCCATGAGATCTCCCCCCCCCCAAAATCTCCCCCTAGATGTCCCCCTCGATATCTCGATTTTCTCTACCCTGATCTCCCCCCCCCCCCCATCTCTGATATCTTGATTTTCTCTCCATGATCTCCCCCCCTCCCCCTGGGATCTCCTCCTGAATCTCCCCCTTGATCTCCCGATCTTCTTTACCCTGATCTCCCTCCTCCCCCCGATCTCCTTTGCCCTTCTGATCTTCTCTGCCATGCTCTCTCTCCCCCTCCCCCTCCAATCTTTCCGTGCCTCTTCTTGCCTACTGTTCGGAGGGACCTAAGGTTCTGACGGTCTTTCATGATATTGAGATCTTTCGATCGGAGGTGAGCTACTTTTTATTACGCTTATCATAGTTTATTTGACATCAAGAAACTCCTCTTTGTGATTTTTTTTGGGTGCATTCTTTCACTCTCGGGTTGCAACCGATCGATCCATAAAATAGAGCGAAAGGCATGGTAAGGAGCAGAAAAGAGCCCTTTCCAGGAACATGCCGACGAGCAGCGGCGACACTAGCAAGGGCCTAAGTGGGGACTGCGGCTGTGCTTTGTTTGTTAGATTTGGTGAAGAAGATGGGTGGGGATAGGTTCGTGAGCTACGACATGCTATGTCGAGGAGGATGGGATGGCTTTGAAGGCTAGGACGACTAATGAGGGATGAAGTGGAATGATGCAATCTAGAAGAAATAGTAATAACTAAATAAAAAATAAAGTGAAGCTAGGCTACATTTTTATATAAAAGTGCAGAAATTTTTATGAAGGAATTTGCATGTTAAACTAGACTTGGATGAGAATTCTTCAAAAGAAACCACATAGGCTAGGGCTTGGTTACTCTAATATTTTAGATCGAAAAATATTGAAAGGGGAATACACAGCCATTAATATATCAGAGATTGAAAGGTTTACACTCAAAGATGAAGTTCTTAGATGATAAGGAGATTCCTCTAGTTGCAGAACTTCTTGTATTTTTTTTGTCACGAAAGACCTTCTTTAAACCTAAAATTTTCCAAGGATCCTACACAAACCAAATTAGAGTTAAGAACATAAAAATTTGATGGAGTATTAATGAAATGAAGGAAGAGGAAGGAAATGTTGAAATTAAAATGAAGCTTGGCGGATTTGAGGTAGCTTGGCCGGCCATCCTTGTGAAGTCTTTTTGCACCTTGAAAGATGAGATGGGATGGTAGAATGGAATGGAGAATGGCTAATGGATCTTGGCATGGAGATAACTTTCTTAAAGTAGCTAAGGGCCTCTCACCCACTTTCTCTCGAAGGACATTTGCTAACACAAATGGAAGAAAATAAACTCAACTTTCATTCATCATAAATTATCTTTACAAGAGAGCTTGGAGTAGGATTTATAAGCCTCCAAGAGATTTTTAAAAATTTAAATTACATGAAGCTTTTTCATGAAAAGTTGCAACCTAAGCTAGCTATAAGGATGAAGGGTTGAAACAACTTATAACTAAGCTTAAGAAAAGGAGAGAAAAGTGGTTGGCTCCTTTGAATTTGAATTTTCCTTGATGATATGGCATATGATGATGTGGCTTGATGAGGTGTACATCAAGAGATTGACATGGTATCCAACAATGCTTGCTGAACTGGCATCCACCATGTATTGATTTGTTAGAGTGGTTGAATGTATCCAATCTTCAAGCTTACTTGCTTACCTTGAACGCCAATTCCATACCTCTCTTGGACCCAACTACTAAACTCACTAAATACAAACCAATTTGACCCTACTTGGACTCAAGAACCCAAATTAAAATAAATCAACTTTAATTACATGACTCAAATTCAAAGAAGTAAAATTATTACTCTATTTACAGGACACATGAAAGAATTAAAGCCATACTAAATTAGATCGAAGCCTCTTTCGAACTTTGTTGTCCGTACCATCGATGCCCGTTCTTCAAGCCTCCGATGGGGTTGCAGTGCCCAAGCCATCGACTCATAGTTGATCTTGTGGAAAGCGTAGCCAAGTGAGTTTAGTCCTGGTTTAGTACAAAAGCCTCTGTATATTTGATGAACACACTTCTTTTTTATATTTATTTTGTGATGCAACAATGAAGGCCTTTGCTGCAGCGCTTTTTAGAGATCTTAAATCGGTTTAAAACTTACTCTTTTAAAAAAATATCATAAAAACATTACAGTTGAACCCAACAATGATTATTTTGTTTTCTTCTTTTTGTTTCACTTGTTCTTGCACTATATCAGTTCTTTCAGTTTCTGGTGTTTGTAGCAAACTAATAATGTCAATATCTTTCTCTTAAGCAAATGTCACTTATTGGTAAGTGAATGTGTTGTTTGGGTGTATCCAGAGTATCCAGAGTTTATTGATCCTGATGAGAAAGATTGACCTTACGATAGGAAGTGTCGTATGACATTCAGCAGCAGTTGTTTTACCCCCGACCTGTTCTTTCTCCTATTTTCAGCCCTTTGTCTCAAATCCAATTAAACTTTGGGTTTGTTGTTTAAGGATAGTTGAATCAGAAGTATAAATGCAGGCATTTTGGGACTGTTGAATCAGCTGTGTGTGATTTTAAATGGGTCAATGAGGGAACATTGTACTTAGTTTTAAATTTATATATGTTTTGTTTATTTTAAACTTTTTGTTTGCGTAAATGCTTGCTTAGACCCAATGCCACGTCTTTGATATTTTTCTTAGGTTATAGAAGTACCGATGCTTTAAACTGCCGACACTCTAAGTGTCAAAAGTGCCAACGCTTTTCAAAGGTGTTGGCACAGTTTTGGTTACCAACGCTTTAAAGCATCGACTTTTTTTTTGCTTTTTAAAAATGTCAAAAAATTTTGCATGCACTTCTGTTTTTTCATTGCTTGTTGGATGCTATTTTTTGATACTAAAAAGTATCAAAAAATAATTTTTTTTAGCGTCACCTCTCCTAACAATTATTGTAGTGTATTTACTGATGTCTATAATTGAAATTGATCTTCTAATTTAAGAAAATAGACTGCACAATAATTACCATGCCTCCCACTCAAAGCAAGTGATGCAGAATGTGACAATCCATCACCATCACAATCCATCACAGGGAGAATTAAGCCCCATGAGCATTCAATGGGTAATCTATCAAATAAATAATTAACTACAATCAAACTAATAATAATTTGGTAACACAAGTGTAACGTAATTTCTAAAATTAAGTAGATCTTTTCAAATTTTGAATTGGTCACACATCAATTTTTTTTTAATTTCAAAGCACATTAGTTACCATATCTCCAAAATAGAAATAAATCCAACAGGTACAGCAAGACCCATTCTTAGCTGAACCATCATTAGCGTGCAATGTTCATAGCCCACTGATGTATGACGCAAGATGAGCAATTGTACTAACTACAGGGCTCGAGCAGCACGGTTGCCAACTTACAGGCTTAGAATCTTACATTATTATCACTATTATTATCTCAGGCTTAGAATCCAATCACCTCGATCGTGCCCGGGTCAAGCAAGTTAACATTCAACTCACATGAATGTGATCAAATATAAATCAACTCCTGTTCAACTACTGAACCATGATAAGTCCTGTGGAATGGTGGACTCTGGCTAGCAACAATTAACCTTGACCAAGAACTGACTCTTGCTAAATTAATATATCAGACGGCCTAGACTGACCAAGATGAGCCTTGTAAAATGGTAGATGATGACGCCAATCACTGATCCTGTGCGTCGGGAACGGATGGATTCTCCAGGCTCCGCTTTACTCGGTTACCTGCAAGAAAGTTCCAGGACCGAGAATTCTCCGGTGGGACCCTCCGACGCTCAAGTTAGCAATTGTCACAACTGAAGATGAGCTCAGATGAGCTCTTTTTAGGTGAAAAGGTGCTTCAGAGAAGAAGGGGTTTCTCTCTGGATCTCAAGATAGCGATTCTCTAGGGATTATCGCCATACCTGTTTAGAGAGTGGATTCACCTTTTTATAGGGGTTGACATGCTCACGTGGAATTCCGTGAGGAAGGAATGTCTGCGGGTTCTTGGAAGTTGTGTGAATCTGGGCTAGTCCTTCATTGGTGGATTAGGTCCCATCATTCAGTGGGGCTGCTGATTGTTGGGTCTAGTCCCATCAACAACGTGGCCAGTGGGTAGGTGGACCTAGCCTCATGGCTCCCTGAATTGCTGGGGCCATGCTGGGGCCAAAGAGAACTGAACATCTCGACATTCCCAAGAGCCAAGGCTGAGCCTGGTTGACAAAAGTGCCGGGACGGGACCGGCCGGGGATGGCTGGAGCCGACTCGGCGGGCTTGGAGACGCCGGGGCCGAGAGGGGCCGGTCCGATCGGTGGGCCATGGCCGGGGCCGACTCGGCGGGCTCGGAGACCCGGGGCCGAGAGGGGCCGGCCAGGAATGACTAATGGGATACTCGGCGGCTTGGATATAATTTTTTAGTAAAAACTCGGTATGAAAGATTATACTCGACGGGCTATTTAAATTGATAGATTGAAGCACGTGGCTACACCAGCCACATCAGATGCCCCCCGCCCCTGAGCGCTAAGGGCCAGGCGCCTGACGCCCTTTGGGCAAAAGGGGTGCGAAAATTTGATTGCAAATGGGCTGATGAGCATTTAAACCAACTTCATCTCAGCTTCCTTTTCTTTACAAAGCCGAGTTTCCCATGATGCCAGTGAAACCAACTCTGCCCAAGTGGTGACTTACAGAGCCTTTAGGGTCTTATACTGCCGGGCCGAGTGGTGTCCCATGGGCCGCGATGCCAGTGAGCTCCTTTTGAACGGGGGTTTGTGTGACGCCCAAGTGGCAACTCAGTTTGGGTCTTAACGGGGGGCACCGCCGTGCTGGTGTCCCATGGATTGAATAAGTGGTGACTCAAAGGCCTTTAGGGTGGGGGCACCGCCGTAGTGGTGTCTGGGCCGCGATGCCAGTGAGCTCCTTTTGAACTTGGGGGTTTGTGTGTCTGTGGCGACTCAGCCGGGTACGAAGCCTTTAGGGTCGCTCGGGGGCATGCCGGGGCCGAATGCCAGTGAGCTCCTTTTGAAGAAAGTGGCGACTCAACCGGGTACCCTTTAGGGTCTTAACCAACTCGGGGGCACCGCCGTGCCGGGGAAGTGGTGTCCCGTATGCCAGTGAGCTCCTTTTGAACCATTGGGGGTTTGTGTGCCAAAGTGGCGACTCAGCCGGGTACGGAGCCTTTATGGTCTTAACCGACTCGGGGGCACCGCCGTGCCGGGGCCGAGTGGTGTCCCATGGGCCGCGATGCCAGTGAGCTCCTTTTGAACCATTGGGGGTTTGTGTGCCGCCCAAGTGGTGACTCAGCTACGAAGCCTTTAGGGTCTTAACCGACTCGGGGCACCGCCGTGCCGGGGCCGAGTGGTGTCCCATGGGCCGCGATGCCAGTGAGCTCCTTTTGAACCATTGGGGGTTTGTGTGCCGAAGTGGCGACTCAGCCGGGTACGAGCCTTTAGGGTCTTAACCGACTCGGGGGCACCGCCGTGCCGGGGCCGAGTGGTGTCCCATGGGCCGCGATGCCAGTGAGCTCCTTTTGAACGGGGGTTTGTGTGGCGACTCATCAAACCAATTGAATGCCAGTGAGAAGTGAAGTAACTCAGATTTAGGGTCTTAACCGACTAAAGTGGTATAATGCCAGTGAGCTCCTTTTGATATCAGCCGGGTATTTAGGGTCTTAACCGACTTGGGGGCAAGTGGTGTCATGGGCCACGATGCCAGTGAGCTCCTTTGATTGAAGTTGACTCAGCCGGGTATTTAGGGTCCTCGGGGCAAGTGGTATCCCGTTTTCAGACAAGCAAAGAATCCTTTATGCTGGGAATACATCATCTTTATCCGCATGGTACGTGGAATGGGTTTCCCATCGAGTTCCTCTAATTTGTATGCATGAAGATGCGGTAGGGAAGGAAGTACATTACTAGGTGCAGAAGCTGATCCCCAGGACACCATCCGACCGTCCGCTCAGTGATTGTCGAACAGGCGGGGCCCCCATGAGGGCTTGCGGTGCCTTTTGGACATATTTGCCGAGGCCCCGCTGGATGAGCTCCTCGATGCCCGCTTCAAGTTGTAGCAGCTGTCGGTGTCATGGCCGTAGTCCCGGTGGAACCGGCAGTAGCGGCTCTTAGGGGAGGACCTACTTCATGGGAGGAGGACGTTGGAGATAAGGTTCTCCCTCGATCTCCATCAGGATGTGGGATCGAGGGGCTATTACTCTCGTCGGGGAGGGGCTCCGACGCCTATCGACGAGGCTCTCGCCGATGTCTGGGCTCGGGGCGAGCAATTCTTGAAGATTCCCGGCGGGTGAAGTCGGCCTCATCGCGTGTAGAGCTCGGAGGAGGAGATCGGAATAGGAGCTTGGGGGCTTCTTATCCAGAGAGAAGGTGATGGGAGGAGTCCTCGCTTCAACAGCCACTGCGTCGTCGAGATGGTAGACCTCGAGGACGGCGGCCTTGAACCGGGACACAAAGTCCCGCAGTGACTCTCCCTCCTTCTGACGGACAGAGAAAAGACTGTCAGCCACCCTTGGGATTCGCCGGCAAGCATCGAAGTGTGCCAGGAAGGCTTTCTCCAGCTTTCGAAGGAGTCGATGCTATGAGGGGGCAGGCGTGAGTGCCATGCACGGGCGGCCTTCCGTAGAGTAGCGGGGAAGGCCTTGCAGAGAAGGGCGTCTGAGGCGCCCTGGACTTGCATCATTGCTTGTAGCTCTCGAGATGATTGAGGATCGGTCGTACCATCGTACGGATCCACCTGGGGGAAAAAAACCTGGAGGGGACAGGCTCCTCCAATATCTAGCGGGTGTAAGGAGGGCGAGTGTCGAACTCTTCCTCTGGCTAGTGATTGATTTTCCTGGCGAGCTCGTCGATCTGTTATACTCTTCCACACCTGGCGGCTGATTGTCGGGGCCCTCCGAGATGGCTCGGAGGAAGAAGAAGAAGAGGCAGAAGGAGATGGAGACGGGAGGCGGGACTTCCGCCTGGGTTCCTCTTGATGGTACGGCTTGGGAGGATTTGTTGGGGCCATGGTCAAGGGACCATAGCCGCTTGGGGGCTCGCATCGGGGCCTCCTAGGGGAAGCCAGACGTCGGCCGGTCTCTTGTCGAGGAGAACCTCCCCTCGCCGACTGTTGACTGGCGGGGAGCGGTCTGATGTTGGGTCGCCACTGACTATTGTTGCTGGAGCCCGTGGACCATGGCGGTGAGATTTTGACCTGACAGGAAAGGGTCGCCAGCCGCTCCGCTGTTTGATCAGCAGCCTCCGGCGGCGGGCAGGTAACTGGAGGGTCGGCGACAGGGGGATTGGCCTCTGGCTGCCTAGTTGGTGGGGGAAGCCCCGCTGGGCAACTGACGGAGGCATCCTGAGCTCGCGTCACCACCATGGTTTCTTAGAAGAGAAGAGGGGGGAGAGAATCTCGCCTCCTGTAGCGGAGGGAATGTTCGCTACTTTTTCTTACACCCCCTTCCTGGCGCGCCAATCTGATGACGCCCAATCACTGATCCTGTGCGTCGGGAACGGATGGATTCTCCAGGCTCCGCTTCACCCGGTTACCTGCAAGGAAGTCCAGAACCGGAGAGGATTCTCCGGTAGGACCCTCCGACGCTCAAGTTAGCAATTGAGGTCATAGCCGAAGATGAGCTCAGATGAGCTCTTTTTAGGTGAAAAGGTGCTCCAGACTCTCTGGATCTCAAGATAGCGATTCTCTAGGGATTATCGCGCATACATGTTTAGAGAGTGGATTCACCTTTTTATAGGGGTTGACATGATCACGTGGGATTCCGTGAGGAAGGAATGTCTGCGGGTTCTTGGAAGCTGTGTGAATCTAGGCTGGTTGGTGGGTCCCGTCCCATCGGAGAGAGAAAACGGTGGTTGGTAGGTTAGGTCCCATCATTCAGTGGGGCTGCTGAGTTGTTGGGTCTAGTCCCATCAACAACGTGGCCAGTGGGTAGGTGGACCTGACGTTGTAAGGCGGCGCGAGTCAGAGAGGTGGCTCCCTGAATTGCTGGGGCCACGCTGGGGCCAATCTGAGAAAACTGGAACATCTCGACCTTCCCGAGGGAGCCGAGGCTGAGCCTGGTTGACGAGGGGCGACCGGGAAGTGCCAGGGCAGGACCGGCCGGGGATGGCCGGGGCTGACTCGGCAGGCTTGGAGACGCCAGGGCCGAGAGGGGCCGGCCCGGAACGGCCGAGGCCGACTCGGCGGGCTCGGAGATGCCGGGACCGAGAGGGGCCGGCCAGGAATGGCCGGGGCCGACTCGGTGGGCTCGGAGATGCCGGGGCCGAGAGGGGCCGGCCAGGAATGGCCGGAGCCGACTCGGCTGGCTCGGAGATGCCAGGGCCGAGAGGGGCCGACCTGGAAAGGTCGGGGCCGACTCGGCGAGCTTGGAGACGTTTATGCCAGAACCGAGAGGGGCCGACCAGGAATGGCCGGGGCCGACTCGGCGGGCTCGGAGATGCCTGGGCCGAGAGGGGCCGGCCAGGAATGGCCGGGGCCGACTTGGCAGGCTCAAAGACGCCGGGGCCGAGAGGGGCCGACCTGGGAAGGTCGGGGCCGACTCGACGGGCTTGGAGACGCCGGGGCCGAGAGGGGCCGGCCCGGAACGATCGGAGCCGACTCGGCGGGCTCGGAGATGCCGGGGCCGACCAGGAATGGCCGGAGCCGACTCGGTGGGCTGGAGACGCCGGGCCGAGAGGGACCGACCTAGAAAGGTGGGCTCGGAGACGTCGGGCCGGCCAGGAATGACCGGGGCGTAAAAATGCCTCGATTTTGTCGAGATTGTCCCTGCGGCAGCACGTGGCTACATCAACCACATCAGTAGATATAATCGAGTAAGGTTGGCCATGGGAAAAGATGGGGTGGGGCAACCTCAATCATTGCCTTAGTCCCTATCAAGAAAAATAATTTTCAATCAAGATTTATTTATTCCTATCTCCATTCCATAAAGAACGATAGATCTCCAACCTTAATCCTATCCATCCCATCCTACCTCTAATGATATATATAATTTTTTAGTAAAAATTATAAAATTAATAATATAGCTAAAAAAGTTTGATAATGATGAAAGAGAGAGATTAGAAAGCATGTGATTTTAATTCATCTCCTTCATCTTTACCTTTTGATACAAACCTTTTGATGCAGAAATCAGATTGGCAATACTACTACTTTCGCACGTGCTCGGATCTTATTTAATATCAAAGGAGTGGCTACTGGAGTTCTCTTTCTGATCTTACGCTCATAAAATCAAGAAAATAACGGCCTCTCAAGAAAGTGCTAAGAAAGAAAGAATGCATGCGTATCCGAAAAAGAATATAATAAAAATAAATTTATTTTTAATAAAAAATATAAAATTATTATAGTTCGCAGCTATCAAGCCAATTGAAAAGAAGTGGAGTAAGATAAAGTAAAATGAAATATATTATATTATTGCCAAGTCATCTTTCTTGATGGTTGGGGATGTCCAATTACCTTTTCAGCAAGTTGGGAATCCTTTTGTGGCTTCTCTTAGATCGAGAGCCTGTAAAAGTTTCTAGGCCAAAAATTTAGTGAAAATCGCTCAAGTTAGTGCTTTAGGCAACAATCGTAAGCTTAGAGATAAGCTCGAGAATCTTAGAGAGAGATGCTATGTGTGAGTGTATGTGTAGGTAATATATGTCTTACATGATCGAAGATCCCTTTTACCCATTTTATTGGGTTGGTGGAGCTCGCGACCTAACCGAATGTTAGAGCAACGTGGCAGGGCCAAAGTGATCATAATCACATGATTTGTCCCCTGCGTGGCATGTCAGGGTCGGCAAGATTTGTCAGACCTGAGCGATAGTGCCGAGTTAGCAAGACTTGTCAGGGACAGTCGTCGCCAGGTTGGCAGGATTTGCGGCTTGAATGGTCGGAATTCATCGAATCTGTCCCCCATGTCTCCGTGGATATTCTAGACTATGAAGGATCATACGAGCAACTGTGGGGTCATACAAGTGAGCCCCATGAAGGATTCTACTCGGGTGTTGATCCGAGGTTCTTCCTAGGTGGCGGATCGGAGTTCTACCTAGATGGCCGACTCTACGTCTATCCGGATGGGATCGAGATCTTACTCAAGTGACGATTGAAGATTCTATTTGGATGATGAGTCGATGTCCTATCGATGCAATGGATTCGGATGGCTGACTAAAGGATCTATTGGATGGTTAACTCAAGTTTATCTTTGAAGTATGATCATCATTATTTATTGACATGATATCAGCTGTATCAGATGAGAGATTTATTCAAAAGCATGATATTCATCGTTGATTGGACGTGGCCCAACAGCCCCATCATATTAGTTTTTGTTTTGCTCTCTGCGCATACAAAACGTAGAAAATCTTCGCTCCACTGGGCTGAGGGAATCGGGTTAACATTGTCGTCTCTTATGGTTTAGCCCTGCACGTCATGGTCATTCGCAAAATCCTTCGGCTGTCAAGAGACATAACACCTCAATGATTGCGATCTTCCGAAACAGCAGCAGACAGTAATTAAGACGGCTGCCGACCTCTCGCCTGGCTAACGGTTGGACGGCACCCAGCGCAAATCTGGCCTCTACTTTACATCTATAATAAATTACTCCGCGGATGCACTATAGAGATTGAGTCAGCCGCAGTCATACCCTCTCTCATATATCCCTCCGTCATAAAATCATAAAAGAAACAGTTACGTTAGTAAGTGTGGTCCAGCGGAACAACGGACACGAAGACTCATGAAATCAATCCGTGACGGCGGTAAGCACGCTGATAATAATGGCGCGCCGTTAACCGCTGCTGTCCGCCACGTGGCGCCCTCCCCGTGCTCTCGTCCTTACCGGTGGCGCCACTCCCGCCACGTCGCCGCCCCTTCCGTCATTTCACTCGATCTCTAATTATTATTATTATTTATTACTGCTACTCTACGAATTTTTTAATATTAAATTATTCAGGAAGAAGACAGATAAGTCCTTGTTTAATGTACGCCTGACACGCTCGGTGATGATATTTTATTTGAGTTTTTGGGTATTTTCGTTGCAAGGATGATGGATTGATGAAACGGTGGCATGGATGATGGATGGTGGTGGTGGTGGTTATCATGGGGGATCGATGTTGAATGATTAAAAATATCGGCGGCCCAGGGACGCAGAGGGACCGCGCAGTCATAGCCGCCATCGCTTTTCAAACGCAACCCCACCTCTCGCTCCTACCCTCTACGCTCAGGTTGTGCTTTCTATTATCATCGTCATCGTTATGAGGATTCTAGAGAGAGAAACTCGAGGCTCAACGATCTGAGCCCACTAGGGTGGTCTCTCTCCTCCCACGACCACGAGAAAAACGGGTATAAATACCCCTCCTCATCACCCACCCGTTAAGGCCTCACACTCTAAATGATGAGCCAAGCCGTACGTTACCACCCAACCATTGCCCCAACCATCCCAAAGCAACACAAAGATTAGATCGGAGCGTCGCCAAACAGGAGTGCACTGCGTGAGAGATCCACGACTCCGTTAGACATCTCTCCTAATTCCTTTCCCTCCTTTGTTGTTGCTGTTCCTTGTTCCACCCAGCCGTGATCCCTTCTTCACTACTACTTCTTCTTCTTCTGTAACTCACTTCTAGTCTCAAACTGATCATACTACTCTATTCGGAATATATATAGTAGGGATAGGGATGGAGGAGGTGGAAGGGGGAGTAGTAGCGGTGAGGGAGTTCGACCGGGAGAGAGACTGCGATGGGGTGGAGGCGGTGGAGCGGATGTGCGAGGTGGGGCCTAGTGGCGAGGTGTCCCTCTTCACTGATCTCCTCGGCGATCCCGTCTGCCGCGTCCGCCACTCCCCCGCCTATCTCATGCTGGTACTCCTCTCCTCTCTTCTTCGTCCTCGTCTTCTGACATCTATGAGTGCGGGTTTTCTCTTGTCTGCTTTTGTTGACGTGAAGTTTGATAATTATAAAATATAATTTTTAAAGGTAGCGGAGACGAGTGGGCCGGAGGGGAAGATCGTGGGTGTGGTCCGGGGCTGCATCAAGACCGTCACCTGCGACAAGAAGCCCCACCGCGCCGGTGCTCCGGCGAGACAGTACAGCGCCGCCACCCACAGCCCCATCTACACCAAGGTCGCTTACCTTCTCGGCCTCCGCGTCTCTCCTCCCCACCGGTGAGCCTAACGAGTCCAAGCGTTTATTCCTTGATCGCTTCCTGATCACCTGATGGTTAATGAATAGTTTATCCCATTCTTTATTCCTCAGTAGTTTAATTATCAGCGGAATTACTCTGGTGGAATATAGGCGGAGGGGAATAGCCCTGAAGCTGGTGAGAAGGATGGAAGAGTGGTTCCGAGAGAAGGGCGCGGAGTACGCTTACATGGCCACCGAAAAAGACAACGAGGCGTCGGTGAGGTTATTTACTGGGCGGTGCGGATACTCCAAGTTCCGGACACCGGCCATCCTCGTGCACCCAGTCTTTGCCCACCGCGTCCCCGTCTCCCGCCGTGCCCAGATTCTCCGCCTCCACGCACCCGACGCAGAAACCCTCTACCGCCGCCTGTTCGCCACCACCGAGTTCTTTCCCCGTGACATCGACGCCGTCCTCTCGAATCCTCTCTCGTTGGGGACTTTCCTCGCCGTGGAACCGGGGTTCCAGTGGGGGGGAATCGAGGCGTTCCTCGCGGCGCCGCCGGAGTCGTGGGCGGTGCTGAGCGTGTGGAACTCCAAGGAGGTGTTCCGGCTGGAGGTGCGGGGGGTGTCGCGGTGGTGGCGAGGGTTGGCGAGGACGAGTCGGGCGGTGGACCGGGCGTTGCCGTGGCTGCGGATCCCGTCGGTGCCCGACCTGTTCCGGCCGTTCGGGCTCTACTTCCTATACGGCGTGGGCGGGAAGGGGCGGCGGGCGGCGGAGATGGTGAAAGCTTTGTGCCGGAACGCGCACAACATGGCCTGGCAGGGGGGGTGCGGCGTGGTGGCGACGGAGGTGGCGGCGTGCGAGCCACTCCGGCCAGGGATCCCCCACTGGGGGAGGCTATCGTGCGCGGAGGACTTGTGGTGCGTGAAGCGCCTCGCCGAGGACTACAGCGACGGGGCCCTTGGCGACTGGAGCAAGGCTTCCCCGGGGCCGTCCATCTTTGTGGACCCCAGGGAGTTCTGATCGCGGGCCCATCCCGATCCAACGGCCACACATTATTCGAATCTTTTAGACTTTTTTTTGCCTTTCTTTTCAAATTAAAAATGTCTCCAACTTTTGGGAGGTTGCTTTTTGTGACGGTGGAAACGAAAAACGGAAAACGGAAACGGGATTATAAGTAGATATTCCCCCCGTGTAAACGGATACGGGGATTCCTTACGATTTTGGAACGAGTCGGAGATATGGGGATGGAAATAGAATCCAGGAGAAAGATGTGGTGGGAGTGGAAATAATTCCATGTCCTCCTCCTCTTTAAGTTCTTATATTCTCTTTATATCTTGCCACCTTCTTTCTAAAAGTATGGCGATCCTGTTCTTGTCTTTGATGCGAATCAGGCCATGGCCCATGGTGTCTTCTCTTCTGGATCACCAATGGCGTGCCAGCTTCGTTGCACCTTATCTGGATGCACAATGACGTTTTTGCCCTTACGTTTTCCGGTGTCTCTTTCCGGCATGGTGGTTGAGCCAGGCTAATTGGGGAAGGGTGCGCGTGTTATTTTGACGTGAGTGGGATCCCGATCGACGCGTGTCCCCCCCGCCGACGGGAGGAGGGCCAGCAGTGGGATGTGACGTGATACACGGGTGAGTTCTGTTCCCAAAGTCCATGGGCCCCAGGGAAGGCAAATTTGGTCGCGTCTGGTCCAATGGAGTCGGGTCCGGTCCCTGTACGAAGCCCACTTAAATGGGAACGTACAGTTTCCTCTCCTCTTGGTGGGTTCTCACCTCAGCCATAACTCCGGACGTGAGGTGTGGGTCCGGTGCTGTCGGGTGGGGTCCCCGACCACGTATCCTGCTGGCGTGTCAGACAAACCAGGTGCCCCAGGTTCGCGATTCTGACCGCCTCTAGTGGAGTTCGACGCCTCCTCCACCGGACACCCAATTAGAACCCCTCATGATATTTCACACGTGCGTAATAATCCAAATCCGATATTTTTTTAAAGAAAAATATTAAAAAATAAAAATAAAATCTAAAATATTAAATTAATAAACAAATGCTATGCATACTATATTCAAAATTAAATATAACTAAAAAAATTTAATTCTTAATCATAGTTGTCAGAACGAATCGAACCATCGGTTGGATCGGTTGAACCGGAACCCGAAGGCAAGCCGGTCCGGTTCGGTTCTAACATAAAACTAGATGTGTAAGCGATCCGAAATAATCCGGTCAACCATCCGATTCACGATCAATCCAATCCGAATCGGACAGGATTGTCATGTTAATCTTAAATTTTTTATTAAAAATTAATTTTTATTAATATAAATATATTTTATATTAAAATAATTGATCGATGTTCAACATCCGGTGACCCGAGCCTTGGCTGGATTAATGTCCGGGCCGAATGTGACAACTATGCCTTAGATACAAAATGACCATGTCAAAAAAAAAAAAAATTCTTATTATGTAACAAAGTTAAAACTGAATCAATTTCATTCAAATTAACTTGATTAGATCGCTCTTGATTGGTTTCACAATATGTTTGAATTGATATTTTAGAATCAAAATTATTGGATTAGTGTTAATTTTTATCCTAAACTTGATCCAATAGGATCGGTGCTTACTTTTTAAAAAAAATTATTATTGTATATATTAAGATAAAAAATGTTATATCAAATAAGCCTTGATTTTTATCAAGTCGCTTTATGTATGAAATTTTATGCTCAGAGCCTTTCCATTGGAACCACATGGATTCTTTGGTTGAGGATCGACCAGGGAAATTATTTGCTAACCACTTAGTCTCTTCATGGAACTTTTGATAGCTTTTTAATCATGACGAACGTCTAACATGAACGAAGGATCCGTGTGAAATTGAAGAGGAAAGGCTAGGTTATGTAATTATAGGCTTTCATATTTCATTTGAGTGAGGTGCAATCATATGTGTTTGAAGCAATTTCATTAGTGGCGTAATATATTTGTCGGTAGTTGAAATTGTAGTGATTCAAGCTATTGGTCAAGAGCTAGGAGAGGGATGATGAAATTCTCAAAGAAAATATTATTAGTATTTTGACTAATGAGTACGAACATTGCGGTTCAGGGGGCGGTCGGTTGGTGTTGGGAGAGAGAGAGAGAGAGAGAGAGAGAGAGTAAAATATAACATGTTTCATTGGCAAAGCAACAAGTGGATGCATTGGATCATGAAGATTATTGCAAGATAATGTTTTATCTTTTCTTTCAATGCATGTGTTGGTTGTTGAATGATCAAAGTAAGTTCATCATTATATATATATATATATATATATATATATATATATATATATATATATATATATATATATATATATATATATGTATGTATGTATGTATGTATGTATGTATGTATGTATTTGGATCAATGTATGTATATGTATATGTATATATATTCATACAAGTAAATTTGACTATATTCGAATATAGTCAAGTTTATTTCCAATCATTTTCTCTATCCTTGGATCCGATCCATACAATTCACGTATGGATCCTAAAGATAAAAATAAAAATAAAAGATTGGATGGCTTCGAAATTATTAAAAAAGTGATCAAATTCTATACTTAGCTACATTTAAACTTAAATCTAGTCATCCTTATCTTTAAATCCATATAGTTTAAGAATCCTAAAAAAGAAAAAGATAAAGTGGCTTTGAAATTCGTATGGATTCAAGGATGGAAGAGATCCACACTTGAATCCATATGAATCCATAAGGGTCTCAGAAGTATTATACCTTTTATTTTTATCTTTGAAATTTGTGAACGGTATAAATCTAAAGATGAAAAAGATAATCGAATTTACTTCTAGTTAAATTTATACACATAATACACATAGAGAGAGGAGTTGTGTTAGAATAAGCCTTGAATTTTAACTAGTCTTATGTTCCTAGCCTTCTGATTGGGATCACATGAACTCTCTAGTTGAGAATCAATAGAAAAATTATTTGTTAACTAAGTAACTCGTTTCATGAAATTTGTTTTCTACCACAGTGTTCTCCTCAGTTTTAATCATGCCTAATATCTAGCATTAATGGAAGATCCATTGAAATTGAAGAGAAAAGGCTTAAGTTATGCAATCATAGATTCATTTGAGTGAGATGCAAAAATATATTTGAAGTAATTTCATTAGTGGTGTAA
This sequence comes from Calamus simplicifolius, assembly GCA_900491605.1. Taxonomy (NCBI): domain Eukaryota; kingdom Viridiplantae; phylum Streptophyta; class Magnoliopsida; order Arecales; family Arecaceae; genus Calamus; species Calamus simplicifolius. The sequence continues at coordinate 748,972 of UESW01003974.1, read as the reverse complement.
TATATTTGTCTCTAGTTGAATTTATAGTGATTCAAGTTCTTGGTCAAAAGCTAGGAGCTGGATGTTGAATTCTCAAAGAAAAAATCAAAGAAAATATCATTAATATGTTGACTCATGAGCAAAAACTAGGGCTGAAAACGTGCTTTAAGGTGAATAGACCCTTGTCATTTTCATGAAACAAACCCAAAAATTCCCTAGCTCAGAGTCATAGAACTTAAATAAAATTGTACCTAATCCAACCTCTAATTTGAAGCCTGCTCTCTATGCATTGGCAAATTCTTTCTTAAACCTAAGGGTGGCAACGTGGGATACAACTCATGAATGTGATTTGATTCAACACAGGATTAACGGAATTTATCTAAGCATAAATAATATAGGTCAAACTTAGATTGATTAGTTAAACATGATCAATAAGCAAGTCATATCGAGTTGACTTGCTAACTCAAAATTAACCTAATTGATCTTCTCTCTCACTCCATCCCACCATCTCCTTCTTCATTAAATCTAGTGGTAGCAATTTTGAACATAACCCATGAATATGATTCAATTCAATGCGGAGTTAACATATATGGATTGAGTATAAATGTGTTAGAACCAAAATAAGCAAGTTATATCTCGAATTGACCTGCAAATTCAAAATTTGTCCAAGTTGACCTTCTCTCTCTCTTTCTAGCCCCTTCCATGCACTAACCCTCCTGGACTTCCTCTAGGTCAACCCCACTTGCTACTCTCCAGCATGTCATTCAAAAGCTTGAATTGGTCTATTCAAGTTTCGATTGGGTTGACTTTTAGGGAAGTATCGGGCTTAAGCTTGACTGAAAGCTTAGAAAAATTATTATCGAAAAAGTCTTAACGTATCAGGCTTAGGCTTGACTGAAAGCTTAAAAAAAATATTATCAAAAAAGTTTTGCTGTATTATATACAATAATTCATGCACGATGCATGCGTATGTCAAAAATAAAAAAAAAAATATTTTTACTCTTGATATGTACGGCACATGCACTAATGCGCTAATCGTCGAATGCGATGCGTGACCTACACCACATCTGATGCAAAAAGATTTTTTCATGATCATTTAGACTAAGCTTAAGCTAAAAGAAAAGTGGTTCAACCTGTCCCACTTCCAACCCCAAAAAAGGTACCAACATTTGCCTTCTTCTAAGTCTTCACACCATGTAAAATTAAATTAATATCTGAGATTCTAAGCAAACCTTCCCAATGGTTGGTTGAAAACACTTCTTGAAAAGCATTCAAAGTCTGCAATAATATAATCACTTGCATGCATGATTTGCTTAATATACTACATATATATGAATATGCTCATCTTTTATTTACTTCTAATAATTTTGAGATAGAGTAATTTATATTAAAACCCATTAGATCCTAGAACGTTTCGATTTGGGCGGTATCGCAAAAGAAGCTAAAGGGAACATAAAATCGGCACAATTTTTTTTCTTAAGATTTTGTGCAACGATCTAAGATACTGAAGTCAACAAAGCTAAAAAGTCACCCGCTAAAAGAGCGACATGGTAAATGGGTTGTCACTTCTCCATATTCTGGAATCAAAGTTGATATTTTATGCTCTCGTAGAGCCAAAAATCACTCTAGTCCATATTCTGGAATCAAAGTTTATATTTTAAGCTCTCGTAGAGCCAGAAATCACCATTCAGCTTCTTCATATTCTGGAATCAAAGTTGATATTTTATGCTCTCGTAGAGCCAAAAATCACTCTAGTCCATATTCTGGAATCAAAGTTTATATTTTAAGCTCTCGTAGAGCCAGAAATCACCATTCAGCTTCTCCATATTCTGGAATCAAAGTTGATATTTTATGCTCTCGTAGAGCCAAAAATCACTCTAGCCCATATTCTGGAATCAAAGTTTATATTTTAAGCTCTCGTAGAGCCAGAAATCACCATTCAGCTCATCCAGCTGAATGGAAGGATCGATGCCCGAGCATTGTGTAAGTTTTTTTTTTTTTTTTTCCCTAGATTTTTTATTATGAGGAATATATGGACGTCCTATTTTTAATTATATTCTAGATCATTTGCGAGGAGCTCGCCCAGATTCTCGGCCACGTTCTTGGCGCTTTCCTTGGGACGGCAGAAGTGGAGCGAATGGTGGCTACTTGGGAGCTTGGTGTCGTCAGGGAGTACTTCACCTTCACGGAGAGCGGATCACTGACGTTTGACTTGTGGGGGGTGGAAGCCATGGCCAGGGGTAGGAGGAAGACCATATGAATTATGGTGCAAATTTTGAAAGCAATGGGAATGGAGGAGGAATTTATAAGAATGCCTGAATTGCACCAATACGGAATAAATGGGTTTGAGTTAATCGTTAACTAAATTTATATTATAATTGTATCGGCATCATTATAATATGAATAATCATTTGTATCATACGCTGATTTCTTAATTTTAAAATAATAGAGTTATGATATAATTAATTTTAAATTAATTATATTTTATTTTTTATGATCCAATTAATTAAATTTTTTTTTACAGATGATGAAACTTAAATTGCTTAGTTTAAATAATTTAATACTTTGATGAATTTTGATGTAGCTCATCATCATGTTAGCATATATATATTATTTATATTTAAAATAAAGCAATAGGTTAATGTTTAGTGGGTTATGTCAAATAGGTCGTGCTCATTCGTATTTAAGTGAGTTGTTACACAAATGATGCTGTTTTAATTCAATACAATTTATATATTAAATGTGTTACAAAGATCATGTCATGTTACCTATTTAATAATTGAGCCATACTCATGCTGGAATTTTTGAAACGGTTAACTAATCGTCCCTTATTCATGCTAACAGATTGCAAATAAGTTAGAGCCATTCATGATTTGATCCGATTAAATCCAACCTAATCCATTTTTAGAGACCTAAGGGTTGGATTATATTTAAAAATTAAACTTGATCTAAATTTGGAGCAGATCCAGCTCTTGTATTTTTTAACCCAATCTATCTTAAACACAATTTATTCCAACCTATGAGTTATATATAATTGGTCCGACTACTGAATATTACTTGTTCTGATAGAGGTGAGACTACTAAATATTACTTGGTCAAATAATTTATCCTTTGATATGGTTTGAATGGAGCTGCACCAACTATTACTATAAAACCTGATGGGGCCAGTTGACCCCATGAAAAATAAAATTTTTTGAACGGCTCCAAAGGCCGACACCCAACGGCCCCAAATGCCGATACCCGACGGCTTCAAAGGCCGACACCCGATGGCTCCAAATGCCGACATCCGACGGCCCCAAATGCCGACACCCAAAGGCCTCAAAGGCCGACACCCGACGGCCCCAAATGCCGATACCCGACGGCTCCAAAGGCCGACACCCGACGGCTCCAAAGGCTGACACCCGACGGCCCCAAATGCCGACACCCGACGGCCGACACCCAACGGCTCCGCGACCGACGGTCCCAAAGGCCGACGCCTCCAAGACCGGCGGCCCTGGCACTTCCCAGCCGGCCACAGCGTCTCCAAGCCAGGCGGCCCCGGTACGTTCCCAGCCGGCCCTGGCCTCTCCAAGCCAGCCGGCCCCGGCTTCTCCAAGCCAGGCGGCCCCGACACCTTCCCAGCCGGCCCCGGCCTCTCCAAGCCAGGCGGCCCTGGCACCTTCCCAGTCGGTCCCGGCCTCTCCAAGCCAGGTGGCCCTGGCACCTTCCCAGCCGGCCCCGGCACCTTCCCGACTCGGCCCCGGCGTCTCCAGCCCCGCCGAGTCGGCCAAAGCCATCCCCGGCCGGCCCGACTCGGCCCCGGCGTCTCCAGCTCCGTCGAGTCGACCAAGGCCATCCCCGGCCGGCCCAACTCGGCCCCGGCGTCTCCAGCCCCGCCGAGTCGGCCAAGGCCATCCTCGGCCGGCCGACTCGGCCCCGGCGTCTCCAGCTCCGCCGAGTCGGCCAAGGCCATCCCCGGCCAGCCCGACTCGACCCCGACGTCTCCAGCTCCACTGAGTCGGCCAAGGCCATCCTCGGCCGGCCCGACTTGGCCCCGGCGTCTCCAGCCCCGCCTAGTCGGCCGAGGCCATCCCCAGCCGGCCCGACTCGGCCCCGGCGTCTCCAGTTCTACCGAGTCAGCCAAGGCCATCCCCGGCCGGCCCGACTCGGCCCCGGCGTCTCCAGTTCCGCCGAGTCAGCCAAGGCCATCCCAGGCCGGCCCGACTCGGCCCCGATGTCTCCAGCTCCGCCGAGTCGGCCAAGGCCATCCCCGGCCGGTCCGACTCGGCCCCGGTGTCTCCAATTCCGTCCAGTCGGCCCCGCCCCGGCACTGCCTTGCCGGTGGGATTGGCCCTTGCCATCTCGGGTCAACCCGGCTCGGCCCTGATTAAACTGGATTCCCCAGTTCCCGCCAGATCGGTCCCAGCGGTTCAAGAAACCACCTCTTTGATGTGCGCCGCCCGACAACACTAGACGCGCGCCGCTCGACAGCGCCGCTCGACATCGCCGACGCATGCCGCCCGACAGCCCCGTCGGCTGATGGGACGTCGCTCGCTAACCAGCCCAGATTCGCGCAAGGGCTCAGCAGATGCCCTGACTCACGCAGACCCATGTGATCGTGCCAGCATCACCCCCTATAAAAGGGTATATTACATCGAGAACCAGGTAACACAAGTTTACACACTGATGCCCTAATTTTCAGAAGAAGAATCCAATTCTTCCGTGATCTCTCTCTTCTCAAGAGCTCTCTCAAGCTCCTTCTCTGCTGTGACCTCAGTCACTGACTAGGGCATCGGAGGGTCCCACCGGATAACCCTCTCCGGTCTTGGGACTTCTTTGCAGTGACCCGGTAAAGAAGGAGAGCCTCCGTTCTTGACGTCCAGGAGAGGTGATCGAGCGTCATCAGATTGGCGCGCCAGGAAGGGGGGATAAGAAACAGTAGCGAACGATCTCCCGGAGCTACACCCTTCGTCCTCTCTCTTCTCCCAGAAGCCATGGTGGTGATGCGAGCTCAGGATGCCTCCGTCAGCTGTCCGGCGGGGCTCATCCCGCCAGCTAGGCAGCATGAGGCCGATCCCCCTGCTGCTAACCTTCCGGTTGCCGGCCCGCCACCGGACGCCGCTGTCCAAACGGTGGAGCAGCTGGCAACCCTCTCTCAGCAAGTCCAGAATCTCACTACCATGGTCCACGGGCTCCAGCAGCAGTAGTCCGTGGACACCCAACACTAGACCGCTCCCCCCGCCAGTCAGCAGTCGGCGAGGGGAGGCTCCCCCCGGTGAGGGATCGGCCGACGTCAAGCTTCCCCCAGGAAGCCTTGGCGCGAGCCTTCCAAGCGGCTGCGGTCCCCTGACCACGGCCCCAGCGAGTTTCCTCCCAAGCCACATCATCACGAGGAACCCAGGCGGAAGTCCCGACTTCCGTCTCCATCTCCTTCAGCCTCCTCTTCTTCCTCCTCCTCCGAGCCATCTCGGAGGGCCCCGATGATCAACTGTCAGGCGAAGGAACGCCTGGAGGAGTACAACCAGCGCCTCGACGAGCTCGCCAGGAAGATCAACCATCAGCCGGAGGAAGAGTTCGATACTCGTCCTCCTTACACCCGCCGCATATTGGAGGAACCGGTTCCCTCCAGGTTCCGCTTCCCCCAGGTGGACCCGTACGACGGTACGACCGACCCCCTCGACCACCTCGAAAGCTACAAGGCCATAATGCAAGTCTAAGGCACCTCAGACGCCCTTCTCTGCAAGGCCTTCCCTGTAACCCTGCGGAAGGTCGCCCGTGCGTGGCATTCACGCCTGTCCCCCCACAGCATAGACTCCTTCCGGGAGCTGGAGAGGGCATTTTTGGCCCACTTCGATGCCTGCCTCTGGATCCCAAGGGTGGCGGACAGCCTCTTCTCCATCCGCCAGAAGGAAGGAGAGTCCCTGCGGGACTTCGTGTCCCGATTCAAAACCGCCGCCCTCGAGGTCTACCATCTCGATGATGCGGTGGCCACCCTGGCGCTGAAGCGGGGACTCCTTCCGTCCCGCTTCACCTTCTCCCTGGACAAGAAGCCTCCGAGCTCTTACTCCGACCTCCTCCTCCGGGCCCAGAAGTATATCCGGGCGAACGAAGCCGACCTCACCCGCCGGGAGTCTTCGAAGGGCTTCAGCCACAAATCCGCTCGCCCTGAGCCGAGCGGACCTCCCCGACATCGCCGATCTGACTCGCCTCTCCGGTCCGACAACATGCGCCGAAGTCCTGTCCCCGACGAGGGTAATCTCACTCCCCTCCTTGCCCCTCGATCCCACATCCTGATGGAGATCGAGGGCGAGCCCTACCTTCAACGTCCTCCCCCTATAAAGAAAGGTGTACCCCGCGACAGAAGCCGCTATTGTCGATTCCATCGGGACTACAGCCACGACACCGACAACTGCTACAGCTTGAAGCGGGCCATCGAGGAGCTCATCCAACGGGGCTACCTCGGCAAGTACATCCAGAAGATGCCACAGCCGCTGCAGGCCATCATGGGGCCTCCACCAGCTCAAGCCACCATCGAAACACTCCCAAGGAGTAGACTGTCGGGATGGTGTCCTGGGGATCAGCCCATGCGTTCAAGCGGCCGAGGGGGGAGGGGGCACCAAATAATGTAATGCCCCGGGGGGAGACTGCTGTAATGGAAAATGTAAACAATGAAGGCGTAGTCGTCGCTATGACGATCGCCAAACACCCTGTAAAAAGGATATTAGTTGATAGTGGCAGCTCGGCTGACATCCTTACTTATGACACTTTTGTTCGGATGGGTTTATCTGTTGACTCCCTTCAGTCGGTGGCAACCCCGCTGGTCGGATTTACTGGAGATTCTGTGAGGGTTGAGGGCGAAATATCCTTGCCTGTGACGGCCGGAACCCCACCATGCCAAAGCACCATGATCATGAAATTCCTGGTCGTAATGGTCTCTTTGGCATACAACGCCATTCTTGGGCGTCCCGGCCTGAATCTTTTGGATGCGATTATCTCCACCCGATGCCTACTGGTGCAGTTCCCCACCAGCGAGGGAGTTGGGAAGATGCGCGGGGAGATAGGCCCGGTCTTACCTTGCTATCATACGGCGTCAAGCCCTTTGGAGGCCGACCCGGCCCTGGAAGCATCCGATCCTAGAGATTCCGCCAAAGGAGGGGAGCCCGCCGAGCACCTCCTGACTTTCCCCCTCAATGATGACCCAGCAAGGACCGTCCATGTGGGCGGACTCCTCCCCCTGGAAGACCGGGAGCGCCTCTTAGCTTTCCTGCGGGCTAACTCGAACGTCTTTGCCTGGTCAGCTTCTGACATGCTCGGCATCCCCCCGGAGGTCATCACCCACAAGCTCAACATCGACCCGCGCCACCATCCAATCCGTTAAAAGAAGAGGAGCTTTGCCCCCAACCGACAAAGGGCGATTGATGAAGAAATCAACAAGCTAATCAGCGCTGGCCACATCCAGGAGGCGCACTACCCAAGCTGGCTGGCCAACGTAGTCATGGTGCGCAAGGCAAACGGGAGCTGGAGGATCTGTATAGACTTCATCGACCTCAACAAGGCGTGCCCAAAAGACAGCTTTCCCTTGCCGAGAATCGATCAGCTGGTCGATTCCACCTTTGGTCACGAGCTTCTCAGCTTCATGGATGCCTTCTCCGGATACAATCAGATAAGGATGGACCCCGGCGACGAAGAGCACACCTCCTTCGTGACAGAGAAAGGCATTTACTGTTACAAGGTGATGCCTTTCGGCCTCAAGAATGCAGGAGCGACATATCAAAGGCTGATGAACAAGGTGTTCCAGGACCAGCTCGGCCGGAACATGGAAGTCTATATGGACGACATGCTGACAAAGAGCACCCATGCCATCGACCACATCTCCGACCTGGAAGAAACTTTTAACAACCTCCGTCGCTTTCAAGTCAAGCTGAACCCCAAGAAGTGTGCTTTTGGGGTCACGGCAGATAAATTTTTGGGCTTTATGGTGACCCAGCGCGGAATCGAGGCGAACCCAGAGAAAATCAGTGCCATCCTCGACATGAGGCTGCCGTCCAACAAGAAGGAAGTGCAACGGCTAACGGGAAGGATAGCAGCTCTGAGTCGTTTCCTCTCGAGATCGGTGGAGAGGTGCTTGCCTTTCTTCAAGGCCCTGCGGAAGGTGAATGGTTTTGCATGGACGGACGACTGCCAGGAAGCTTTCGATGGCTTAAAGGTGTTCCTATCCTCCCCACCGCTCCTCTCCAAGCCAAGAGATGGGGAGAGTCTTTTCCTTTACTTAGCCGCCTCCTCAGAAGCCGTCAGCTCAATCCTGGTGCGCCTTGACACTAACGGAGCCCAAAGGCCTGTCTACTACGTGAGCAAGGTCCTACACGACGCCGAGGTCAGGTATTCCAAAACAGAGAAAGTCATTTTTGCCTTGATAGTCTCTGCCTGGCGTCTCCGCCCGTACTTCCAAGCCCATCCTATCGTGGTGCTCATGGACCAGCCTCTCCGAGCCATCCTGGCCCATCCGGATACTTCGGGTCGACTCGCCAAGTGGGCCATCAAGCTAGGAGAATTCGACGTCTCTTTCCAAGTGCGACCGGCCTTAAAGTCCCAGGTCCTGGCCGACTTCCTGGTCGAGTGCACTTGGGCGGAAGAGGATCTCAAGGAGGTTCTTGGGGAGCAGCCCAGGCCCGAGCCAAGAGGTGATGGAGAGACCTGGATTCTCCATGTGGACGGCGCATCGAATTCTCAAGGGAGCGGCACCGGCCTCATTCTTGCCGGGCCGGAAGGAGAAAAAACCGAGTGCGCCCTGAGATTTCTTTTTGAAGCCACCAACAACCAGGCGGAGTACGAAGCCCTGCTGGCCGGGTTGAGGTTAGCCCAGAAGGTTGGAGCAAAGCACCTCAGAGCCTACACGAACTCGCAACTCGTCTCCGGGCAAATCAATGGAGAGTATGAGGCGCGCGACCTCGTTATGGTGCAATATCTGAAAAAGGTTCAACTCTTGACCTCCTCACTGTCCTACTTCAGCATCAGTTACATCCCCCGAAGTGAAAACGCAAAGGCCGACGTCCTCTCTCGACTGGCTACCTCTGCCGACGGCTTGACAAGGGACGCCTACATTGAATATCTAGAAAGGCCCAGTATAGAGGACGGGGAGGAAGTCCTCCCACTCACCCTGGAACCTACATGGATGGACGCCTATGTCCGCTACCTCACCGACGGCACCCTCCCTGACGACTGCAACGAAGCAAGATTGCTCAAGTGGAGGGCCTCCAAGTTCATCCTCCTTGACGGGTGCCTATACAGAAGGTCGTTCTCCTACCCGTTGCTTAAGTGCGTAGGCCCCGCCGATGCTGACTACGTACTCAGAGAAATCCACGAGGGCATTTGCGGGAACCATCTGGGGGCAGGTCCTTAGCCCAGAAGGCTCTCCGTCAGGGGTACTTCTGGCTCACTATGAAGGAGGACGCGGCCAAGCTAGTTCAAAGGTGTGACGGCTGCCAGCGCCACACGCACATCCAACGTCAGCCGCCAGCCCCGCTGAGCCCACTCTCGGCTCCGTGGCCCTTCACCCAGTGGGGAATGGACATCCTTGGACCGTTCCCCCCAGCTTTAGGGTAGCGGAGATTCTTGTTGGTCGCCATCGACTATTTTACCAAGTGGGTCGAGGTCGAGGCGTTGGCCAAAATCACTGAGAGCAAAGTTAAGGCTTTCTTCTGGAAGTTGATCATATGCCACTTTGGCTTGCCTCACACCCTCGTCACGGACAACGGCCGCCAATTCAACAACGAGGCATTCAAAGCCTTCTGCGAGGAGCTAGGCATTCACCACCGATTCACCTCCGTCGGCCACCCCCAAACCAACGGGGAGGCTGAGGTCATGAACCGCACCATCCTCAGAGGGCTCAGGACTCGCCTAGACGGTTCCAAGGGACGCTGGGTAGAAGAGCTCCCCAGTGTGATATGGGCCTACTACACAATGCCCAGAGCCCCGATGGGCGAAACTCCTTTCAGCCTCTCCTTCGGATCCGAGGCCGTCATCCCCGTCGAGATCGGATTACCCAGTCCACGTGTGGAGTCCTTCAGTGAGGAAGGCAACTCCGCGCTGATTCGGGCCAACCTAGACTTCATCGACGAGGCGCATGACAGAGCGAGACTGCGCATGGCGACCTTTCGCCAGCGAGCGGATAAGTACTACAACGCCCGGGTTCGTCCTAAGGTTTTTCGCTGCGGAGACTTGGTGCTACAAAAGGCCGAGGTATCAAAGCCTACCGAAGGGGGCAAGCTATCCCCCAACTGGGAAGGTCCCTACCGCATCGCCGAGGCATTCCACCGGGGGGCATACAAACTAGAAGAGCTTGACGGGAAGCTCATTCCATGTACCTGGAATGCGGACAACCTCCGCCAGTATTACCAATGATGTACTCCCCAAAGCATAAATAACAAAAAAGGCCCCTTCTGACGACACAGCTTGTCCTCCCTTAAGTCTTTCAAAAGTAGCTCACTGGCATCGCGGCCCACGAGACACCACTCGGCCCCGGCACGGCGGTGCCCCCAAGTCGGTCAAGACCCTAAAGGCTCCATACCCGGTTGAGTCACCACTTGGGCGACACACAAACCCCCAAGATGGTTCAAAAGGAGCTCGCTGGTATCGCGGCCCACGAGACACCACTCGGCCCCGGCACAGCGGTGCCCCCGAGTCGGTCAAGACCCTAAAGGCTCCATACCCGGTTGAGTCGCCACTTGGGCGGCACACAAACCCCCAAGATGGTTCAAAAGGAGCTCACTGGCATCGCGGCCCACGGGATACCACTCGGCCCTGACACGATGGTGCCCCCGAGTCGGTCAAGACCCTAAAGGCTCCGTACCGGTTGAGTCGCCACTTGGGTGGCACACAAACCCCCAAGATGGTTCAAAAGGAGTTCACTAGCATTGCGGCCCACGGGACACCACTAGGCCCCGGCACAGCGGTGCCCCCGAGTCGGTCAAGACTCTAAAGGCTCCGTACCCGGTTGAGTCGCCACTTGGGCGGCACACAAACCCCCAGGCTGGTTCAAAAGGAGCTCACTGGCATCGCGGCCCACGGGACACCACTCGACCCCGGCACGATAGTGCCCCCGAGTAGGTTAAGACCCTAAAGGCTCCGTACCCGGCTGAGTCGCCCCTCGCAGCGGTTCCACACCCCCGAGGCGGTTCAAAAGGAACCTGACGACTCCCAGCTCTCAGGTCACCCTCCGGGGTTCACTCCCAGACCCCGCGTTGGGAGAGGATTACTAGCCGCCCTCAGCTAGCCAAAGAAGGCACACAGACGTCCATCCAAGGCAGCGCAAGGTGCCAAGGTAAAAGTTCTACACTCGTTTCGCTTAACCGATGTGGGGCACGCAAGCTCAAGGAGTGTGGGGGGCATTTGATGGGGCCAGTTGATCCCATGAAAAATAAAATTTTTTGGACGGCTCCAAATGCTGACACCCGACGGCCCCAAATGCCAACACCCGAGGCCCCAAATGCCAACACCCGACGGCTCCAAAGGCCGACACCCGACGGCCCCAAATGCTGACACCCGACGGCCCCAAAGGCCGACACCCGATGGCCCCAAATGCCGACACCCGATGGCTCCAAAGACCGACACCCGACGGCCCCAAATGTTGACACCCGACGGCTCCAAAGGCCGACACCCGATGGCCCCAAATGCTGACATCCGACGGCTCCAAAGGTCGACACCCGACGGCCCCAAATGCCAACACCCGACGGCTCCAAAGGCCGACACCCGACGGCCCCAAATGCCGACACCCAACGGCCCCAAAGGCCGACACCCGACGGCTCCGCGACCGACGGCCCCAAAGGCCGACGCCTCCAGGACCGGCGGCCCCGGCACTTCCCAGCCGGCCACGGCGTCTTCAAGCCAGGTGGCCCCAGCACGTTCCCAGCCGGCCCCGGCCTCTCCAAGCCAGGCGGCCCCGGCACCTTCCCAGCCGGCCCCGGCCTCTTCAAGCCAAGCGGCCCCAGCACGTTCCTAGCCGGCCCCGGCCTCTCCAAGAGAGGCGGCCCCGGCACCTTCCCAGCCGGCCCCAGCCTCTCCAAGCCAGGCGGCCCCGGTACGTTCCCAGCCAGCCCCGGCCTCTCCAAGCCAGGCGGCCCCGGCACCTTTCCGACTCGGTCCCGGCGTTTTCAGCCCCGCCGAGTCGGCCAAGGCCATCCCCGGCCGGCCCGACTCGGCCCCGGCGTCTCCAGCCCCGCCGAGTCGGCCAAGGCCATCCCCGGTCGGCCCGACTCGGCCCCGGCGTCTCCAGCCCCGCCGAGTCGGCCAAGGCCATCCTCGGCCGGCCAGACTCGGCCCCGGCGTCTCTAGCCCCACCGAGTCGACCAAGGCCATCCCCGGCCGGCCCGCCTCGGCCCCGGCGTCTCCAGCTCCGCCGGGTCGGCCAAGGCCATCCCCGGCCGGCCCGACTCGGCCCCGACGTCTCCTGTTCCGCCAAGTCGGCCAAGGCCATCCCCGGCCGGCCCGACTCGGCCCCGGTGTCTCCAGCTCCACCGAGTCGCCAAGGCCATCCCGGCCGGCCCGACTCGGCCCCGGCGTCTCCAGTCCCGCCGAGTCGGCCGAGGCCATCCCCGGCCGGCCCGACTCGGCCCCGACGTCTCCAGTTCCGCCGAGTCCTCTCCAGTTCCGCCGAGTCGGCCAAGGCCATCCCCGGCCGGCCCGACTCGGCCCCAGCGTCTCTAGTTCCGCCGAGTCGGCCAAGGCCATCCCAGGCCGGCCCGACTCGGCCCCGGCGTCTCCAGCTCCGCCGAGTCGGCCAAGGCCATCCCCGGCCGGCCCGACTCGGCCCTGGTGTCTCCAATTCCGTCCAGTCGGCCCCGCCCCGGCACTGCCTTGCCGATGGGATTGGCCCCAGCCATCTCGGGTCAACCCGGCTCGGCCCTGATTAAACTGGATTCCCCAGTTCCCGCCAGATCGGTCCCAGCGGTTCAAGAAACCGCCTCTCTGACGCGCGCCGCCCGACAACACCAGACGCGCGCCGCTCGATAGCGCCGCTCGACATCGCCGACGCACGCCGCCCGACAGCCCCGCCGGCTGATGGGACATCGCTCGCTAAGCAGCCCAGATTCGCGCAAGGGCTCAGCAGATGCCCTGACTCACGTAGACCCACGTGATCGTGCCAGCATCACCCCCTATAAAAGGATATATTACATCGAGAACCAGGTAACGCAAGTTTACACACTTGATGCCCTAATTCTCAGAAGAAGAATCCAATTCTTCCAAGATCTCTCTCTTCTCAAGAGCTCTCTCGAGCTCCTTCTCTGCTGTGACCTCAGTCACTGACTAGGGCGTCGGAGGGTCCGACCGGAGAACCCTCTCCGGTCTTGGGACTTCTTTGCAGGTGACCTGGTGAAGAAGAAGAGCCTCTGTTCCCGACGTCCAGGAGAGGTGATCGAGCGTCATCAAAACCTATAATTTCTAGCTAAAGATCCGCTCAAGGTGAAAATTGAATGTAATATTTTCAAATGACCTCTCTCATTCATTTTTACTCTAGAGGCATAGTTATATATGATCATGTTCATCTTTTTTCTGATCTTAAAAATTATAATCAAGTCCTAATGCTTATTTTTCTGAATTCTGGCTTATCTCTTAAGGTCTAAAAGAGCATTGCAAAGCAGTGATTACCCAAGATGTTATGGTCTATTTATTGCAGTTGAACCAAGATCAAATTGATTCATAACGAGACATCTATTCTAAATCTTTAAGATTGAATCCAAATAGACTCAAATAATTTATTGGATCTAGAATTTCTTTCATGAATCCAATCCGGCTCGGATTGGATGTAGATCCAAAATCAGAAGTCAAATATAAAACCGAATTCAATTGGGAACAAGCATGACCAAATCCAATCCGAACAATTTACAACTCTAAGAATAACACATAGCAACACAAACTACCACCCTGTCAAAAAACCTTCTTATCAAAACTAAATTACAACAAACTCTCGTCACACTCCTCTCACATAGGCTATAGTGAAACAAAACATAGCTATTCTTTCTTTATGGTACAACCAAACGAAGATGGGTCATCATTCATGCACAAATCCCACAACAAAACATACCTCTTGGGATGCTAGTAGTCATCATTCATGCACAAATTCCACGACAAAATATACCTCTTGGGATGCTAGAAGCGGCCATGACCTTGAACTCAAGCCTGCAAAAATAGACCTTTGTGGACTCAGTTTACTGGCATCTTGCGAGAGTTCTTCCGGTTCTAAAATCATTTCTTATGTCAGAGGAAAGGATGGATCAAAAAATGCGATGCCCATGGTCTTCCCATTATGAAATTGAACGCATCGCTTTCCTTGAAGGTGTAGTCTTGGACGCCTCCAGATTAACAGAACCTGGGCTCTGGGATGTATCACAACTGCTGTTCTCCCCACCTCGACCTTTGCTTGACCAGAGCTTGCTTAGCATCCTCTTAGGCATCAGCATTCCCTTCACTTTGGCGTGGCCCTTCTCATCACCATTCTTGTCAACTTCGCAGCTGCCACTACTCCTTTCACTCCCTCCACCTCTACCTACCAAACTCAGAGACTTGAGAGAATTAGCATCTCCAACTGCATCCCAGTCATCAGTGTTGGTCGTGGCAGCTGATCTTGAACTACCATAAGAAGCATAGTTCTCCTGAGGTGGTAGCACTCTGGCACTTCCTGCGATGCCAGTCCCATTGCCAGCAGTAGCAGCAGCAGAGGCCCTCAACTGTTGGAAGAGTACTTGAACCACCACCCGGAGAGGAAGGCGATCGTTCTGCACAGCATGCACGCATGCATCCACTGACAGCTTCTTGCAGTCCATTAGACCACATATTTTCTTCTTCTCGCTCTTTGTTAGTCCTGGGTGCCCCTGCTCCACCATCAATGGTGGGGTCAAAATTGTAAAGAATGCATAAAACCGTCAGAAGGCAGTGACAAGCATTACTTGGAACGCAGAACTGATAGAATTGGAGTAAAACTGGAGAAAATGAGGTGCTAAAGATTTGGAGAACTGTACAGAGTATCTGAAATGCAATGAAGTGGATCGAAAAATATAAAAGAGACCGCAGAGTTCCAAAATGTCTCAGTTTGAATGTTTGATCATTTAATAAGTCAATATGATTGACGATGTTGGGTTGAAGTAGGACAATGAAGAGGACCCAACTACACAAACAAAACCAGCTGAGGTTGATATGTAGAAAGACCAAAGCATACCGAAGGGCGTGTTTGGTTTGCTTCTGCTTTGCAAGGAGAAGTCTGAAGCTAGATTTTCCAGCTTATCTTAAAAACGCTTGTCTGACTTTTTCTATTTGCAGAAACACTTTTTTAACCATGTCACTAAATATTAGAAGTACTTTTTTGCTTTAAAAGTCATAAAAATACCTTCAAACATAAGCAAACAAGTAAGAGGGCTTAGACAAGGAAGTGCATGAGTTGCATGAAAGAAAACATGGTGAAAAGCTTAAATAACATGAACATGCCCAACAAGATTTCAGAAGAATCCAATTAAGAAAAGGCTCAGACAAGGTTTAAGCTGTGCTGACATGGATGAGAGTTGCAAGGAGGATTACAATTCTACTGGAATATATTTTGATAAGGAATGGGTGGCCAGGAAGTATATGCAGAGCTAACTACAGGTAGTTGGGATATGTTTATTTGTTATGAGTATGGTAATGAAAGAAAAGCAATTGCTCTGTTCATACAAAAACCTTCTTGTATGTTGTGAACAATTCATTGTAAGATAGCAGCATGTTTTTTCATATGCCATCATAAAAACCATACAATGATGCAGAAACTCAGATTGTAAGATTTTACCTTCAAATACATGTCAATAGCACGATAAAGTCCATCATGCACTGGCCTAGAAGCAAACGATACCATTTCTGCAAGTTCAACAAACTTTGAAAGAGGTATGTTAGGGTCTTTCGCAATTGCAGCAAGGTACCCATCGACTAGCTTTGCAACAGCAATCTTTGAACCACCAGAAACAAAGGCCGGGCTCCTGACCTCCAGAAGCTCCCCAGTTGGCCGTGGGCTAATTCGAGCAGTGATGTTGTCTTGCATGATAAATTCCCCCACTATACTTAAAACCACATCGATGTCATATATGGTGGATTCCCCTGCTGCAGCAGGAATTAAAAGATCGGACACAGAAGCTTCTTCCAACTGGTAGGCAATTCTCTTAATCAACTCATTCTTGCTCATCTCTTCACAATCTAGCAAGCACGCAACTCTCAGTAGCTTGAGCAGGAAACTGCATGAAACTGAATCTACTGTTGGCAAGAGCCACACAATTGTCTCTAGAATTGTCTTGCCTTTGACAACATCGAATGCATGGGTCACAGTACCTTTACTGAAACCTGAAAGCCTTCTGTATGCATAAGCTTTTAAAGCTTCTCCAATTACTTCGCCAGATATGCTTCCCTTATTCTTGATAGCTATTATAATCCGCTTGTAGCAATCCATTTCAAGCTCACAAAGGTCTTCAACCCACCAGTCCTTTGGCACTGTCTGTTGCTTCCTGACACCATTCCATTGTGGCTCAAGACCATTTTCAGATGGAAGTTTCTTTCTGTTGTAGGTGTAAGGCCATTCAACCTCAGAAGGATTAATAGAGGCCTTGGAAGCAATAGAATCAATGCAGCAGCTGACCACCTTCAAGTCCTCAGACCAGGGTAGCAGTGACTTTGTGGTCTGGAGAACTATGATTGAGTCCTTCCAGCCGTGGAAAATGCTAGAATTTAAGAAGATTTCGATTTTGTAGATGAGATTCCCTTTTTCAATGGCTTCATGCATTTCAAGATACTCTGCTGCACACAGAGCTGCAACTACGTTGTAGGCATTGAGGGTGACAGTCATGCCATAGCAAAACTTAGCACATATCTCAAAGGCTGCAGGGCCACCCGGTATGTCAGGTAGGTCAATCTCATCATTATATTCCTCACTGGTAGATGCCACCAACTTTTGCAAGCGAGAACTCTTGGAGAGGAGTGGAAACTGCACATTAAACAGCACAATATATGTCAGCATCGACAAGGAGAAGTTCGATGAGACACACAATCATATCAGCTTTCAGAGTCCAGATTAGTTGTACATAGGTGAACGGATCCACACAGGAATGAAAACAGAACAGGACAATTTTTAAATCAAGGGTAACAAATAGACAATTATCACTGAAGTACGCCAGTCCTCTAGAACTGAGGATACAAGGGCATTGTGAGAGTTCTACTCATTTTGCTCGTCAAGAAACAATTAATGCGAGGTATACGCAACATATCTTTTAAATTGAAATATAAACCACATTGTTAATGAGCAGCATCGAGATGAGTCGCATGAAGTTGAATGAGAAGTACACATAAGTACAAAAATAAAATAAAACTTTTCCTGACTAAAGGGTCATTTTGTCAACTTGGTGAAAGAACAAGATAATTATATTTTTATTGGACATTCATGCATTGAAATAATGGAGTACAGGTATGCCTGGGCAGTAGTAAATGTGAGAAACGAAATTTCCAATTGCTATATATTTGACACCAAGGATCAGCACTAAGCCTACATTTCCTTACACTAATCATAGATGCAATACTCCAAACTTTCAACTTGAAGAAGATGTCCTCGTACATTCTTTATAGAAGTTATTATGTTAATAAATGAAAAAAGAATATTAAATGCAAAATTTAAATTATGAAGGAAAAACTTAAGGGATAAAAACATATAATTAGTAAGGAAAATAAAGATGTATGGATCAATTGCAATGGAAATAAGAATATAAATTAGATCTCATACCATTAATGTCCAAGAGGTAGCATGTTACAATCATTTTTTTTAACAAAGGAATAGAGAGACGGTTGAAGATATTTATTAAAATTATAACATAATAGATTGGAGAGGCACTTCTATATTATAACGTGGGCAATGCATGCCTAGGTGCCTTTGTGGAAATTCCATTAATACGTGACAAGTCTCACTAAGTTATGAGGATGGGATTGTTGGGCAAATAGAAGGGTCTAAAAAAAAAGGTGAATATAGCAAAAATGATGATGCATAGATAAAAGTGAGATGGAATGCTAAAGCCAAAACCAAGATTGTTTAAATGGATACAACAGTTGACACAAACTGACAATGAACCTAGAGCACGTGCAATGGCCTCTAAACATTAGTAAAAAGAGGTGCTGGGAACTGAGTAAAAGAACAGAAAAGGACCTATGCTGACATACATGGAAGTTGGAAAAAGGGGTTTGGTACAGATAGCTGCAATGTTACAGGTTGCATTTGATGGGAATGGTTGTTGAATGATGATTTAAAAGCTAAGACTAGATGATTATGACAAGGTTCTTATGGATTTGGCTTAGGACTTAAACTAGTGAGGCAGACTAAACACATGAAAGTGATACATTGGCATTGTGAGGGTTTTATGTGTTTCATTTATTTTTAAAAATAATGGGCAGTGTGAAGAAGATGCTTGTGGTTTTAATTAGTTTCTGTGAGACCATTAAAGCCTAGGTTCAAACTTAAAGTGATGATACGATAACTCACCTCATACAATTTAGGGAATTATACCATGACTAAATTTTGGACTCTTCTTGGGAATTATCCACATATGGCCTTATTTGAGCAAAAGCAATTGCAAATCTCAGTGACTTCAATCAGTTGCAACATAATGCAACTAATAATGAGGTTAATCTCAACTCAACTCATCTAAGCCTTTTCCCAACTACATGGGATCGGCTATATGAATCTGCTTCCTCCACTCTGGTCTATTCAGGACTAAGTCGACATTTAAATTACAAATAGTTATATCTTTTTTAATTATTTCTATCCATGCTAGTTTAGATCCGCCTCTACTTCTATCCTTACCATGGATTGTTAAAAGATCACTCTTTCTAACTAAAGCATCTAAAGGTATTCGTTGTATATGTCCAAACCACCGTTATCAATTCTTTCTCATTTTATCTTCAATTGGGGCTACTCCTATCATTTCTCTTATATGTTTATTTCTAATTCTATCTTTTTAAGTTTTATCAGATATCCATCTTAACATATGCATTTCTATTACACTTAATTTATTCACATGTTATTTTAGTATTGTCCAACACTCTGTTCCATATAGCATAGCTGGCCTAATAACGGTTTTATAGAATTTTTCTTTCAATTTTAATGGGATGCGCCAATCATACAATACTTCCAAAGCACTCCTCCACTTAATCCATCTTGCTTTAACTCTATGATTCACATCTTCACCTATTTCACCTTCTTGCTGGATAATTGATCCCAAATACCTAAATTTTTCACTCCTTGATATTTCTTGGCTTGCAATCTTCACTGTTTCTTCATTTGTATTTCTACTCCCACTAAAATTACATTTTATGTATTCAGTTTTAGTTCTACTAATCTTAAAACCTTTAGATTCTAAAGCTTCTCTTCAAATCTCTAGCTTAGCATTTACTTCAGATTTAGTTTCATCAATCAACACTATATCATCTGCAAATAACATACACCATGAGATTTCATTTTGAATATGTTTGACTAATTAATTCATAACTAATACAAAAAGATACGGACTTAAGGCAGATCCTTAATGTAAACTTACAGTAATTAGAAACTCACTAGTTTCTCCTATTGTTATTTTAACAATAGTTATTGCTCTATCATACATATTTTTTATCAATTCTATGTATCTTTTGGTAACTCCTTTTTAATAATAATGACGTTAATCTATCAAATAAAAATTTTCTTTTCACAATCTTTTCACAAGAATGTACCAAAGCTGTATTATTTAGGATGTGGGGAGGAAGCCCATGCTAGTCGTGAAAAGTCAGTACATGTATTTTGCATTGCATGAGAGGTAAAGGTACTGAATCAAGCATCTAGAATTCATCTAGAGTTTTATGAGGAGAAAATTTTCAAGATAAGAGTAGTCATCGGAGAAAGTTTTCAAGATAGGAGTAGTCATCACCTTGTGTAGATAAAACTTCACTTCTCCTACATTAACAATGATGTCAGTAACCAACTCAGTTGCCACAAACCTGCAAAGTTAAATCATTTCAAGATCATTATTCAAAAAAATACATTAGATCCTGATATATTCAAAACAAATTCAACAAATCTTCTCCAAGTTTTAATGGCTTATGGGGAAAAATGATAACTTTATAAGTAGGCTTAAACATATGAAGAACAGGAATCAACAAGCACAAAACAAATCTGTAACTTATTAGGCAAATAATAGGTACATTATAGACCTGGTTTTTGAGCATGCCTGTAAGTTCTCTAACAATTATTTCTCTTCTGGCAAAACACTTCAGCTTCTATTCAAACCAAATAATAATTAGGTGAGGCCAGCAAAAAGAAAACATGGATATTGAGACCAAACCTGACTTGGGTAATGAAATACCAGGATTAAGATTGTCAATCCATGTGAATGGATGAGGTTATAAGTGTAGCTTGTGGAATTGCAGTGTGGCTTGGGCAGACGAGGGCAAAGTGCACAGCACAAGACTCTAAATATGCAAAATTTTCTTCAACATAGAGGTATATTGTCGGTTATTGGAATATTTGCCACAAGAGTAATGATGCTTTAAGCATTCTATTTTATAGCATCAGAGACTGGGGAAGGGCAATGCCTCGGTCTTCCAAAATAGAAGGTTAGCTTGGATGTAATGGTCGTGTTCCGTCTTGCCTACACCCCATCTTGCCTACACCACTGTCATAGTCAAGGTTGGAATTCAGATTTTATAAACTTCTCTTTTTTTCCTTTTTTGTCTCCACAAGATTATGTCAATCACAAGTCAGATAAGGGCTTCATAATTTTAGGAATTCAATAATGAGTACTGTCAAATAATCAGGCCCAAAGTATGGTTAAAATGAACAATGGAAGAAACTGTCAAAGTTTTCAGTATTGTGAAACATTATAATGACAGACTAGCTTCCATAGATGTCGCAGGTGATGAGCACAAAGCCTCGATCTGCAGATCAGACCAGCTTCTTTATAATGATCGGTACAACAAAATATCACGGGATGACTAAGCCAGTGGGATGGCTGAAAGCTCAGATGTCATAAACTAGCACCAGAGTTTGTTGTTATAGCCATATTATAGTGCATGATGATTATGTCTTCATGACAGAAAATTGCTTCAAGATAAAGTTAATAGGAGACAATAACCAGAGTATGTGATGCATAGCAAGAAAACTATATGAGTCTCATGGCAAGGATCTTTTGTAAGGACCCATGGGCATATATTGGTAATGTATCATATCAATCTTAGATATATATATATATATATATATATATATATATATATATATATATATATAGAGAGAGAGAGAGAGAGAGAGAGAGAGAGAGAGAGAACTAAGGAACCAAAAAATAATTTTTTAGTTTGCCTTTTTAGGTGAGACCCTAAGTTATTGCAAATAATATCGAAGCAGACCTAAACATAGCTCATATGGACAAAGGGGAACTACAGACAAGCTCTTTTGGAGGTAACCATAGGTCAATTGTGTTATTTATTGTTTGATTTGATTGGACTTGGATTTCTAACCTGATGAGGATGCCAAGACTTAAATTTGAGTAGTCTTTTTTGGTGAGGTCTCAAGTCATTACAAATAATATCATGGTAAACTTTGTCCATGGCTCATGTATACTAGTGTCATTGAAGCAAGGTCCGTTTGGAGTTGACCATGATCAAGTTTGGTGAGGATGTCAAAGCTTCGATAGAGGAAGTGTGTGAAGATCCATGTAGGCATGTGTTTAGTTCCACATTGATTACACTTTAGGTAGATCTTAGATGTATATTTATATATAGGTTAAAGGAACCTAGATTGTAACTTTTTAATTAGCCTTTTTGGGTAAGGTCCTCGATTGTTATATCTATAAGAAAATACTAATATGAAAAAAAGGCTATGTTTGTAATATGATGCATGCAAAGAAAGTGACTCTGCAAATTGCAAAGATCAGTAAATATAAGGTTTCATCAACAGCCCTAAGACTGAAACCAAAAATGTCATGTGTTTCAGTCAGACAAAACTGCAGCTGGATCTGGATTTTCAGGCAAACTTAGGGGAACAGATTTGTGTTATATATGGGTCTTTCAGGTTGCTATCTTGTCATTTCTTCATTTTCTAAATATGGCATTTTGTCAAAATGACACTTTAATTTTATAATTCTTGAGAGGAAATAGAAGTATTTTGACATTGGATTTTATAGAAATTATGAGCAATGATTCAAGTTTTGGTAGCATGGAAGCGAAGATGGCCAAGACATCTCATCTCATATAGATTTTGGGACCGATCTTGACTTTTCTTTCCTATCTTGTTATGCCTATAATATATTATAATATTAATTTTAAATAAATTTAATTTATTATAAAAATATAACTTTTGAAGTTTAAATATATTTAAAAATCGAATAAAATACTAAGGCTTCACAAATAAAGAAAAAAAAGCATCCCGAGTACTAGGATGCTCGATATAGTCGGGGATCAAGATGAGATAGGGCAGGATGCGAGCCATTTTGTTCCGTCTAAAATCCAAAACAACTCTATCCTATGAGATTTGAAACATTGATTATAAGAAATTAAATTATTGAGATATGTGGCTATTATAAAACTCAGTAATCTTCCAGTCATTTAGATTAACAAGTGTGCTCCATGCACAACCATGGAAGCATTGACTGGTCATTTCATTCTTAATAGCTCAATATAAACTGGAAACTTCTGTAGTATGTGGAGAAGGAACATCTCTCAGTTTCATATTTGCATGCTAAAGGAGTCTAACAAGGAGAAAAGCCCTTCTACTCTTCTTCTTCTTCTTCTTCTTCTTCTTCTTCTTCTTCTTTTAACAAGTAAAACCAAATTTTAGTTTGAAAAGATAGGAATTTGGCAAAGCAGGTACTAGTATCTTCGCGATAGGAATCTCAGCAAAGCAGGTACTGGTATCTTTGCGAGCACATCGGCAAATCACATGTGAAAAGAATAACAAGGATCCACAAAAGCCTGGTAGTACTGCTCCACCAGCTGAGCCTTAAAACTAAGAAAATGAAGGAAAGAAGATCCTGAAAAGTCTACTTATAACTAATACTGATGCAGTACAGCAACATAGGCTGGGACCAAGATGCTTTAGGAGAAGAAAGCTATTACAAACCCACTGGTATTGAGATTTGCCAATACCATTAGCATCACCAACCTCTACTAAGAGAATCTTGGGTTAAAATCTTAGATATCTTCTTGAATATCTGAGTACTGATCCTCTAAAAAGCATGATAAATTACAATGTCACAGTGGAGTGTGGCTCTGCACAATGAAGGAAAGGTAAGAAAAAAGTTTACAGAAGAACAATATAGTTGTCAAGTAAGTCCTAAAATAGTTGATGTTTATTCTTGAAAAAAAAGAATAAAGATCTTTCTAGGGACTCACCTGATATCGTTCCCTTCAGTCTGAAAAACATCAGGCTTTGATCCAAGCTTCATATACTTCATTGTACTGAAAAAAAGAGGGCCACCTTTTCTTATCCACCAAAAATCTTACACCTTAAACACCCCACCCCGACTCATCATAAGCACAGCCATACCACTGCCTCACATGCCCGGCAATCTATAGCAACTGAAATAAAGAAAACCACCATGTGAGGGAGGCAATCTTTGAAGGTGGGGCAGGTGAACTTTGTGTAGGAAAAAGACCAAATTTATCCCACAGGTACAAGTGGGTCTAAGATTTAAAGTGGCATCACAGACTTCCTTCTACTGATATGAGCTAGAGGCCTGAAAATGAGGTCTAACAGAGAAAGAGTCCCGAGGCCAATGGATCAAGCAAAGGAGACAGGAGCAACAGGACCTCTAGATTAGAAACAATTAGGACGAGCATGGACACCCACAAGCGGTAAGCTGATACCACAGCCCCAAGGCAGTTTTGTTATTGTTTCCTCTCTGTTTAGTTGTGTATAATGTTGTCCAAGTAACTTTTTTTCTTTTCCTTTTTTCTTTTTTTCTCTAAGGTATGGAAGACCTGAGCACCACTTTTGATGATCACATCGAAGTCACAAGCCCCAGAATCCACAATTCTCCAATCTGAGCACCATCACATCGCCTACAAAAGCAAAGACAGCATCTTGACGTGAAGAAAGGAGAAGCATTGAAACCACAGACAGTGAGCATCTTTTCCACCAATGGTGAAGGTTGTAGAGAGACCACATGAACAACTGCTGGAAGGAATCTTTTCAAGTTGGGGAAATCCACATCAAAACTTATATACACAATGATCAACTAAAAGCCAAAAAAAAAAATTAAGAATAAGTCTAACAGTACAAGAGACCAACTTATTATCAATAAATACAAAAGGGACATTACTATACTGAGTTTCCAAGAAAACTGCAAGCTTTAAAATAAATAGGAATTGGAAGCCTTATGAACAATAAGAATTGGAGAAGAAAGGAATTTTTTTTAAAAAAAAAATCTAATGAAATAAAAGAAATTCATTTCAAGCAACCAATTTATTTTGAATCTAAAAAGAAAACAAATAAAACAGACCCCCACATACCTACCAAAAGAACAACAAATGTTTCTTAAAAAGAACAGCAAATTCTGGAAAATGGAAATATTTTTCAGAGCAAGACATCAGATGGAGAAGCAGCTTCAAGATTAGATGTAAACCAAGTGCTGAAAATAGGCAAATCATAAAAATTTCAACCGGGGAAGACATTGAAATTAAAGAAGAATATGATCTTTTTTTATAAGAAGAAAAAAAAAGATTTTTTTACGAAATAACTAAAAATTAAGAACTACATCCAAGAAAATGCGAACCAATCAAAGGAAACTGACAACATATAATAAACACTTTAAAATGTTAAAAAATAAGAATAATAAAATCTCAAGACCTCGTATCAAACCAAGTAGCCAATTCAATACAAATATGGAAGAGACAGAGAAAAAGGGGGTCAAAACAGAGCCTTTAAACTTACCTCAAGAACAATCAAAGGAGACCGAATACTCACTAAACCGAACCACTTTAGTTAGAGACATTGTAGACTAGAAGAGATAAAAAGAAAGATAGGCACGGAGAGAGAGAGGGGGTGGGTTGAGAATCTTACCACATTCCAGGTGTCCAATAAGAAGAGTTCGCGGGGAGTAACAGCACCAGACCGATCATCCTGCCTTCGGTTACTCCCCTCCTTAAAATCCAAACAAAAGAAGGGCGAAAATCTCGAATCCAATCACCACAGAAGACGAAGTAACAACCAGCTTGAATAAAACTCTCCCCTTTCCTTGCAAGCAGCTTTATACAAGTATTCAGAGATCTCCTTTTTTTTTTTTCCACCTCTCTCTCTCTCCCTCGCTCTTTGATCTCTAGTGGGCCAAAACACAAAAGCAAAGCCCACAATCGTTCTCTGATCTCCTTTCTCTCTCTCGCTTTGCTCTGTATTCTGGCTTCCTACTCCTAATGGTGCCACCGTTAAAGAGCTAGCTCCAAATTAACGTGTACATCCTTTCGGGTCTCATCTTACTAAAAAGTTTTGCAGTGCCACAGGGGGACTTCGTTTAGCGACTGCCAGATAACGACTCTACGATGTTTCTTGGCAGGCACAAGGATCACCGTCAGTACGATTTTAGATACTTGTCATAAATTTATATCGTATTATTTGCTAATTGCTTTTAAAAAAGTCAAAAAATGTACGTACGCTCACTCAAGTCTAGTCAACTTCTGCCGTGGTTCCCCCTTCTCTAATAAGTCTTAATGAATCTTCCTACTAATATTTTATTGCCAAGTGACTCTTCCATCCATCGACGTTAAGATACTTTTAGGGACTGTTTGGATTGGGGTGAATGAAAGAAAGCTAAGGCGAGGAAAAGAAAATGTAAAAAAAAAAAAAGTTTATAAATTATTTTGTTTGAAAGGAATGTGATAGTGGAAGAAAAAGAAATGAAAGTAATTGATTCTTTTTATTTTTTTTCAATTAGGATAAATTTGTTAACCTTAAATCAAAGGATAGAAGGAAAAGAAGAAAATGTTTAATTTTTTTTAAAAAAATTAAAATATTTTTTTTTTTTTTATTTTTTATTTTCACTGTTTATTTTTTATTCTAAAAAATATAATTGTTACGTAACTTTTTTTTCTTCTTTTTTCCTCTCATAATCCCGTTGTCCTTTTTAGCCTCCTCCAATCTCCTTCAAATTTCCCATGCTAGTGATCTCGACCCCCTCCAATGATCAATTAACTTTAATCCTCTTTATTTCCCTCATTTAGTGACCTTATTTCTCTATCTCCCCTTATGATAATATACAAATCTATCGTCATTTTTTCCACCAACGGCTTCATCACTATTACAACCATAGCGGCTGCCACTGTGGTCAATACCGTCATCACAATCGCCTCTATTTTCACTCTCTCCTTATCTCCTCCATCATCATCACCATCCATACTCTCGTTATTACTATAGCCATCACTACAACAATCAACTATAATAATGATTTAAAAATTACTAACCAATGCAAACAATTAAGGCTGTGTTTGATAAAGTCATTAGGATCACTTGATAGCTATTACACCACCCTTACCCTTAAAAAAAAAAAAGTAACAGCTAATAGGAATCAACTACTTATTCTAGCTATTGGCCCTCAAGAACTAAACTAAATAAGCTCTAAGACAACAAGACCTATATTTAAACTCCCCATCATGAAAATTGAAAAAGAAGGAGAAATCTTGAGCAACCCAAGTCAGACCTTTTAGATTAACAATAGCTGCCTTCAAACAATCCCTTGATACCCCTCTTTCCATGCCTCTTTCTAAATTACCAACCCATCTCCCAAGAAAGGCCCCTAAAATCAAAATATAATCAAGAATCGATCAAAGACATCAAACCCAAATACAAAAGTAGGTATAAAAAACAAGAACTTGATCATAAAAAGATTTGAGAATGGTTTGAAAAATGGAATTGGAAAGGTTGAGGAGAGTCGGAGCAATTTTGGAGTGCCTATTAAATCTTCACCACCAAATCAATTCTCGGTAATTAATTTATTTTATTTTTTAAAAAAATATAATATCAAAATTTCAAAAGAAATGAGTTCCTTGACTTTAGATGGAAGGAGAGTTTTCAAATCTTAAAATCAACTCAAAGAAGATAAAAATTGATAGCTATGAGTTTTAGACTTTATTAACTATCTTGATGATTACAATTATGCCCAAACGATGAGGCAATTGCTCTTATAGAGTAATGGACATGAACTCAAAGATACTAAGTCACCAAAAACACTTTCAAGCAGCCATGGTCCTTGGAGCTAACCCCTAAGCATTAATGCAAATCAAAAGGTAAGGAGCACCTCGGACTTAATGAGAGATAGCGCAGAAGATCTTCACATAAAGAGTTTGTTATGCTACGTGTAGTTTCAAGCAAAGCCTCATCTAGGGACTAGATACCATATAGCCTTCACCACCGAGGAGATAGAATTGGTTAGTTATTTTCTAAGCCTCGAAAGCCTTGTTAAGGTTGCTCTAAGTGGCACGAGCATTGGCAATACAAGCCAAGGAGCGGGAGAGTAAGAGGAAAGTCCCCTATTATCATAACTAGAGTTTATTTGCCAATGGCAATGGAAAGAAAGAGAATGAAAAAGGATGAAGAGGTTGAGGAAAGATCAATGGACAATCAATGAGATGATCATGATGATATTGATGATAATGATGTCGGTAGTCAAGATGGCAATTAGGTTAAGTCAAGTTATAAATGGGATAGGTTAAAAATTTATCAACCTAAGCTTAATTTATTTATTAAATAGTTAAAAATTTTAGACATGAATATGATCTTTTCATTAAATAGGTAATCCGTCTAAACTATATTATCTATTTATTAAATATGTTAAATAGATTAAATAGGTTAAATGACTTTTAATGAATCAAATTGATTTAAATAAGAATAAGTAAGTTAGGTTAAACAAATCTAAAATAAGTTAAATAAGTCTTAAATAGATTAAATAGGTTGGGCCATGATCTGATTGGATTACTATATGGGTTAGAATGGGTTAAATAGATAAGAGGTATAAATCTGGATCAACCTATTTATTAAATAAGTCTAGCCTCCTTAAAGGAGGGTGGTTATGCGTATTGATATATGTCGGTTAAAAATTGCTAATTTAAATTAATGGTAATTATTATAGTTATGATATTAGAATTGATTGATGGGATGTTCTTGATGATGTTGGTATTAGTGATTATGATTATTGTATGGTTGATGGAGATAGTGATGATCGATGGTGCTTCTGATTGTTAGTAACAATGATAGTAATAATGGTAATAAATGATACTCAACAATGACATAGTAATCGTAATAAGGTAGAAGTGAAGAAATATATAGGTGATTGATGGTAAGAATGAAGACTTGGAGAGAGAGAGAGAGAGAGATCATGTTTTCTCGAAGAGAGGGGCCCATCAACATTAGAATCATGGGTGAGGGCAATAATTTGAAAGGAAGAAGAGGGAGATGATAATAGTGGGGGTATTTTAATCATTTAAATGGTTGTCAATGTCAATAAGAAAATAGATTAAGGGGCTATTTGATAACAAATTTTAACTTGAAAGGCTATTTTGATATTTTTTTAGAGATGAGAGGTGACATTACAAAATAGACAAATTTAAGAGGTGAAAATGTATTTTTTTCAAAAAAAAATGCTAAAGGTCATCCGTTCGGTAACCATCAAGCTTGCTCTAGTCCTAGTCGAGAGATGATGACTAGTTGAATAGTACATCAAAACCCCCTAACATTCACCTACGTCTTGTAAACCGCATTAATCCTTGGTTTATCACGCAGGACCAGTAAATTAAAATGTTGATCCATAACATGTCCGTTTTAAGGTTTCTAACATACTTACGTGTGAATTGAAATCAGAGATTCAAAGAATAAGTATGCAATAAGGCACGAAAAATGAGAACAAATACTACAACAAAGAATATTTGTGTCGGCATTTCACAAGGCACGATGGAATTCGTGCTGTTCGAGTTTGGCTACGTAGCGTCACTTCAATCTCATGATGCGATAGCTGGTTGCCATGAGCTTGCGTCATGTCGGCCAATGGTAAGCCAAGGGAAGGAAATGGGACCAGCTCAATTGAGTTCTTTGCTCTGCAGACAACGTGGCAATTTTCCGCACGCTGAGGGCAAATCGTTTGGTGGATCTCATGCTAAAAATTAGCCTTGAAGATTTTTTCTTTAAACAGTCCTGATGAAAGGGTTTAGTGAAGAGTGAAAAAATAAAAAAAATAGATGAATGCACACACGCACACAACGAGGTTTGATCCACATTTATAGCCTTCGTTCAAACTATCAATGAAGTTGACTCTTGGCCTCTCTTTAATATTTGAATAGAATAGGATTCTTCATGATATAAATTTTATACCGTAAAGTATTTAAATGATCCTTTTGTATCCAATCTTGGATATGGAGATGGCTATTCTTCATCTTGCAATTCATGTCGGTTTGGCATCGAATAAATTTCTCTTTATTTTTAAACTATATCCTAACCATTTATGCCTGAATATATACAACACTCAGTGGTATATATATATATATATATATATATATAAAGCTTCTTGTCAAGTATCAAACTTAAATCCGTCTAATGATCACAGATGGATGGTTAATATATATTCTGCTTTGGTGGGTCAGCCTTCCCTTTGTAGCTAACCATGTAAGAAGGGATGCATGAAATGCATCTAAGAAATTGATGTGGAAATTGACCGTTGAAGTGGTGTGAGATGTACCTAACAATCACCTAACTTCGAAGGCATTAAAAATCCCACCGCCCCTGATCTTGTCCTGGTCCTCAAATATGAACACCCTATTAACATACTTGAGTTCCATTTTAGATAACACCAAATGGATAAGGATCCATCCCTGCTATAGTTAATTTACAGGTCGCCCACTTCATATATTTATCAAGTTAAACTTAAACCGTCACATCCACGCCATGAATGAAGGATTGGAATCCAAGTCTAAAGTCTCTATCATTGATAAAGGTTACCTCACCAATGTCTAAAAGTAAAAATACCAATATATGAAATATAAACGGAATGGACAACCTATGTCGACGTCCATGAAGCTGGTCCGTTCGTTTCAACCTAATGCCTCTCTCTCTCTCTCTCAAAGTTAAAGTGTCTGATTCAATTGAACCACCTCAAACTAAATGGTTCGAACAAATCAAACTGAGTTGATCAACCTTTCGATTTGATACGAAAGGAGCAAACTATTCTAAACCATCTATATCGAAACCCATACTGATCATGATGTCTATCTAAACTAAATTTTCTTGAATCAAATCAAATAATCCGAGTTGATCTGATTTTTGAAGCAATTCTTATCAATACACCACCGATTCTATTAAATTATAGCAGTTTAGTACCGAAATGATACCAATTTCTTGCACAGTAAACTTTAGTTAACATTTTTTCAATGATGTAAGTTAACACCTAAAAAGGAGGCAGCGACGCATACATTAGACTTTTAGCTTGTGGCCTGGTCCAGCGTGCTCCTGGATAACATATCATGTTGGTGATGCTAATCTTCGATTTGATACTTTCCTTTGAAACCAGATTCCATGAGGCCCTCACATGAGACTTTACTCGATAATGAGGTTTGCTAAATAGATACTGCATGGGCCCCTCCCCTCATGTCAAGTTTCTAATCACCTTTTTATATCTTTTCACCTCCCTTTATATAAGAGATGAATATTTGATGGATTCCACCAAAGTTCCAACTTCTTATCCTCGATGACTTGATTTGATTCCACCACTCTCCCACAGCTAGCATTAAGTTTGTAGTAGTCCCTCGTGGCGATGTCCCATGTATGTCGACCGATGCACTATATATCATATCAGTATGTATTCTACTAATATTATGCTAGTATTAATATGAAAAATATATTGATATTTGATGCATCTTAATTCATGCTAAATATTGGACAATGAGCTAAAATAGGCCTGAAAATACCTAAATGGGTCTTGAAAGCCCATTACTTCTTATGTGAGTGAATAAAATTGTGAGGACATTTAGTCCTACATCAAAAAAAATTAAGAAAGAAAGGTTCACTTATATGGAAACCTCTTCCTTGAAGCTTAAGTTCTTTAGGCTCACCATAAGTGGAGAGTTTTAGGGTGATGCGCACATGTATGAAAGGCGCAATGGACGCTTTAGGCGCATCAGTTGGATTGCCTTATCTGATCGACTGATCATCAGATCACATGATGAATTGGTGTATCAAAGGCTTCCTTTGATGAAATCCGATCAATTACTTCAAATTCAGATTAAACCGTAGGGTTGTTTCCAAAGGGCACCTAAAACCTATAAATAGGACCTTCGACCCTTGCATTTCATTCAATAAAAATCGGATTTAATCCAAATTCGATTCAATCCAGTTCTCTTCTCTTTAGGGAAGTATAGCTATAGTGCATTAAAAAAAGAGCAGCATTCTTAGTTCGATATCAAAGGAAGACTGTTGTATCCTAGGAGACAATCGTCATATTGATCGTAAGCACCGTTGCAAAACAAAATTGTCTTAAGAACATAAAGTGTAACTTTAGATCAGCCTTATCAATTAGGTCCACTACCTACCCGAAACACTAAATGCATGGGGCGTATTGATACTGCAGTAATATTTTAATTGTTGATCTCTCAGCATCGGCGTACAGTGAAATATGGTCCCGTGCTTGTCACACTAATTGCTTAGCTTGCATCATTTTTTCCCCCACCTTTCCTTCACCCTTCCCCATGATGCTTCCATTCTCGGTCTCACTTCGGAGCTCAAGACTCCTCTGTCCCCGCTACGGTCTTGGTCCATTGTTCCCCACTTTCGCCGGCATTGTGCCACCCTCAACACGTGCAGCTGGCTCCTCACTGATGGGCGATCGGTCCAACGTCCTTCGGTTGTCTTGTAACTTTGGATTTGGATGGCATGAAAAAGGTGTCATTCTCGTGGCAATTTATTCTTTTTTATCTGTCAGATTGATTGAAGTTTAGAGTTCTTCCTCCGATTAAATTGGACCTAACTAAAAGATGCAATGCAGACTACAGTTGAATCAAAAACAAAGTTATAAGGATCAAGCTTGATCCTAAGTTTACTAACCTAATCAGATATGTAGCAGAAACCTTATCTTTGTGTTACTTCTAACCCTTGCCAGATCATGCTGGATTTAGATCGAATCAAATTAAAACAATATTACTTGCAACCTTGACCAAATCACAATGATCCAACCAGGATAGTGTGATTTTGTTATGTCCACAAATAAGGTATCTTACATCACGTACATGCCTGTCCTAAGTAAAGCAACCTAACAACTCAGAAGGTGTGGTCCATGTAATCACTGTAGAGGAAATTGTAGCATCCAATCTGTTGTCTATGTAGTTCCTTATATACAATTTGATCTAGTGCAATCCAATCCCTTTTTTTTTAATAGTGTTCATTTGATATTTTCTAAAAAAAATTAGAAAAAAAAAATCTTATAAGAAAAGAGAGGGAAAAAAAAGGACTAGAAATTAAACATGAGAAGAGAAAAAAATGTGTGATACCTACACATAATTTTCTTTCCATTGTTCGATCAAATGTCAAAAATGAAAGAATGAGCAGACTTTTCTCTTTTAATTTTTCTCTATTAAACGATGGTTAAATTCATGCCTCTACTTTCTGCATCTATTAATTAGTACTCAACGAATCCTCCGAAACAAGGAAAGATTTTCTCCTTGCTTTGCTTAGCTTTTGTCGGTTGGTTAGGCCTAAGGAAGCTATAGAAGTTCAATATCCTCGTGGATCCACCAGCCCCACCTTTGGATACAGTGCTCATGGATATTAGTATGGATTTATCTGAGAGACCCCTCTTTTTGGACTACATAAATCTATATCTATGTTATAGATCTTAGCCTCAATTAATGGATGGAACTCCAAGGCTTTAAAAGTTATAAAAAAGGGGAAATAATAATAGAGAAAGCAAGAACCTAGACAAGTATGGCGTTGGATTGAGGCAATCCAAGAGGAGGCTCATTCGGGTGGGGATTTAGAGAGGTCACCTTTGTGGACCAGCCATGGCTCAACAGAGAGAGAGAGAGAGAGAGAGAGACATGCCACGGAAAGAAAGGAGCAACATGCAATGCTTGGATGGTTGAACTCTAGATCCCAACCAAATTGGGTGGATGGATATGATGCATGGAAAAAGGTATCGGTTCATGCATGCATATCTCTACGGACCCATGAGTCGCCTTCTTCCAGCCTGGTTGGACGTGTGGGTCAAATGAAATCTGACCCATTGGACTAGACGCTACCTGATTTCATGGAGTGAGCTCAAAGCAACTTTGACTTGAAGCAATATCTAAATTGATGATCATCCAACCATGGCATAATGTTAAGGAGATGACAAGTTGGATCTATATCTGATGCTAGCTACTCCAGTTGGAAGGGCATGGGTATATGTTGTTATTTTCCAACTTATTAACGCTTGCATGTGAGTCTTGGCGAGACCTTGACCACATTAAAATTGGAAACTTACTTGGCCAGCAATTCTTTTGCAAATCATACTTTAATGAAAAGCTAATGTGTCATCACATTAAAATTGGAAAGTTATCTCGTTTTATGTCAGAGTTATGAAACCTTGCCTTTCCAAAGGCCACTTATCTTTCACCATCTTTCCTTTCAACAAAAGAAGTACTCACATGAGCTATCCATAGTTCACATGCATGTAAATGCACACGCAAACAAATAAGGAAGAGTACAATAGGGATCGAATGCAAAAGCTGGACCCTAGTAAAGATTATCAAAAGTTTTTGATTGGAAAACTCTCTGGTACTCGGTAATATCACCTAATTACAAGCTTATTTGGGGTTCAAAAGCAAGGTCATTTGTTCAAAGCAAAGCAGGTTTACTTCCGACTGTGTTCTTACCAAAGTCATGAATAAAGCCAACACCAACACTGATGAAGCTGAAAACAAGGAACGATGTTAATTATCACCATGCATGTGGAGTCAAACCATGCAGGTGACGTAAATCTATTCAGACATATGTTATCACTTCTAATCTACCAAATCAAAACGAACCAATTGATGGATACAAAAATTTTTAGATCACCAACGTGTCACTTAATTATCATTCTTTTGGTGTTCATAGATTATGGTTTAAGTGGATTCAACACGTACCTTGGGTTCAAAAATCCCAAGTGGAGATGAGATGGATCCCAAACTGGGAACTCGCTGGTCCTGGATTGCTAATAATTTGATATGTGATCTGTGTTGTCTAATTAAATGACTTGTACGTGCATTCCCCTCGCATCTCTATCAACTAAGCACCTGGAAAGCTAGCTGCTCCTCAAAAAAGCTGTGGCCGGTTTCGGTTAGGTAAAGGTTCAACCATCCCTACCTGCCCTCAGGAATTGACCACTTGTCTTCTGAGGGACATGGCCTATAAACTCCACTTAAGTTCCCTTATTGCATGGCATTAGATTAGTTGACATCATGGCCTGTGGGATTACTTTTAAGAAAAGTGCTCCCCTTGAGAGGTTGAGTGCCCAAAACTAGGTGTTGTCGAATTGCATGCTGATATGATGATTTCTCACCCTTTTTTTTTTTTTTTTTGAATATATGAGGCCTAAATACTGATTAGATTTGATACATAGACAATGCACTGCTGTGTGTGATCTTATGCAATGCTGTTGTAGCTCAAAATTCTTGTGAAAAAGATCTGCTCATTAATGTGTAGCTTTTCTGTTGGACATATTCATCCAGCAAGCATCATGCCATGAGTCAGATGTGGAAGTCACAGAAGAAAACCACAGCAGCTTACTCTATGGATCTTTGGACTGGGCACTGATCCTAACTTTCTTGTACATCCTAAAAAAATTAATAAGCTATGGCTGGTGCATGAGGAAGACCAAATTCGTGTCTCAAGGATTTGAACGGATACTTGTCAAGGTGTCATGGGATGCAGAGGTAAATGTACTTATGTACCTCAACGAAGGTGGAAAAAAACATTAATGCAGATTTTAGTGTACTATTTTTTTTAAAAAAAGTACGTACGCTAATGGGCAGGCATTAGCTGGATTGAATCCAGTGATAGTACTCCCACGTTAACAACGTGCATGGAATTCTTAAAAGGATTTTTGTTCAGGATTTCCTCCTTCGCTGAATGGTTCTTTGAATATTTAGTGAGTTTTTTAACCTCCTTTCGTACTTTCAAGAAAAAATAAAAAAATCTTCCATTGATATAAACCTGTTTCTGAATTAACTGTTTGTAAATTTCTAGTAGCATGCACATATTTCACAGTATACAATGTTTTAACTTGGTAAATTCCAACCTATAATATTGCTTTATGTCAACAAAATGGGGGAAGTATCTCACTTCCTCCCATTATTTTTCAACCTTTCAATTGGTTGCAGCGCGGAGGAAATTACTGCCATCTTTACCTTATATCTTTCTTTCTTCTTCCTGCGTTTAGCCAGGCCCATGGACCAACAATTGTAAGGTTGATGTGGCCTAGGCCTGCCTGGGTTTTGATGTAGGAAAAGTCTTGCTGTACTATAGTTCGATGCAGCAAGTGCGCATCGGTCGTACGGATTAACCGTCTACACATATTAGCATGCATGCAATGCGCGATAGGCCTATTGAGCCATTGCATGCGCACCAGCTTGCACGGACGATCAATTCATGCGGCTGATCCGCACTTACTGCTAAAAGGCGGTGCAGCCAGTCTTTTCCTTTGATGTATCCATGTTGGGCTTGGAGGAACAAAATAAAGAAGGCCTCAAACTGAGGCATGGGTCCATGTTGGCTTTTGATGGTGCAGTCTTATCAGCTTACGGAAGCTTTTCATGGACCATGTTACTGTGAAAATTTCATGGTAGACAATTTACAGCAAGTATGGCTGGCATTTTCTGGCCGAGAAGGCATGGCCAATGCTGCTAAATTGGAAGAAGGTTTGCAAAGAAATGGTGCAAGGAGGTTTTGCCAGATTAGATTTTAGATCATTATACATGAATCCTTGCTCCTCAAGTAGTGGTGGAAATTTGTTTCAATCGGACAAGGAGCTTTGGAAGGATATCATCAAAGCTAGTGTACCATACCAGAAGGCGTGTGACTTCACCTTTCAAGATCTCTTAAATTTGGCTTCACCTTTCTGGAAGAGTTTTCTATCTGTTCTATATAAATATTTAAGGTTGGAGCTCAAGTTTAGATTGGAAAATGGGGACTATACTTAAATCTATCATTTCAAATGTGCAGAGAAGAATAATAATATTTTACTTAGTTTGTTGCAGAACCTTACCCCATCTCTATTACCATGAAAAAATTTTGTGGAGATGGAAGGCTAATGGTATTATAGTCTCTGTTCAAAACTGTTATAGAATGAAGAATATGGAGGCAAACATATGAAAGATCTGATCTTTGAGAAGTTCAAGCTCTTTGATATCCTACTTCCAAGCACAGAATTCCTACAGAATTGAATTTAAAAAAGAGAAATTGGAATGCTCCAGTTTTGTGTGAACAAGAAGGAGAAATATTGATCAATTAACACACTCTTTTCAGTAACTTTGAGAAGAAACTATCATTTTGGTTCGTTGACGGTCACGGCTTGGGCATTGTAATTCGAAAATACCCGCTTCCTATGCAGGATTTGACCATGCTCCTTTCTGATAAAGTGAGCAGAAAATTGACTCCTCCGTTTCACGTTTTAAAAGTTTAGTGGGTCTCCTCTCTTTTCTTTAATCTCGCTCCTCTCTTTATTTTTTATTCAATTTTTTCTTAGATTCTTTGTTATCCACTTATCCTTCTTTTATTTTATTGATGATAGCGATTGGGCCTAGTCTAATCTGTTCCTTGAAACACAGTGCTTTAAAATAACATAAGAAATCTTTTTCCAAAAGATTAAAAAAAAAAAAAGAGCTTCAACAAGTAGGAGTTCAGATCAGTGACCTTCAATGCCTTGCATGCGCATCCCAGGAGCCAATAACCTGTTGCATTATTTATATGCGTAGAGCATCATACATGTATGAAATATTTTGTACTAGCGCCAGGGTTAGGATGTGAACTCAAAATCTAAATCATATGTTTGTGTGTGTGTGTGTTTGAAACACTCATGATTATGTCAAACCAACACATCTCCAATCAGGATGGAGTTGGTTCAGCTACCCATTTGCATAGAAAAAAAAGTGTGTTTCTAAGTGTTGAAAAATGACTTGGGATTGATCTTCACATGAGCCTTTTAGTACTAGTTGAGTTGTTTTTGCGCATTAGCTTTCAATGTCATTCTAAAGCTGAAAGATAGTGTGAGGATAAATTCAGCCTCTAATAGCCTCCATCTGCCTAACAGTGCTTGTGCTTAGAGTTTTCAAGGAAGATGCACATGAGTACAAAAAGTTATATGACTGTTAAAAGTGAAGCTCTTCATTCAAATACTCCATCTATCCTAACTTTTTCCTTGCTGATAAATACATCCAAGAAACAGCCTCCAATGCTGACCATCCTAGCCAGAATTCCAGCTCTCAGTTGCCTAGCTAAGATCTTAGCTAAATAATAATAATACTAAAAACTTTCTTTTGTTTGAAGAAAAGAGAAACATAATAATAAAATAAGAGAATAGAAAAGGTCTAAGATTTTACCTAATGTGTTAGGTCAGCTATGAGCCATCACTCCCTTCCACTTTTGTGTCCATTTTGAATTCTGCTACCTGAGTCTGGGCACCGGCTGAGTGGGGTTGCGGTCCACCCCTAACCAACTTGAGCCCTTCCAACCATGGTTGTCAGACCGGTTCGGATATTGACTCGGCCAAGTGGGCTGTAATTAAGTCGTGTCACTCATAAGCTACTCGAGTTTGGCTCGATAAAAATTCATTTATTTGGCTCGTCATATAAATAAGTCGAACTTAAGCTTCATTTTAGAACTCGTTTATCGAAAGCAGAATCAATTAGAAGCTTACGACACAGCTCGATTAAGAGCTCGTGAGACAGCTCGATTAAGAGCTTGTGAGCTGGCTCAATTAGGAGCTCATGAATAAGATGTCCTTTCGTCTTCTCTATCTTTTCTAACTACTCTTTGGGTTTAAGAATCGAGCTTTTTTTTTTTTTTAATTCTTGAGTCGAGCTTTAAACAAGCTTAATTTGAGTCGAGCTTAAAACGAACTCAATCAAGCTCGAGCTTGAAACAAGCTTTTTCGAGTCGAACTTGTTGAGCTTTCTAATCATGCAAATGAGCGAGCTCGAGCGAGCTCGATCAAGTCTGAGCTTTTTGTAATCGAGCTCAAGCCGAGTTTGAACAGAATTTTTTAAATTTAAACGAACTCGAGCTCAAGTATTTGTTAACGAGCTGAGCTTGAGCACGGAAAAGCTCGGCTCGACTCGATTACAGCCCTATGGCCAAGGGCTCGATCATCAGGTTACTGATTCAACCATTGGATCATTGATTGAATCATCGATATGTTTATATTAGTAAAAATTAATTTTTAATAAAAAAATTTAAGATTAACATATACTAAAATCTATGATATCATTTGAATTAAATCAATTTATGAATGAATTAAATAAATTAATTAAATTATTTTGAATCACTTAAATATTTGATTTTATGTTCGAACCGAATCAACTTTGGTTTCAATTCAATCCATTCAACTGACTGACTACATTCAATTCTGACAACTATGCATCTAACTCCAAGGTCAAGACTCAGGCGGCAGCCGAGGAAGACCACGGGCTGCCCGCTGCTATCCACTGAACTTGGAACTGGCTGATATAATATCACGAAGTTCCATGAACGCTTTTTCTGACTCGGTGTTAAGGTTGACGTGGACAAGACAAGAGCTTTTAACACGAGACCTTCTGCAACATTTGGACGCCTTCCAAATGTTGAACCGAATGCCCTCCCATTGACTCTATTTCAGCGTACGCATCACAATCTACATTCCTATTTTACAATTATTTTTTATTAACCTTTTACCCATTATTTGAATTTTGTTTTTATAAAATATTATTTTTTATTGTAATTTGTAGAAAATTTCGATAAGACCTCACAAATTTAACTAATTATGCATCGACTTAAAAAAAAAAAATCTAAAGTCTAAATACTTTTATTTTATTACTTAAAGATCCATTATGTTATCTACCCCTATATACCGTTAAACTACTAGATAAAAAATAAAAGTTGCTTATATAAATTCTAATGGTTTTATTTTTATTGAAATCAAAGTTAAATTTGAAGATAATCTTAAGACTAAAAAAAATTACTATCGTATGAATATCATATGCTAATGTCTTATGAAGGAGATGGATGACAAAAAAAATTATACTAAATAAAAATTTTAAAGCCTTTAACATTTTTCTCTTTTGAGATCAATATGTAACGATAAAGTTTAAAGTAATCTTATTGTAATTTCTCCTAATATATATATTTAATTATCAAACATTTTAGTATATAAAATTTAAGCAAAATTATACTTTTGATTATTAAACTTTTAGTTATATATAATTTAACTCACTGTATATTAAGAATATGACATCTCAAC
>UESW01003974.1:593826-709477 GCA_900491605.1 Calamus simplicifolius | reverse complement strand
ACCGAATTTAAGATAAAAATCAAAATAAAACTCAACACCCTGGATCAGTTTTTGAAGGCTCTTTCTCAGCGTCAGGATTGGCAGCCGGCTCCTCGGCAAGAGGCTTTTCTGCAGCGAGAGTCTCAGTCGCCACTGCTTCACTCACCACGTCTTCGACCTCCCTATCGGAAACTTCTTCATCATCCACGGGTCGAAAACGCTCGAGGTCCTTTAAGTTGAACTGTCGGGCCAGTATCCGCTTACATTTCTCAAAGCCTTCCACAAAAGCGTCTAGGGCAGCCTCCTGGAACTCCGCTTCGAAATCTGGGGAGCCCTTGTATTCTTTGATAGCATCCCTGGCTCTAGCTTCCGCTATGGCCACCTTTTCCCGAGCTTTGGCCTCAGCCACAGCTATCTTCTCCTGAGCTTCGGTCTCAGTTGCAGCCATCTTCTTCTGAGCCTCCACCATTGCTGCTGCGACTCTATCAAGGGCATTTTTGGTGTCCTTCTCAGCTAAAACCAGCTTTTCCATGGCGTCACGAGCGGTGGCCTCTGCGCTATCTGCTCGATTCTCCGTGTGTTCCAGCTTGAGGGAAGTTTCTTTTAACTTTTCTTCTGTTGGCAGCAACCTTGCTCGGACCTCACACAGCTGAGCGTCTAAACTCCGCAGTTCTTGTTCTGCCCTTCCTCTCCAGGTCCGATAATCTTCCTGCATGACCCGAAGGTCATGCAATGCTTTTGATTCTCGGGCCCTAGTATCCACCAACTCTTTATCTAGACTGGCATTCCGGGACTTAGCTTTGTCTAAGTCTTCGCGCAGCACAAAGAGACCATTAGCCGTCTGCGAAACGCACTCGGTCAGTGTCCAAGTTTGGTGACCAAAAAAGAAGCAAAAATCAGACTTTACCTGCAGTGTAGCGGTAAACATAGTATCAAATGCCTCTGCCTGTGTTACCTTCCTCAGCTTATCTTGAAATCTGGGCAAGGTCGCGAGCTTAAGGATTGTCTCTGATAGACAACTCTTGTATCCAATATTCTCGCTAGGTGGTTGGGGAGCCGAGCGCGGGGTCCTTGAAGTACCCGGTGAGGCGGGAGCTGGAACATCCGCTTCCATCGATAACGAAGGACCTGGCAAGTCAGCTTTAGCTGCTTCTACGTCCCTTGTAGATTCCCCAATACTCTGCGCAGGAGATGGAATGCTCTCGGCAGGACCTCCTACAGGGACCCCCGTCGGAGGACTCATTTCCTCTTCACTATCTTCTATTAAGGTCGCCTCAGGGATGATCGCTGGAGGTTGGACCTGACTGTCCGATCCCAGTTGACGGGGTCTTTTAGGTTCGCCCCCCGCTGGCATATCACGCTCACTTCTCTCCCTTTTTCGAAGCTGTGATACCAAGAAATCTCGAGAGAACTTCATTACTACAAAATGACAAACATAGGGTTAGCTAAAAAGAAAAAGAAAAAAGAAAAAAGAAAAGATAAATTCTTTGAAGCTCACCGGGCGCTGCAGCCAGCGACACCGGCACGAACGCAGCCTCCCGGAGATTACCCTCCGATAGTAACTCCCTACTAGGGGGAATAATTGTAGAAATTAAAGTATTAAATAGCTCGCGGTCTCTTTCTTCAATGCTCGCGTTCTGGTTTGGGCTAGTATCTGGAGTACCCCAATCCACATCTAACCCCTCCAAGTGCGCATAAAAAAACCTAGACTTCCACCCTTTGATTTTAGATGGGAGGTTGAGTTTTAGAACCCTTTTAGGTCTTGAGGCAAAACTCCACCACCCATCCCTAACTGGGTTTCGGATTCTATACAGGGACCTAAACAAGGAAAGTCTAGCAGAGGCTCCATGAAAGGAGCAAAGAACTAAAAATGAAAATATAACGCGGATGGAATTGGGAGTGAGCTGTGCCGGAATAAGGTGGTATCGATTTAACAGATTTATAAAAAAGGGGTGAAACGGCAATCGTAGACCGCTCTTAAAAAACTCTTCGTATAGAGCGATCTTACCCGGTTGCCCTCGACTAACCCTGTCCTCTGGAAGAGGGACAGAAAGCTGAATGTTATCCGGAACTCCAAATTGAGCCCTAAGATTTCTAAGGTCCTGTGAAGACATTACTGAAGCAATATCCGCCGGCCCAGCCAGTTTGGAGACAGCCACAGGAGGCTCCACCTCATGGCCGGCGGACGAGCCAGGAGCCCTAAGAGACTGAGGTAATGACCTAGACACGGGTTGACTGGAGTGAGCAGCGGGTTGGTCCCCGCGGATGATTACCCCTCCCAAGGCCTCTCGACGTGCCCGAAGGATCTCCTCTCGGGAGGGCTCTTTCATGGGACCTTTGCCTTTTCTATCTACGGAAGGGTCCATAAAGAAAAAGGAGGAGGAAAAAGCCAACTAACCTGGGCTTGAGAAGATAAAGACGGAGGAAGACACACAAAATCAGAACTAAAGGAAAGGGATGATCTTTTTAACATATATATAAGCCAGACATGACGCTTCGGGCGCCATAAGGATACATGATGGTCCGTCCGTATAGCCGGACAGGTGAAAAGACGCCATCCTCTCAGAAACGCGCGCCTCCCCTCCTTTTCCCTTTTTCCAAAGTGTCACTTATCACGTACTGAATTTTCGAAATTCAAATTTTTCCGCCCTTCCTCCTTGCATACGCATGCCACGCACATATACAAGAAAGATGGGCGAGGGGGCATATGATATGGATAATGAGCAAAATAGTTAAACTAAATAAATAAAAGGCAGCTTGGACGGCCCCAATCCTGGGCGGTCCCCAGTCCTGGGCGGCCCCCAGTCTTGGGCGGCCTCCAAAGTCTAGGCGGCCTCCAATCCTAGGCGGCCCCTAGAGCTTGGACGGCCCCCAATCCTGGGCGGTCCCCAGTCTTGGGCGGCCTCCAAAGTCTAGGCGGCCTTCGATCCTAGACGGCCCCTAGAGCTTGGACGGCCCCCAATCCTGGGCGGCCCCC
This sequence comes from Calamus simplicifolius, assembly GCA_900491605.1. Lineage (NCBI taxonomy): Eukaryota > Viridiplantae > Streptophyta > Magnoliopsida > Arecales > Arecaceae > Calamus > Calamus simplicifolius. Next base: position 706,521 of record UESW01003974.1, on the reverse strand, counting down.
AGTCCTGGGCGGGTGGCCCCCAGTCCTGGGCGGTCCCCAGTCTTGGGCGGCCTCCAGAGTCTAGGCGGCCCCTAGAGCTTGGACGGCCCCCTATTCTGGGCGGCCCCCAGTCCTGGGCGGCCCCCCAGTCTTGGGCGGCCTCCAGAGTCTAGGCGGCCCCTAGAGCTTGGACGGCCCCCTATCCTGGGCGGCCCCCAGTCCTGGGCGGCCCCCCCTGTCTTGGGCGGCCTCCAGAGTCTAGGTGGCCCCTAGAGCTTGGACGGCCCCCTATCCTGGGCGGCCCCCAGTCCTGGGCGGCCCCCCAGTCTTGGGCGGCCCCCAGTCTTGGGCGGCCTCCAAAGTCTAGGCGGCCTCCAATCCTAGGCGGCCCCTAGAGCTTGGACGGCCCCCAATCCTGGGCGGTCCCCAGTCTTGGGCGGCCTCCAAAGTCTAGGCGGCCTTCGATCCTAGACGGCCCCTAGAGCTTGGACGGCCCCCAATCCTGGGCGGCCCCCAGTCCTGGGCGGGTGGCCCCCAGTCCTGGGCGGTCCCCAGTCTTGGGCGGCCTCCAGAGTCTAAGCGGCCCCTAGAGCTTGGACGGCCCCCTATTCTGGGCGGCCCCCAGTCCTGGGCGGCCCCCCAGTCTTGGGCGGCCTCCAGAGTCTAGGCGGCCCCTAGAGCTTGGACGGCCCCCTATCCTGGGCGGCCCCCAGTCCTGGGCGGCCCCCCCTGTCTTGGGCGGCCTCCAGAGTCTAGGTGGCCCCTAGAGCTTGGACGGCCCCCTATCCTGGGCGGCCCCCAGTCCTGGGCGGCCCCCAGTCCTGGGCGGCCCCCAGTCCTGGGCGGGTGGCCCCCAGTCCTGGGCGGTCCCCAGTCTTGGGCGGCCTCCAGAGTCTAGGCGGCCCCTAGAGCTTGGACGGCCCCCTATTCTGGGCGGCCCCCAGTCCTGGGCGGCCCCCCAGTCTTGGGCGGCCTCCAGAGTCTAGGCGGCCCCTAGAGCTTGGACGGCCCCCTATCCTGGGCGGCCCCCAGTCCTGGGCGGCCCCCCCTGTCTTGGGCGGCCTCCAGAGTCTAGGCGGCCCCTAGAGCTTGGACGGCCCCCTATTCTGGGCGGCCCCCAGTCCTGGGCGGCCCCCTAGTCTTGGGCGGCCTCCAGAGTCTAGGCGGCCCCTAGAGCTTGGACGGCCCCCTATCCTGGGCGGCCCCCAGTCCTGGGCGGCCCCCCCTGTCTTGGGCGGCCTCCAGAGTCTAGGTGGCCCCTAGAGCTTGGACGGCCCCCTATCCTGGGCGGCCTCCAGTCCTGGGCGGCCCCCCAGTCTTGGGCGGCCTCCAGAGTCTAGGCGGCCTCCGATCCTAGGCGACCCCTAGAGCTTGGACGGCCCCCAATCCTGGGCGGCCCCCCAGTCTTGGGCGGCCTCCAGAGTCTAGGCGGCCCCTAGAGCTTGGACGGCCCTCTATCCTGGGCGGCCCCCAGTCCTGGGCGGCCCCCCAGTCTTGGGCGGCCTCCAGAGTCTAGGCGGCCTCCGATCCTAGGCGGCCCCTAGAGCTTGGACGGCCCCCAATCCTGGGCGGCCCCCAGTCCTGGGCGGCCCCCAGTCTTGGAAGGCCTCCAGAGTCTAGGCGGCCCCTAGAGCTTGGACGGCCCCCTATTCTGGGCGGCCCCCAGTCCTGGGCGGCCCCCCAGTCTTGGGCGGCCTCCAGAGCCTAGGTAGCCCCCAGCCTCAGGCGATCCCCCGGTTTAAGAATAATCCCCACGTCAGAACCATTAAACGAGATAAGCCGTCATATTCGGAACAGAAATCGAGAAATGCTAAAAACATCACGCCTTAAATGGTCCGCATAAGACAAACACCAAAAGGGGACACTGAACCTCTATTTTGGAGCCAGATCCCTTTTTCCTCACTCTGACGTCTCCACTACCTCTGACATTCCTTTGGGATAATCAAGATCATCATGAAAAAGGATTCCTTCATGAGCAAGTTTCTTAATATCCTTATTAAGCATTATCACTGAATGACCACGTAATGCGAGATGAACACTTATCCTACACGTGGACATCCAGGATAATGAAGGGGAAAAAATAATAATAATAATAAAAGGAGGATAAAAGGGGAGAGAAAGGAGGGGGTGGGGGGGATTTTCTTCCTAAAAAAAAAAAAGTCTCAGGTGATCCAGCATCAACAGAAACGACCGAAACATACTGAAAACGATCAAAAACTGCGGAAATGCATTGAAACATGTCGGAATGACCGAAAAATATTTCGAAACGAAACCCAATATTTATTTTTTGGATAAGTTACCGAAACGAACGTCTCAGCCGAAACAATCGAAACGGAACGAAATTTACAACTTGACAAATATACTTCATGGTGCTGGGCTTTTCGTACTAGCTCTGTTCCAATGCCCAAACAACGCGGCCCAAGTCCATTCAGGACGGCCCGCACTCTAGCTTTTAGAGAAGACCAATCACTCCCCAAAGGCCATTGGAGATATAGAAATGTGTGTAGATTTAGCTTGGTGCTCAACACAAGGTTGCCTCCTGAGGAGATTTGTTCAATTTGCCTTTTACATGGCGACAGAGGAGGTCTGGATAAGGGTGACAAATTTTTTTTTGTTTGATCATTTATCCGAACCGTTTTCAGCGAATCAAAAAAAATTTTGATCTAAAGGGTACGGAATTATTCCATTAACGGACGGAAACGATATCCTTCATTCATTCCCATTTATTTATCACGGTTTTTGTTAGTTTAATATTTTTAATATTATTACTTATTGATTAGTAAAGATAATTTGTTAGTATTTTTATATTTTAGAGGATTTACTTCTACTTATATTTATGTTTTGTATTTATTTTGAGACTAATGTAATATTTAGATGTATTTTTATTATATTTTTTTAAAGCTTTCAATAAATTATAAATTTAATAAAATAATTTATTTTTTATATAAATAATCAAGCGGATACAGATCAGGTATTTCTATCCTTCGTTAATTATAACAATTTAATAGGACGAAAAAAAAAAAAAAAAAAAAATCAATAAAAATAAGGATCGATAGAGACCACCTCAAATTGTCCCGGCTGTTGCCATCCCTAGGTCTAGGGCCATGAAGCAGCAAATAAAGCCAGCAAATAAGTGGTTGGCTCTTTAGTTCCTTTGCCAACTGGCAGTGTGCAACAAGATAAAGAATATATACTTGACGATCGATGGATTTGGTCACGGATGATGTCAGTGCCTTTCTAAATTTAATTGTTGAACTCTAATATACTAGAATAGTCTAGGATATAATAAATTGAGAAGTGCCTAGTCTCTAGCCAGGTTCATTTACCTTTTGTCTTCCTTCTTAAATATCCATCTTTTAGATAAATCAAGAGCAATCACAATTAAGTTTTGATACATAGGCATAACTCCGTGGAAGCTAGCACTGTCATTTTCCGAAAAAAAAAAAAAAATGGCATGATGATATGTGCTGATGTATGTTGAATTCAATAATAGCATGATCCTACATCCCATTCAATTCTAGATCATTTGCAAAGAAAACTTTATATAGCTTCAACATACACGAACATAAGAAATTCTTGAGCATGAAGACTTAGTCCAAGTTGAATCAATGAATCCACTTCATAACTCCAAATTTCTAAGCGAAATCAATATGATGAAATCAACTTGTCACCAAAATGAGTCCCCCCCTTAATGGGCATATTATGCATGCTGAATATCATACATCTGATCAATTATAGGTTATTAATTTTACGTAATTAACCTTAATTAGCTAAAGTGGTTGAGGTGCCCTGCAATTATTGTGATAGAGCTTTCTTCATGAAGACCCAACTAGCACATGGGTGTAATTAAGTAATGCTAGTGTTTTGCTTGCAGGCTTCTTCTCTCTTTGTTAAAAGGCATTACGACTTACATCTTTAACGTGTACAGATGTTCTTAATCCTTTGTTATAATTGTTATAAAACTGCTGCTTAACAGTTTAACAGTCTCCAGTGAATACCATAAACGTTTGACTCTTATTTATTCCACGCATGGAAGCCCAAGTCAAGCCGGCCAAGGCTGACACCGAAGACACACGAGGCTCGGTCAACAAAACCGAGTTCGTTTGGTGTTGGGCGAGGCGCGTCCTCTGTGGTAAAACCTGAAAGCACGAAACCTACGTTGACTCTGTTCCCACGGAAAACAGGGAACAGAGCCCCCGTTTGCCTTTAGAGTTCCTCGTCGCCTAACTTTTTTTTTTTTAAAAAAAAAAACACCAATAAATTCATCATCGAATTCTTCACGAGTGATCGTAAACCAACAGTTTCCAAACAAATCCATTTCTAATTTTTGACCAACAAAAAAGCAATGAAAACAATGAAAAGTAGATCTCGCGAGTTACAAAGAATGAATAATTCTCTGTACAAAAACAAATAAAAAGTAGAATAAATTCTAATAAGTGGTGATGAATAATTGAGGTGGTGGCTTCTAAGCCGGTATAAGGAGGCGAGGCTTCTTGAAGGCCAGAGGGCTCAGCACCTCCTCCTCCTCCGCCGCCACGCACCGCCTCCCCGCATCGAAGACGAATTCCGGCGCCGCCGGCAGGTTCAGATCGAACCCCTTGTTGCTCGATCCTGCCCCCTCCGACATCGACTCCGCCCCGGCGACGGAGGCGGAGGCGGCGGAGCCGCCGCCGAGGATTCCCTCATAGTGGCGCCGCTTGTGTCCCCCGAGCGCCTGCCCGGACGGGAACGTCCTCAGGCACACCGAGCACTGGTGGACCCTCCCGCTGCTGGAGGCAGCCACCATCGACGACCCGGACCCCGATGCCGCAGGAGAGGCGGTGGAATCCTCGCCCCCCGCGGTGAGCTTCCGGTGGCTAGCCTTGTGCCCGCCGAGCGCCTGGTAGGAACCAAACGACTTGCCGCAAACCGAACATTTATATGCAAGCTTCTCCTCCAGCGGAGCAGCAGCCATGGCTCCAGAGTTCAAAGGTGGAAGGCGATGGCCGGATCCGCCGCGGGCGAGCATGAGGAGGCACAAAGCGAGGTACTCCTCCTCCGTCGGCGGGTGATCAAAGAAACGGTGGTAGCGCTTGGACCTCTTCCTTTTCGCCCATCCTTCAATGTGAGGAACCTCCTCGTCGCTCATCTCAGTAGCGGCCGGAGTTGGGGTCGGTACCGCCGTAGTCTCGAAAGCATCCACGGCCATCCGGTCAAATTCGAGATTCTAGAGATCTGGAAAGATTTGATGAGAGAAGAGAGGAAGGACTTCTTAGAGCCTTCTGGGTTGGAGAGTTTGGAGTGATGAGTGGGGGGGTAGGAGGGGGAGTGTCTTATATAGAGAAGGCAGGGGAGTGGGAGGTGAGAAATTGCGTCAGAGTTGGGTGGCTCGATGTGGGGCCCGGACAAGGATAAGCGTTGCGAGACAAGATACAGTGGTGGACAGAGCACTGGTGGTTGAAGGTGGAGGCAAGAAGAGTCGTGCGTCAACGAGGAAGTGTTAAGAGAGAGCGGTGGGGCGGGGCACGTTTTAGCGCCAGTGGGGTGGAGGAGAGACTGGTCACCAGTGACCAGGGACCAGTTCTGGTCAAAAAGAATACCAAGTCGGACTGTCTCCATGTACCTGCATAACTATTTTCTTAACCTGGGACGGCTCGATGAGGACGGGATTTAGAGGACGCGAGGATGACGTCGGTTTTCGGTAGAGGGCCTGGGATGGAGTTCCGGAGGGATTCCGTCGGCCGGATGCGTCGGCCCTTGCCTTGTCGGTCAGCATCCGCTGGGGCCGGTGGCTTCTCGTCGATCTTCTAGAGCGGCACTTGGCATCTTCGCAGCTTCGTGCGAAACAGAGACAAGAATTAGCCACGTGCTTCTCGCCTCTCAGCGGCTTTCTACCCGTACTTGACGCGTTATCAACACGCCTCCGTAAACGATAAGCCGAAGGTTTGCCTCTCAGTCACGGCTGCTTGTTATTGGCACGTTGCTGGCTGGCTCACTGGGGTTACATGGACGGCAGTGGACTTTACGTAACTGTAACGATCACCCAACGGTCGTGATTGAAACACTGATCAATAGGTGTGTAATGGATGTGGTTTACGCGTCGCATGATATATGATCGATAATAATTTGAATATTAAAAGTATTGAAATATGATTATTTTATGACTTTAAAATTATATTAGGATTATTCATAAAAATTATTTTTATAATATGTATCATATTTATCACTGCTCCAACATTTCTCTTCATAATAATTCTAATTCAATTCTTCAAATCAGCCATGTCAAGAATCAAGGCGTAGTAATCGGGTTAAGTTTAAACTTGAATGTGACTATACATATCAGATCTACTTAAATATATATATATATATATATATATATATATATATATATATTATGGTATTATAAATTCAAAATTTTAGAATAACACAAGATATTCGGTATCATCTTATTCCAATAAAATACCAATACTAAGATGCTGAAATTATTTATACTAGTATGTGCTAATTATACTTGATGGCACCGAAATACAAAGAATAATGAGATAAATGAAAACCTAGAAGCTAAGTAACTTATACTTGGGCTGACATTTTTGCAAGGATAAAAACAGAGCGTGAGGAATGTTTAAAGCTATCCGATTAAGACTTTATAGTCTTTTTGCTTAAGAAAGAAGATTGAAGAGGACAAGGAGTTCTTAGGCTTATAGCAAAGGGATGAAGATAAGGAAAATTTAAGAAAGAAAAAAGTTTCATCATATTTAAAGCTTTTCCTTGTAAACAGACCTATAATCAAGTGCTGAAAGTTGTTTTAGCATGACTTATCGAAACAGTAAGACTAGTTAATGAATGGAACCACTTCACCTGCAATAGGCCATGTCTTCTAATGCAAGAATATGCATGGGCATAATTGACATCTTATAATTTTGATATTCATGATGGACATATAATCAAATCTCATGAATTAATAAATTTTTTAAAAATATCACACGTAAAAAGATGAAACTTGAGATTGAAATATTTTTCTTTACCCAATTATATGATAAAAATTTTGTTTCACTATGAGCAATAGATGAATACTACCTAACATTATATAACAATATTAGTAAGCTTTCTGTTGGATAAATGGAATGCTCGTAGATGTTGCACATCAATAAAGGTGCATGCATAAAACATGCAATGTGTAATTATCACGTGCCCCTGAATCTAGGCCTTTTTAAGATCAAAATTCATGAATAAATTAAAACTGATGTGACTGATCCAACGCCATTAAAGTTAACAGTAAAGGAAACTGGTGGAGCCCGCCTCGGTCCCGCGAGGTGACTTCGGCCTCCGAGGTCCCCTCGGCCCCCGAGGTCCCTCGGCCTTCGAGGTCCCCACGGCCTCAAACCTGGTGTCCTCTCGGCCTCGGCCTCGGACCCAGCATCCCCTTGCCCTTGGCCTCGGACCTCAAGTCCTACTACATCGAGCCGCCTGACACCCATATGCTCACCAACCACCCATGGCGGCCACGTGGTCCACTATCTTCTGCAACAGCGCATGACCATACCCTGTAACAGCGCATGCCTGGCACGACGGCCTGCCTACCACCTATAGCGCCACGCTTCGCAGGTGACCGGCAAGGCCAGACACCTCTAACATGCACAGTATCGGTTATGACCTGTCACTGTCAGCCTTGCCTTCCGTCCGCTACCAGACAACGGCACCTCGAAATCAGCAACCTTCTGTAAACGAAAAAAAAGAGACCTTCGAATAGGTATAAAAGCTCACACTCATAACGAGGGAAGGATCATGAACTCAAGCTCTCTAGCTCTTTCTGTTAGTTTACTCTTGTCTGTTCCCAAGTTGCTGACTTGAGCATCGGAGGGTCTTCACTGGAGCAACCGGTCTCCGGGGACTTTCTTGTAAGAATCTTCGAGGAGGAGGATCTTCGTTCCCCGACGTTGAAGGACAGCAACTTGGCATCAACAGATTGGCGCACCAGGTAGGGGGGAAAATAAAAAAGCTTCAAACCAGTCAGCGACAACTTCTCTTTCTCTGAGCTCTCGAGTAGTGGTGATAACTCGTGCGCAAGAGGTCTCCACCAGCTATGCTTGGGGGCAGCGCCTGGGAGCTGACCTACCGGTGGCCGGTCTCCCTGCTCCCCAGGCCAGCATCCCTGCACCACCATCGCCACCGCCACAGCAGCATCAAGAAGATTGACTTGCTGCCCTCACCATGAAAGTCCAGTCACTGGTGGCGGCAGTTTAGGTCCTGCAGCAGTAGCCGGGGCCACTCCCATCAGTTCCGGTGGTGGTCCAACCCAGTCAACATTCTTCTCGGGGGAGGTCACCCATCCGAGAAGCTCGTCACCGCCACGCTTCACCCAAGCCTCATCGCCAGGAAATCTCCAAGAGACCCTGGTCACCCTCTCGTCATGCCAGTGCTTCTCCCAGGTGGCAGCACGGGAGGGAGGCTAAGCGCCCCCGTCAGCATCGCCGTCACTCCTCCCCCTCCTCAGAATCATCAAGGGAGGGGTCCTTCGATGGCCGAATAGCTCGCCGGGCCGAGTGACGACTCGATGAGTACAACTAGCGACTGGAGGAGCTCAGCTGTCGGATTACCAACCTATCGAAGGTGGATTATGACAGCCGGCCACCGCTATCCCGCCGCATTATGGAGGAACCGATCTCAACCCGGTTCCGTCTCCCTCAGTTAGACCAGTACGATGGGACCACTGATCCCCTGGACCATCTGGAGAGTTACAAGGTCCTCATGCAGGTCCAGGGGGCAACCGATTCTCTTCTCTGCATCGCCTTCCCCGCTACCTTGACGAAGGCTGCTCGAGCCTGATACTCCCGTCTGCCGCCGCGGAGTATCAAATCCTTTTGCCAGTTGGAAAGGGCCTTCTTGGCCCATTTTGACGCCTGCCGAAAGATACCCAGAGTGGCAAACAATCTATTCTCCATCCAACAGAAGGGTGGCGAGTCCCTGTGGGACTACGTCGTTCGATTCAAAAAGCTGCCCTCGAGGTCTACAACCTCGAGGATTTTGTAGCCATCCTGGCCTTGAAGTGAGGGCTCCGTCCCTCCCGTTTTGCGTACTCCCTCGACAAGGAGCCACCCAGCTCCTACACTGAACTCTTGAGCCGAGCTCAAAAGTACATCCACACCGACGAGGCTGACTCCTCCCGGTACGAGGCTAACGGAAGCACCACCAAGAAGCCAACTCGTCCTGACCCTGCTGAGGTTCGACCCAGGAGGCTCGAGCCTCCCCGCCGACCGGACAACTGACCTCGGGCTCTTGCACCGAGGGATGGTTCATTCACCCCCTTGCTCGCCCCAATATCTCACATCCTGCTTGAGATCGAGGGCGAGCCATACCTTCAGCACCCTCCTTCGCTGAACCCAAGGACCCCTCGCAACAAGAACTTGTACTGTCGCTTCCATCGGGACCATGGCCACGACACCGACAACTGTCGCCAACTGAAGAAGGCGATAGAGGACCTCATCTAGCGTGGACACTTGGAAAAGTTCATTCAGAGGAACAACCCGGGTGCACTTGGCCCGTCAGCGCCTCCGCCACTAATGATCGATAATGCTCTGACTGAGAAGACGGTGGCAATGATCTTCCGGGGGGCAGGCGGCCCGCCCAAGAGGCCGAGGGGGGAGGAGGGGTTATATTCTGTAATTTTCTTTCCTAAAAGGGACCTAGAAAGGGTGGTCAACAAAAATGATGATAGTGTCATCGTGTCCATGACGATCGCTAAGCATCCTGTGAAAAAAATTCTAGTTGACAGTGGAAGCTCGATGGATGTTTTGAGTTATGATGCCTTTGTTCATATGAACCTGTCTCCCAACTCACTTCAGCCTATCACCACACCCTTGATGGGTTTCACCGGAGACTCTATGAAAGTCGAGGGAGAGATCACTCTCCCCGTCACGGCCGGGATACCCCCGTGTCAAAGTATAGTTTTCATGAACTTCCTTGTGGTCCGAATGCCCTTCGCCTACAATGCCATCCTCGGAAGGCCCAGACTCAATCTTCTGGACACTGTTATCTCCACGAAAAGGCTCCTGGTGAGGTTCCCCACTAGTGAGGGGGTCGGGGAAATGCGAGGGGAGCAGAGCCCGCTGCCGCTTTGCTACCACATGGCCCCCAGTCTTCAGGAGGCAGTACCTGCACCTGCATCAGAAGCACTGGACCCTCGAGACTCAGAGAGGAGAGGGAGCCGGCCGAGCACATGCTGACCTACCCTCTAGGGGAGGACCCGACGAGGACGGTCCAGGTCGGGGCCCTACTCCCGGAGGAGGCTCGTGACTAGCTCCTCGCTTCCTGCGAGCTAACGCTGACATCTTCGCATGGTCAGCTTCTGACATGCCAGGCATTCCGGAGGAAGTGATTACCCACTGGCTCAACATCAAGCCAGAGTGCCAACCCATCCAACAAAGGAAGAGAAGCTTCGCCCCTGACAGACAGAAGGCCATAGAAGAGGACGTGCATAAGTTGGTAGCGGCCGGCCACATTCGCGAAGTGCATTACCCCGACTGGCTAGTGAATGTCGTGATAGTCCGCAAGGCCAGTGGGAGTTGGAGGATGTGCGTGGACTTCACCGACCTCAATAAGGCGTGCCCCAAGGACAGCTTTTCACTGTCTTGGATTGACCAACTGGTGGACACTACGTCCGGCTACGAGACCCTCAGCTTCATGGACGCCTTCTCGGGGTACAATCAGATTAAGATGGACCCGGCTGATGAAGAGGCAACCTCATTTGTAACCGAGAAGGGGATATATTGCAACAAGGTGATGCCATTTGGTTTGGAGAATGCGGGGGCCACCTACTAGAGGTTAATGAATAGGGTCTTTGAAGACCAGATCGGGCATAATATGGAGGTGTACATGGATGACATGCTGACCAAGAGTACCTTTGCTACAGACTATGTTGCCGAACTCGCGGAGACCTTCGGCAATCTCCACCGATATCAGATGAGGCTGAACCCCCGCAAGTGTGCCTTCGAGGTTACAGCAGGCAAGTTTTGGGGCTTCATGGTGACACAGCGAGGAATTGAGGCCAACCCCGATAAGATCTGAGCCATTCTGGACATGAGGCCCCCGGCTAACAAGAAGGAGGTACAGCGCCTGACTGGGAGGGTGGCAGTCTTGAGCCGTTTCTTGTCCAAGATTGTTGTCTACTACACCAACAGAATACTTCACGATGCTAAGACCAGATATTTCAAGACCAAGAATATCATCTTTGCCCTGATCGTCTCCGCTCAGCGCTTCCGACCCTACTTCCAAACTCACCCAATCGTAGTGCTCATGGACCAACCCCTCCAGACCATCTTGTCCCATCCTGACACATTCGGTCGGCTGGCAAAGTGGGCCATCAAGCTGCGGGAGTTTGACTTGTCCATTCGGTCAAGATCTGCAATGAAGTCCAAGGTGTTAGCTGATTTCTTGATCGAGTGCACCTGGACCGAGGAGCATTCGGAGGAGTCACACCCGGAGATGCGCGTGGAGTCCCCCATGGCTGAGGAGGAAGGGGAGGAAGACTGGATCCTCCATGTTGATGGTGCATCGAATTCCCAAGGGAGTGGGGCTGGACTCATTCTTGCGAGCCCTGAGGGGGAGGTGGTGAAGTATGCCCTCCGATTTCTTTTCCCAGCCACCAATAACCAAGCAAAGTATGAAGCCTTGCTAGCAGGGATGAAGCTGGCCAAGGAGCTCGGTGCGAGGCATCTGAGGGCCTTCACAGACTCTCAGCTTGTCTCTGAGAAAGTCACTAGGGAGTACAAGGCCAGAGACCCATCCATGTCCCGTTACCTGAGCAAGGCGCAATCCCAGGCCTCTTAGTTTGTCTATTTCCGCATCAACTACATTCCTCGGGGAGAGAATGCCAGGGCCGACGCGTTGTCTCACTTGGCCACCTCGGCCGACGGGACCTTGGGAAGGACGTACGTGGAACACCTACAAACCCCAAGCATTGAGGCCACAGAAGAGGCTCTGTCGGTCAAGCAGGAGCCCTCTTGGATGGACGCTTACATCCGGTACCTGACCGATGGCACCCTCCTTGAAGACCCAACTGAGGCAAGACTGCTCAGGCGATGGGCCTCAAAGTTTCTAATGATGGATGAAAAGCTCTACCAAAGGTCGTTCTTGTACCCGGTCCTCAAGTATGTCAGCCCAACGGAAGCTGATTACATCCTGCGAGAAATCCATGAAGGCATATGCGGAAGTCATTTGAGGGGCAGAACCCTGGCATACAAAGCCCTGCGGCAAGGGTACTACTGGCTGACAATGAGGAAGGACGCGACCGAGCTCGTCAAGAGGTGCGATAGTTGCCAACGCCATGCCAACATCCAGTGGCAGTCGACGTCCTAGCTAACCCCCCTGGCGGCACCTTGGCCCTTCGCCCAGTGGGGTATAGACATCTTGGGACCGTTCCCTCCGGCTTTCGGTCAGCGCAAATTCCTGCTAGCAGTCGTCGACCATTTCACCAAGTGGATCGAGGCCGAGGCACTCGCTAAGATCACCAAGAGTAAGGTGAGATCATTTTTCTAGAAGTCCATAATATGCTAGTTGGGCTACCGCATACCCTCATCACCGACAACGGCCGGCAGTTTGACAACGCATCCTTCAGATGATTTTGCACTGAACTAGGTATTCATCAACGGTTTACCTTGGTCGGACACCCTCAGACCAACGGCGTAGCTGAGGTAACCAACCGCATCATTCTCCAAGGACTTAGAGCGCGGCTAGATGACTGCAAAGGATGGTGGGTGGATAAGCTCCTCAATGTACTGTGGGCATACCACACAACGCTGCAAGCCCCCACCAGAGAGACTCCCTTCAGCCTAGTCTTCGGGTCCGAAGCTATCATTCCTATGGAGATAGGAGCCCCGAGCCTCCGGGTGGAGTCATACTGCAAGAAGGAGAACCCGAATCAGTTGCGGGCCAACCTTGACCTGGTGGAGGAGATACGGGACTGAGCGTGACTTTGGATGGCAGCCTACCGACAGCGAATGGCCAGGTATTACAATGCCCGAGTCCGCCCAAAGACATTCTTGCTGGGGGAATTGGTCCTCCGGCGGGCCGAAGTTTTGAAACCGACGGAAGGAGGCAAGCTATCACCAAATTGAGAAGGACCTTACCGAGTCACCGAGGCACTCTATCATGAAGCGTACAGAATTGAAGGACTAGATGGGAGGCCGCTCCGCGGACGTGGAACGCTGACAACCTCCATTGGTATTATCAGTAGTGTATCCTTTCTTTACATTGAATTGCACACTTGCATTCTTTTGGGCTTTCGCCCTGCACTCTATATTAATAAACACGTGTTCCAGTAACCCAGCTTTTCAGCAAAAAGCCCAAGGCCATCTCGGCACTTCAAGACCAATGTATCATTGGCACCGAAGATCGGTGTACCATCGGCTTCAAAAAGCCCGAGGCCAGCTCGGCACTTCAAGACCAATGTACCATTGGCACCGAAGACCGATGTACCACCGGCTCCAAAAAGTCCGAGGCCAGCTCGGCACTTCAAGACCAATGTACCATTGGCATCGAAAATCGATGTATCACCGGCTCTAAAAAGCCCAAGGCCAGCTCGGTACTTCAAGACCAATGTACCATTGGCACCGAAGACCGGTGTACCATCGGCTCCAAAAAGCTCGAGGCCAGCTCGGCACTTCAAGACCAATGTACCATTGGCACTGAAGACCGATGTACCACCGGCTCCAAAAAGCCTGAGGCCAGCTCGGCACTTCAAGACCAATGTACCATTGGCACCAAAGACCGGTGTACCACCGGCTCCAAGAAGCCCGAGTCCACCTCGGCATTCCAAGGCCGATGTACCATCGGTGCTCAGAAGCCCAAGTCCACCTCGGCATTCCAAGGCCGATGTCCCATCAAAACTTGATGGCTCGGGGCGGACTTAACCCTAAGTTCGACATTGGCTCTCTCGGGAGTCTGGCCCTACGTGGCAACTAAGTTGAAGCCGCTCGTGGAAAGCGGACAAACACTACCCCACTGCCGACGCAGCCCCTAGGGGTCCCACGTTGGCAAGCTGAGGACTTAAACGCCACACATTTCAGATAACAAAATATTTTCATTGATACTCAAAATGCTTACAAAATGTCAACTGAGTCGGACTTTATAAAAACTGAAGGAAAAACAGGGCAAAAGTCAAGGGTCGGCGGCGGTGGGCTCATCGTCAGATGGGGCCCCCTCGAACGCTGGGTCCAGCTCTATATCCAGGGCACGGGGGAGGTCCAGGACCCGGGCCACTTTCTCCTTTGCGTCTTGGAACCCTTGGAGGTAGGCGTCCGCATTGGCTTCGATCAGCTCATCGGTGAAGCATTCCGATGCTCTGAACTCTTCCACCGCCGCTGCGACTCTAGCCTCGGCCGCAGTCGCTGCCTCGCGAACCCTAGCCTCGGCGGCAGCCTCTACTTCTCGGGTCCGTGCCTCCTTCTCCTCTACAAGTGAGGCAGCCCTCCTCTCAGCCTCCTCAGCATGCTCGGCCCTAGCCTCCGCCGATCGGACGATGGAGTCCAGCTCGACAATGTGAATGTTTCTGGCCTCGACGAGGCTCTCGGCCTCCCCGAGCTGATTCAGTGCTGCCCGGATCCGGTTGGCATCAGCCTCCGCTCGGCCGGTGGCCTCCCTTGCCTTGGCGGTGTGGTTGATTCTTGCCACCTCCAAGGCCCTTTCTGCCACCTTGGCTCGGGCCTGGGCCTCCTCGGCATCCCGTCAGGCCTGGCGGATGATGGCCTCGCCCTCGTCAATGACCTCCTTTGTGGCCACCAGGGAGTTTATCGCCTGCATTCGAAGTGTATCAGTCATACGCAAATAGTCGGGTGTTTAAAGTCATTAGTCGCAGATTGCTTACGCGGACGAGGGCCACGAAGGCCTCTTTGAAGAACCTGGACCCCTAGGTGCCTTAGCTCCTCTTGGAACGGGCAAGATGACCTGGGAGATGAGCCACTCTGCTCAACGCCTGTCATTCATGAGTGAAAACCCGCGGGGGGTCGGCCCGACCCTGCTCCCCTCGGCGGTTTTGGTAGGTTCGGGCTCGGCTCGCGGGGGGCTTCCCGTTGGCATCTTCTTTGGGGCTGGGCTCACTGCTGCCGATGGCCCCTCCCCCTGGCTTCGTTCCGCCTCTGCCGGAGTTGGCTCGATAGGGACTTGGGGCTCCACCGCTGCCCTCTCGGCCCTCACCTCCTTCGGAGGGGTGTCCGCCATCAAGTCCACCTCTAGTACGGATGGAGGCTCTCGGTGCTCGGGTGGCAGAGAGATTCGCGCCACCGGGCGCTTGGGCGCTGGAGCCTGCTGCCCCTCGCTCGGCCCCTCCAGGGCCCTCTTCCTTTTGGCAGCAGCCTTCCTGAGCTTGATGGTCGGGAGCTTCATCATTGCACGTCGGCCGAGGTTATTAAAAAAAAGAAGAGAGAGAAAAGAAAAGAACAAAGGGAAAATCGGCTAAGTGTCGGGCCGATCACAACTCACCGCTCCGGGTAGAGACCCCAGCGAGTCGGAGGTTGCTCTCTGTTAGGAGTCGGTTGCACTTGGGGATGTCGGCCGTCAGCAGCTGCCCCAGCGCCTCCTTATCCCTCAGGAGTACAGATGAGTTCATGTTGGGCCTAAGGTCTGGGTCCCCCCACCTAGGCTTGATCTGGTCCAAGTCGGCGAAGAAGAACCGAGACTTCCATCCCTTGACGGAAGAGGGGAGGTATGGTTTAAGGACTCGGTTAGGTCGGGGCTGGAATAACCACCAACCCGCCTGCTGTCGGAGGGTGTAAAAGCTTCAAAAAAGAGAGAGTCTGGGGGTAATACAGTGGAAGTGGCAGAGGACAATGAAGGCACAGATGGTTCGGAGGGAGTTCGGAACAAGCTGGGCCGGGTGAGAGAGTAATAGTCGAGGAGGTTAACAAAAAATGGATGAAAGGGCAGCCGAAGCCCCAGCCTCAAGGTAATCTCGTATAGGGCTATCCTACAAGGTCGGGAGGATACTACCCTATCATCTGGGGTTGGGATGAAGAGCCCTACTTCTCTAGGGATCTAGTAACGAGCCCTTATGTTAGCTAAGTCTTGGCCCGTTACCGTGGAGGCGGTCCCCGTTGGGGATTCCACCCCCACCCTCGAGGAGGCACCGGCGGTCGCCAGACGTCTCCTGACCAGAGTGGCGACGACTGGTCGCCGTTGTGAGAGAGGAATGTGGTCCTCTGAAGAAGGAGAGGAGGACCACGAAGGATTGGGAGATGGAGAGGCACGAAGCCTCGAGGGAGAAATTTGGTCATTAGGGGAGGCAGAAGAGGACCATGACGGTGAGGAGGCCATGGCAGAGGTTCGAAGGAAGAAGGAGGAGGTTTTGGGAAGGACAAGGAGCTAACTTGCAGCGAAAATGGCGGAAACTGGTTCTCGGGATGCAGACGAACTCGGAGCTAGAGGAGGAAGACGATCTCTTAGCGAAGTGAGGAAACCCGGCCTCTCGCCTGGTTTTGTCAGTTTCAAATCATCCCGCCTCAACCACCCGGCCACGCGGACCCCTGCCATAGGCTGGGTCGCCTCGGCAGGCGCCCGGTGCATGGGACGTTCCGCCTTCGGCCAATGACGGGACACCGCTGACGTCAGCGTCATGATAGCAATGATGGCGACAACTTTCCGTAGGTTCTAAGAGGGCACCCCCACCTCGAGACCGATCTCTGCAGATCGGACAGATGATAGAGGCCGTTCCATAGTATCCCCCAGATCGTCCGTGCAAAATTATCGCAGTGCCCAAGGACACGTGCCCATCGGCAGTTGGCGACAGGTGGGGATCAGCCACTTGGGAGGTGATACCCCTTTCGCCTTGCTGGGGTGGGCCTGCTTCATCTCAGGGGCGAGGGGGCATCTGATGTGGCTGATCCAACGCAGTTAGAGTTAACAGTAAAGGAAACTGGCGGAGCCCCATCTCGATCCCGCGGGGCGACTTCGGCCTCCGAGGTTCGCTCATCCCCTGAGGTCCCCATGGCCTCGGACCTGGCGTCCCCTCGGCCTCGGCCTCGGACCCAGTGTCCCCTCGCCATCGGCTTCAGATCTCAAGTCCTGCTACCTCGAGCTGCCTGACACCCACGTGCCCACCAACCAACCATGGTGGCCACATGGTCCACTATCTTCTGCAATAGCGCATGGCCATACCCTATAACGGCGCATGCCTGACACGATGGCCCGTCTGCCACCTGTAGCGCCGCGCTCCGCATATGACCGGTAAGGCAAGACACCTCTGACATGCGCAGTGTCGGTTACGACCTGTCGCTGTTAGCTTTGCCTTCCATCTACTACCAGACAACGACACCTCGAAATCAGCAACCTTATAAAAACGGAAAAAAGAGACCTTCGAACAAGTATAAAAGCTCACACTCACAACAAGGGAATAATCCTGAACTAAGCCCTCTAGCTTTTTCTGCTAGTTTACTCTTGTCTATTTCTAAGTTGCTGACTTAAGCATCGAAGGGTCTCCATCGGAGCCATCGATCTCTGGGAGCTTTCTTGTAAGAATCTTCAAGGAGAAGGATCTCTGTTCCCCAATATTGAAGGAGAGTAGCTTGGCGTCAACAAAAACATATAAAAAAACTCACTTCGTTAAACTTTATTTTGCCCAGCAATCTCTTTGGCGCAATCATATAATTAATCATAAAAAGCTTTCATTATTTTTCTAAAATAAAATCTTTACCATTCCTTAATGTAAAATTATTTATAATATATCATCAAATAAATCGATTGTTTCAATCATTTACACACGCTACCCAAGCATAACACTGATTGAATTGATTTTTTTTTTTCACTCAACCTGAAGCATTAAAAGATAATTAAATAATAAAAAAATATTTATAGTATCATTCTAGCAAAACTCTTCAAAAAAATTTCTATGATCAATATTTGTTAAGTAATTTTATTCAAACAAAATCTGGTTGCGTACGTAGTGGATGGCAGCTAACTGGCTGTCAGGAATCCGGTACGCTCCAAAGCCCCTATAACCTCCCAATAATCGAGGCAACGGCAGAGAAACAATGATGCCATTCCGCCAAAACGGCGAGCCTCCCACGTTGAAGCCGTGCAAGGTGTGGACTCGCGCGCGTGCACCATGCGCTGCAATGGAGCTGCGGCCCGGTGCCCATGCGTACCGACGACCGACGGCTTCGATAACTTTGGACAAAAGACTAAAAGAGTAGTATTCCATGAGCAAGCTTCGCATTTAAGCTTCTGGACCTTTTCCAGTTTTCCGCACTGACGTCTAAAGGAAATTAAGCTCTCACGTCCATTTCATTTGGACAAATGGAAGTGGTGGTCACTGTAGAGTGGTGCTGGCCGCCAAAAGTCCAAAACCATGCTTCCAAAGCATACCAAATAATGCCACTGGCCAACCGTTCGGACCAAAAGGCTTCTCGAGGTCCTTTGCCATTTGATGGCAGAGAATGAGTTTTAGTTGCCATTTGTTGTGATCATAAAGAATTGTTGTGGATATAGAGCAGTATCTTTAAATTTAAAATTTTTGATGTCAATTGACAAAAAATAATACTTACCTAAAATCTTTCGATAGATAACTAATATGGTACTAAGTACATACTAGCATGAGTTCTCCGTTCAAATTCTGGTAGCTTTGCCCCGTTAAGGATTTAAATTGGAATTCAAATCTAATTATATCACAGCTCAAGCTTCGGACCCCCGCAGCAGTACTCATAAATCGATTTTATTACAAAAAAAAAAGCAAGATGGATAAGATCCACATCAACTTGATCATCATGGCCCAAAAAAAATCTAATTGGTACTTGTTCATATTTCTTAATTGGTTCAATTTTTTGATGTGAGGCTATTGGAAGAGACATCACAATCTATCCCCTTATAGAGACGATATCCTCGTCGTCAGGGGCACATGATCATAACCACCAGACAGGTAAGATTTTAGAAATGATCCCCATATGTTCAAAAGGTGGCTCTCATCAATGTAGCACTTTGCCTTGTGGCCCTCATCTTCTATCGTCCTCACAGATTCAAGAGGTGGCTTCCATCAATGTAGCACTTTATCCTGTGTGACATTTAGCTCTTGCACTTTCGGCTGGTATGTGGCTTTGATACCATATTGTAACGATCCGGATCTCGGGCCTGCAACACTCACGAATTCATTTAGTTACAAAAAAAGCAAGACGGATAAGGTTCACACTAACTTGGACCATCATAATCCAAAAGATTCAATTGATATTTATCTTATTTTTTTAATTAATTTAATTTTTTGACGTGAATTGGTGGGAGAGGCATCACATATCCAATAACAAACATATGCATGCCATTTTTACTTTTTTTTAGCATCTCTTAGCCCACAAAGGTCATTGATTGGATTGATCATTATATCATTTCTTTTTTCTTTTTCTTTTTTTTAATTAATAAAAAAATAAAAATAAACTATTCTTTAGTCGAAAAGAAGGGGAGCTATAGATAATAACAAATTATTTAGATGAAATTCAAGAAGAGATTGGGTTAGCTCAGACTTTATTGAAGGTAAAAAAAAATAATAATAAAAATTAACTACAAATTATTGTTTAAGCCTTTAAAATCTATATGAGTGTTTAAAATCTCTGAATACATAAACTTTTATATTATTAATAAACACATTGGTACAAATCTTGCCCTCGTTCGAATTCCTACAAAAGGGAAAATCCAACACTTCTATGTCCTGCCAGCAATCAATGCCAGCTGTGCTAACTGGTTTGGGCCACCTGTTTTGATTGCAATCCTGGGACGGTGGCTCAAAGTTGTGACTGTTGTTTGGCGTAATCATGGGGCCAAACTAGTCCATGGCCATCTTGAATGCTTGTGGATTTATCACCATGCCTGGCGAGATGGATTATCCACCAGTCTACTTTCTTATGCCTCATGCTTCTTGAAGTTATTAGGCTGGTGATGGCAGGGCTCTCGTGAAACAGCAGTTGATGGCAATGCTTATAAAGTTCGTGTCCTCTGAATATGCTTGATGGGCCACCATTCGTTTGATTGTTTGTTGTTTGCCAATGTGCTTGTGGCCTCTAGTTCCGGATTTTGGATTTTGGGACGGTGGCTCAAAGTTGTGATTCACGACGAAGAGACTGTTGTTTGGCGTAATTGTTTGGGGCCAAATCTAGTCCATGGCCATCTTGAATGCTTGTGGATTTATCACCATGCCTGGCGAGATGGCGGTTGGTAGTCCTAGTTGGGCTTGGCCTCATTTGGAGGGATTCTTGTTTGGTGCGAGTTATTAGGCTGGTGTCCACCATGGCAGGGCTCAAATCTAAGGCTAAGAGCATGAAACAGTCCATAAAGTGCAGCATGATGGCAATGCTAAATTGGCAAACGGGATGTGATACTGAGTACTTGAACACATAGGTCCTAAGTTTGGTTCAGGTCACTTATTTAGATTAAACTATTTTTGATGAACTTTCATAGATTGTATCTAAATAATTTGAGTCATAGTCATTTGGTTTCGTTGATTTTTAGTATCATTACGAGAGAAGATGTTCTTGTTTAGTTGGTCATTGATTCGAAACACTTGGTTGGTGTTTTCGGAAACTTTTTTTTTTTTGAAGAAAGGCAGCAGCGAATCGCATGGAAAAAGATTGCGAAGAAAGAAAGAAAGTGAATCCATGAGTTTCGAGCATTTTGAGAAAGGAAGGATAAAATCTGAATTCGAAGAAAACGTTGCTCCGATGTTTTTCATATTCATTCAGATTTTTAGAATCGTTTCAAAAAATATTTTCAAAAATGGTTCAACTAAATGCATTTTTCATGCTATGGATTGAATTTCTTATTTTCGAAAAAAAAATTCAACCCAAATTCACTACCAAACGGGTCCTAAAAGTCCGAGATGTTTCGTATACATACATAATACAAGGCAAAAATATACTTTTAATCATTAAACCTCTACTTAATATATATATATATATATATATATATATACTTTCTTAAACCTTTAGTTGTTATAATTTAATTTTCATATATTATGAATGTTACATTTTTAATGTTCTATTGCATAAGGTCAATTAGAATTAATAAGATAATTAATGTACCAATCTGTTAATCATTTCACACAATGACACATCAAATATTATGTTAATTTTTATTTATTTTATGTAATAAAATGTTAGAAATATAATATTTTTAAAATATAAAAGATAAATTAACATAATAAAAATTTGAGAATTAAAATAAATTTTAAATGAGGGTTTGAGGCCCACAAGTATATTTTAGCCCTAAAACAAAAGGCTTTTAGTGCAACGTAAATAATATGGGGTTTTGATCTCTGAACTAGTCACGGACTGGATGAGACTTCTACTTCTTTCCCTTTTCATTTTTTTATTCCCTTATTAAGAGTTAAGACAACAATCTTGGCTTCCAACAACTCAAAAAATATTATGCATAATTTATAAAATAGAAAATATTATGTAAGTCTAGTTCATTTTTCTCTCTGGTTCTGGAAGAATAAAAATCATGCCAAAAGGCCTCCAGATAGTTTTTTTTTTTTTTTTAATGAGATTTCAGTGCTCTCCAGTATTAGTGGGAGGGCTGGTAAGTGTGCTCGATTCCTACTTCTTATCACACGAAGTTGATAGACACGTGCTGATCCAAATATTTAAATTGCTTTACACGACATTGCAAGTCCTTGATAGCTCTCTGTTTTTGATGTCTACTTGTTCCCCATTATTTAGTGTATGCATGTAAGCATATATTTGTTGTATATAGTTAACATATCTGAGTAAACTGATTGTGAAGATTAAGGTAACACATGCAATCACTTTGTAACACCCCAAGTTCATCCACTTATCTAATTAATCCTCTAATCCATTAGCGGGTCGAAACTACATGACTCAAAAAATTAAGTACAAATTAATGAATAGCAAGTAAACTTGAGTTATAAGCACATAACATATTTTTTCTCATCCAATTTGAGGCTCTTCTTAAATGCGAAAATCTATCCCATGGATAATTCTTTTACCAACTTTTGCACAATTAGATCGGCTTGGATACTATTTATAATGCCTGAAGCCAATTTGCTAGCCCAATTAATCCATTCTCAACTCAACTCAATTTATCTAAGCCTTTTTCCAGCTACATGGGGTCAGCTACATGAATATGCTTCCTCCACTCTGCTTTATTTAGGACCAAGTCGATGTTCAAATTATAAATAGTTTTATTTTTTTTAATTATTTTTATTCATAATAATTTAGATCTATCTCTACCTCTATCATTATCATGGATTGTTAAAAGATCACTCTTTCTAACTGGAGCATATAAAGATATACGTTGTATATATCCAAACTACGCAATCGATTTTCTTATTTTATCTTCATTGGGGCTACTCCTATCATTTCTCTTATATGTTTATTTCTAATTCTATCTTTTAAAGTTTTACCACATATCCATCTTAACATACGCATTTCTGTTACACTTAATTTATTCATATGTTATTTCAATATTGCCCAACACTATGTTCTATATAGCATAGCTGATCCAATTAATCCAATAGTAGGCCGAAATCATGTGATCTAGAAACTCAAATGAAAATCAATGCATAGCAAATAGACTTAAATTATAAATATATAGCATATTTCTTTCTCATCTAATGTGAGACTATTTTTAAGTATTACATATTTAATATTCAAAAAAGTCTTTCTGTACCCCATGCAGTGTAGGAGCGTGCGCATCGCACACGCTGATTGGCCATGTGCGTGTGGGCCGCGCGTACAATGCACGAAAGGATAATATTATCCTTGGTATACTCGGTCGCACTACGTGGGATCAATCATCATGCATGGTGCATGATCTGCATCGCATCTGGTACATAAAGTTATTTCCTTAATATTTAATATCTTTGAAGCCCACAATATATGTGAGGGACCCAAATCGGATATCTTGCATGCTGATAAAGAAGGCGGGTTGGAAATTTGTGCATGCAGGGTAAAGTAAGAAAATTGCTCAAAAAATGACCATGCCATGATATACATTTGAGATGTGTCAAGAAGCACACCACCTTGGTTTTAAAAAGCTGGCCCCATGATGAGTTAGTGAAGAATAGTGCCAAGGATTTTGCCTTAAGAAGATCACTTAATAAAACTTATCTTGAATAAAGAGACAAGATTTTTAATTTCCTATTCCTTTAAGATTAAAAATATAAAACTTGGTCTACAACCTCGTTGATGGTAAAAATAACTATAATATCCTTGAAAAGATTAATGTCATTTACTCCATTTTCTTGTTTCTACGTTGTAAAATTTTAAGAAATATAATCTTAGACTATATTAGACATCCTAGACTCTTGATCCCCTTTTCGAGTTAAAAAAAAAAAAAGTTGTCATCCCATATATCAAGCTAATAAAAACATATCAGTAAAATATTTTGGATATATCTAATCAATATACCATATAATTAGATGTAGATTAAATCAACCAGTAAATGATGCATCTTTCACCACTAATTGTTAGGTGAATGAGAACTCAATGAATAAGTAGAGATAGTTCAAAAGGAAAGAGCTTGGACAAAGAAAAAAAAAATGCTAATTATTTGACTTAAATGAATTCCTCAAGACCAAGAAGAGATTTGCGGATGGTTCCCGGAATCAAATAGCCATCATCGTTCATTCTTGCTAATAGTTTCTGAAGTCATTGCTGACAAATGTCTTCGTTGCTTCCTGAGGCGATGAAGCAAAACGTTGAACAACAAGCTAATGCTTTGGGCCATTCTAAATTAACTTCAAATCGGTCATTCGAGGAATGGTCGATTCCGTGGATGAAATTCTTAGAGCTCAAACAAACTTCTGGTGGAACAACTTGGCCGTTGTTGACTTTTGTGGGTGCTTTTAATAGTCAAGAAACTGAGCTGGCATCCAGACAGAAGAAATTTCCAAGCTAAGCTGCCAGATGCCTGAAGAAAATGGCTTGCTTGCTAGCACCGGCGGGAATTGCTTCTGTTATTAGAAAAAAAAAAAGCTGTGATCAGGCATCGTGGAGCTTATCAAAACAGGTGAGAGAGAATACCGTCACCAGACTTGAATCAAGAGGCATTGGGGTGACTTAATATTGCATGCCTTCCCATGGTATTGAGATATGGTAGGGGGATCCATATACCAACAGGATTGATGATGAGGTTGGTGAATCAGGAATGAATGTGATGATGTGTTCAAAGAAAAACTTGCGGTAATGGAGAGGAGTGGTTGAGGGTTCCTGACAAAGGCCCTATGTAACGATCCGGGCCATATATAAGAGTCACGTATCAATCGAAAGTGCAGAAGCTAAGTGCCACACAGGATAAAGTGCTACATCGATGGAAGCAATCTCTTGAACCTATGAAGGCCACATGGCAAAATGCTACATTGATGAAAACCACATCTTGAATCTGTGGGAGTCATATCTAGAATCGTGCATGTCTCATGGTTATAATCATGTGCCTCTGGCGATGAGGATATCGCCTTTGTAAGGGGATAGATTGTGATGCTCTTTGAAAAATTAAGAGTTGATTGTATGATTTATAATCAGTTAAGAAAGATGGACAAATGCCAATTGAATCTCTGATGGTCTAAATTGATTCAAACCTTATTTTTTTACTTATTTTTAATAACAAAATAGACCCGTGATACTGCAAGCCTAGGACCTGAGTCGTTACATCCTATTGTGCTCAAGTTAAAAGAGAAAGGATGCAAGAATGGTTAAGAAGAACCTTATAACCTTGAGATACGTAAGGCGGAATCATTGCTTGCTTATTTTTAGTGTAAAAATAAAGCTGTGGTGTAGTTAAGCTAGTCTTACTTGTTTCCAAATAAGCAATCATTCTTTTAATAGATGATTTCTAAATTTGGTAATGGAACTATGCTGCATGTTCGAATTGTGGTCATATGTTTCGCTATGATGGGCTCAATCTCTAGATGGGACATCACTGGGTATCGTAGGCAACACTTTCTAAGTAATTATGGCTCCAGTAGTCGGTTGAAGGATATATTTGTTCTTTTCTTATAGTTATGCACTAATAGCAATCATTTCCTCGTACTGTCCTCTTGAGTGAAGTTAATATAGAATGGATTATCATGTGCTACTTAGCTAGAAGTTAGAGGAATTTGGCCTCATTACCTCTTTTGAAAAATGTCAAAAATTGATAACAATAATATCATTTTTAGCAATATTTCTTTAGTCCTATTTTTAGCAATATTTTCTTGATCTTTTATTTATTTTATTAAGAATCTATTTAAGGGTATATTTTATGCATCATGTTAGAAAGAGAAAAGAAATTTTGTTTTTTTATATTAATGTTTCATAATAATGAAATAAAATTTTATCGCATCGAATGATTAATTTTATCGAGAAAAAATAATTTATTCCATCAAATTAAGTATTTTTTTACCTAACCATTATTTTTTTTTAACTTTTATTTTGAATCATAAGTTTTTTTAAGATATAATTATTAAATTTAAAAGTATGCTTATAATTTTATCCAACTCTGCTTAACATCAGACATAGAATAGCTTTTGCCTTTCTTCGTTTGTTATCTTGTCTTTCATCAACCGTTTAGGTTGGATAATTTTTATGAAATTTGTCCTTTCTATTATCCTATTTTGCCCTGTATGCTAAGAAAAAGACTTGCTATACAAAGCTCGAAAGCTTGATCATGCCTTATCTGAGACAGCGACGCCTTAAACCCTTACCTCGGATTTGATCATGCCTTCTCCCCTCTCGCTCTCATTCCAAACCGCTTCCCCACGTCTTTCCTCTTTCCTCTTCCCCTTCCCCCTCTCTTCTCCTCCTCCACTCCCTTCTCTTCTCTGCCCTAAGCCCTGCCCTCGCTTCCTCTCTCTGAAGGCCATGGCGACGGAGGACGGGAAAGACCATCGCCTCGCGAGGATCTCTTCCTCGATCCGCGTCATTCCCGACTTTCCCAAGCCCGGTAAACCCTCTTCCCCTCTTCCCGAGGTGTAAAACCCAAGGATTTTGAGAATTTCTTGGATTCTGGGGTTGTTGATTTGGTGTCGGTTTGGATTTTCGATACGTTGCCGGGTTTGGGTGTTTTGATGTGCCAGGGTGGGTGCAGGGATCATGTTTCAGGACATCACGACGCTGCTTCTCGATCACAAGGCGTTCAGGGATACGATTGATATCTTCGTGGAGAGATATAGAGAGAAAGGCATCTCTGTAGTGGCGGGTAAATCGCATTTACTGTTTTCTGAGTTTGCTTGACGCTGAATTTTAGGCATTGTCATGTTGTTTTTCTTTCAGTTGTGGGATGGGGATACCCTTCGAAGTGATTCTCGTAATTTAAACACCCTAGTTTCACATGAATGAAAAAAAAAAAAAATGTCCTTACCTATTATCAATTAAATTCCATTCAAATTTTTAGACCACGTGTTTGTTTTGACCCGCTGATGGATTAGTTGAATTAGTAGGTAGATTTAGGACGTTACAAATTATATCAAAGTTAATTCAAGTACGCAAAAGTGGATGGACATAAGAAAAGGATTATCTATGAAACGATGGTGAAGTTTTACGATCTCAAATTTTTATACCATGTGATTTTGGTCTGCTAATAAATTAATTGAACCAGTAAGTGAACTTAAGATGTTATAAATGGTATCAAAGCCGGTCTGAATATGCAAAAATGGGTGGACATAAAGAAAAGGTTACTTATGGTACAGTGATAAAGTTTCGCCGTAGCATAGATGATGGGGCACGAAAAAAAATTGATGGAATGAGGGGATGGTGATGTGTTCTAAGTGATTACCACCCTTAATGAACATTTAAGCCCAAGCTATGGCTGAATTCATGCATGGGATAAATGAAGAACATCAAACCGGAAGCAGAAATCTAAACACCCTTGTGCAAGCTTCTTTCAAAGAAATAAAAAGATTAGGATCTAAAGGTATGGAAACCTTCAAACTAAGTTAAGCCACCTTTAAAACTTCAGATCTAAAGGATCAAGAGGTTTTTTTTTTTTTTTTTTTTTTTACAATGAAGTAAGATCTTAAAGTGGAAGGGATGCACTCAACACTCAAAGAATTGAGGGTTGGTTGACAAGATCTACACTCCTTACTTAAGACTCACCTTGGCACTTGATCCTTGACGTGGAGCCATCATCCTCAACTCTAACATCCTCAAGAAAACCTGCAAGTGATCAGAAGTAAGACCGTGGAGGCAAAGGAATTGAAGGAAATAAAAAAATCGAACAAGGAAAGGAAGGATTTGAAAAATTTTGCTGAGACTTGGGTAGCACTTGTCCTTCTTCCTGAAACTATTATGGAACCTTGGTAGAATGGTTTAGAGTAGCAAATTGGGCCTCTCACCTCTCCCTCAAGGAGTGACCTAGATCTAAGACTAGGGAAACACGAGCCTCAACTCAAACTAAGAGCATCTCACCCTCTTCATACTCAAAGATGAACAAGGCACTTGGCAAAAGAAATCAAATAAACTTGATTTTATTTCTCAAACTTCATATCTACAAGAGGGAAAGCTTGGCCTATTTATAGGCCAAAGGACTTCCAGAAATTTCAGCCCAAAAAACTAAAAGATCATAACAATCTAAGGATTAGTTATGATATAGCTAACTAATTACAACCAATCCCTAACAAATTTGGTTGCACAAGCTTCCATGTGGCACCTCCTTAGTTTGCCATGTGTCATCATCAGATACCTCCATGTGTCCTCCAAGATTTGACTTCTAAGTTGCCATGTGTCATCATCAGATACCTCCATGTGTCCTCCAAGATTTGACTTTCAAAGAGAAGACTTGATGTCTTGATAGCAGTGTTGACTCAAGGCAGGAAGTGTCGATACTTTGAGACTTGGCAGAAGTTAAAATTTTGCAGCATGAGTTGCCACTTGAGAAATTGAAACTCTTGGCTCGAGTAAGTGGAACCTGCGGAAAGTGGATTAACTACAAAACCAAAGAGTGTCAGTCTGCAACCTTTTCTTCTTGCTGATGTCCCCATCAATTCTTCCCGGGTGAAAAAAACTCGGCCCTGACGAGTATGGATCATTTTGGCTTTGGTAATATTCAAGCAGATCTGGATCGATCCTTTGCAGTTCTTCTTGAGTGATCCATGAGTCTTCAGAATCAGGTCTACCTTGCCAATGGACCAAGTAGCGTTGATAGTCTTTATTTCGGGTAGTGACAATCTTGTCATCTAATATCCGTTCAATTCTTTCTCGCTTTGTGGCTGGTGGACACTCTGGGATTGGTTCACTCTCAAAGGATGGATCAGGTCCTAAAAACTCACTGGGATTCATTGTTGGTTCCTTGTATTCTACCAGATCTGAAATATTAAAGGTGGAACTAATACCAAAGTCAGAAGGTAGGTCCAGTATATAAGCATTAGGTCCAATTCTTTTTATTATTTTGAAAGGACCTGCACCACGGGCGTGTAGTTTCTTCATAGTTCCCTTTGGAAACTGTTCAGGTCTGAGCCTTATCATGACAAAGTCTCCTACATGAAATTCTTTTGCTCTTCTATGGGAATTAGCCATATGCTTGTAACTCTCATTGCTTATATGGATTTTCTCGCTAATTTCTTTGTGTAAATCCCTAATGTGTTGTGCATATGACTCAGCAGACTCTGATGTTCGTACATGCATGGGCAATGGAATGAGGTCTATTGGCTTTCTTGGTTTGTACCCATGAATAATCTCAAAAGGACTTTTTCCAGTGGATCTGTTAACTGAACTATTATAGGCAAACTCTATACGTGGCAGTAAAAGGTCCCAATTTTCAGTATGTTTTCCCACTAAACATCTCAACATATTTCCAAGACTTCTATTTACAACTTCTGTTTGACCATCAGTTTGGGGGTGATAAGTGGTAGAAAAGTTTAACTTGGTTCCTAGCAGGTGCCATAGGGTTTTCCAAAAGTAACTGGTGAACTTAACATCCCTATCAGACACGATGGTTTTAGGTAACCCGTGTAATCTAACCACTTCATCTAGAAATAACTTGGCCACTTTTGATGCATCGAAGGTCTGGGAACAAGGCAGAAAATGTGCCATTTTAGAAAATCTATCGACTACCACAAAGATGGAATCGTGTCTCCTTAAGGTCTTTGGTAGTCCCAACACAAAGTCCATACTGATGTCTTGCCAAGGTCGATCAGGGACGGGTAAAGGGGTGTATAGTCCAGTGTTTTGTTTTTGCATTTTAGCAACACACATGTCCTACACTGGGCTACGACTTGGGCAACATTTCGTTTTAAGCTGGGCCAAAAGAATTGTTCCTCCAAAGCTAGAATAGTTTTATTCCTTCGAAATGGCCCGCTAAACCTCCGGCATGGATTTCCCAAATCAAGAATTCCCTAATTGAGGTTCGGGGAATACACAACTTATCTCCTTTAAAAAGGAACCCATCATGAAGAGTAAAGTCTTTGTATTCTCTAGAAGGCCTTAGACTGACAGATTCAAAAATCTCACTAAAGTCAGGGCAACTTTTATACTCTTCCTTCAACTTATCAAATCCTGTGACTTCAGTACTTACGGACGTCAAGAGCATAGAACGTCGACTTAAAGCATCGGCAACCTTATTGTCAGAACCAGCACGGTGTTTTAGAACAAAGGTGTAAGCTTGGATGTACTCTACCCATTTTCCATGCCTAGGGTTTAACTTCTTTTGGGAGCTAAGGAATCGGAGGGCTTCATGATCGGAAAATAGAACAAACTCCTGCGGTAACAAGTAATGTCTCCAATATTTCAAAGCCTGAACTACCGCATATAACTCCTTGTCATAGGTGGAATATCTCAACTTTGCGCCATTTAGTTTCTCGCTAAAAAAAACTACCGGATGGTTCTCTTGACTTAAAACTCCACCAATTCCAATCCCAGAGGCATCACAAGCAACCTCAAAAACTTTAGAGAAGTCAGGCAACCTTAAGATTGGTGCTTGTGTCATTCTTCCTTTAATCTCAAGGAAGGCTTTATTGGCTTGTTTGGTCCATTCAAAATTTCCTTTCTTAAGACAATCCGTGATTGGAGCAACAATGGTGCTAAACCCTTGGATGAATCTCCTATAGAAGGTGGCAAGACCGTGGAAGCTACGGACGTCATGTATGTTCTTGGGTTCGGGCCACTCGACTATGGACTTAATTTTCTCGGGATCAGCAGAAACACCATTAGTAGTAACAATGAACCCTAGAAAGGTTACTCTGTTAGTCATGAATTCGCACTTCTTCAGATTGGCATATAGATTTTCCTTTCTAAGGGTGTAACAGACTTGTCTAAGATGATCTAAATGGTCTTCCCTAGTCTTACTATAGATGAGGATGTCATCAAAATATACTACAACAAATTTTCCCATGAAAGGTCTTAAAACTTGAGTCATGATCCTCATAAATGTACTAGGGGCATTTGATAGACCAAAGGGCATAACCAACCACTCATAAAGACCATCCTTAGTTTTGAATGCAGTTTTCCACTCATCTCCAGGTTTGATCCTAACCTGGTGATAACCACTCTTAAGATCAATCTTGGAAAATATAGTGGCTCGGTCATCATGTCAAGCATATCATCAAGGCGAGGGATAGGAAATCGATACTTGACCGTAATTTTGTTGATGGCACGACTATCGATGCATATTCTCCAAGTGCCATCCTTCTTCGGGGTCAGTAGGGCAGGTACTGCACAAGGACTTAAACTCTCCCTAATAAACTTTTTCTGGAGGAGATCTCCAACTTGTCTTTGTAGCTCAGCGTGCTCAGTAGGATTCATTCTATAGTGAGGTAGGTTAGGCAAGGTGGCTCCTGGGACTAGATCAATTGTATGTTGAATATCCCTAAGTGGGGGCAGGTGATTGGGTAAATCTTCTGGGAATACATCCTTAAAGTCTTCTAAGATCTTTGTGACTTCTTGAGGTGGTTCCTTAGGATCTTCATTCCGACTTTCTTTAAGTGCCAAAATCCACATAGGTGATCCTTCATTGATTTCTTTCTCTATTTCCTTGACACTGATCAAATTCAGATCTTGTTTCTTCTCTTTCAAATCACTAGACCCTTTCTTGATATTGTCCTTAGGTGGGGTCGAGTTAATGATAAGCTTTTCCCTAGATGGTTGAAAGCACAAGAATTGGATTGACCATATAAAGTTGCATCATGATCATACAACCAAGGTCTACCCAAAATGATGCTACTTACGCCCATGGGTAGTACATCGCACCAGACTTGTTCATGATAGGATTGGATTTGAATGGGAACTTGACATCTGGATTTAATGGGAATGGATGTTGAATCTATCCAAGAAACTTTGTATGGATTGGGATGGGGAACAGGGGTCAAGCTTAAATTCTTAATGGCTTTAGTGGAAATAGCATTCACACAACTCCCATTGTCTATAATGATTTTATAAACCTTCTCCCTATCTTAACAAATGTTTGGAGTATATTAGTTCTTCTCCAATCCTCCTTTTCCTTTGTTTGGGTCAAAATTCTAACAACACCCAAAGTCTCATCATAATCAATCTCTTCTTCCTCTTCATCATATTCATTGATCAGATTGGATTCAGCCTCATATACCTCTTTTTCAAACTCTTTAGTATCTTCAGGGTCCTCTTCAGCTAGTTCTCCTATGTGTAGAGAACGGGCAGGGCATTGGTTGGCATAGTGTCCCTTCCTGTTACATTTAAAACAATGGACATTCGGGTTGTTACTCTTTTGAACTACAGGGGCCTTACCCTTGTCACTCGTTTGACCGGATGGGATAGTAGGAGTGGGGTGATTTGGTCGCATTTGGTTGAACCCTGGTTTCTGAGTAGGGGTGCTAATCTTACTTAGTTCGGGTCTTCTGACTATCGGTCCCCTTTGAAACCTTTCACAATCTCTGGCTATTTGATAGGCTTGGTCTAGGTCAGTGATTTCTCTTAGAAATAATTCCTTTTGAATTTCTTCACGCAAACCGGCTCTAAACCTAGACAATGTTACAGCTTCTGATTCATCAATGTTACACCTCATCGCAAACTCATCAAACTTGGTAATATATTCAGACACAGTCTTATTGCCCTGGTATAATCTTTGCCACTGATCTAATAGTCTTTGGTGATAGGACATAGGGACATACTTTTCCCTAAGCTTGATTTTCATAGCTCTCCAAGTGGTTATGGGCATGTCTCCTCTTTGCCTAAGCATTCGCCCGATATTCTCCCAGTATAACCTAGCCTGGCGGACTAACCTCAGTTTGGCAAACTTATACTTTCTCTCCTCGGTCATCTCATACCATTCAAAATATTGATCCATTTCTCCCTCCCAGTCAACATAAGCTTTAGGGTCTAGGCTTCCATCAAAGATAGGAGCCTCTAATCGAATGTTCCTCATGGCTCTTTCATCTTGATCTAAGTAATCCTGGTGAGGTCGCCTAGGGATACGATCAGGAGTAAAGTCAGGCCGATGGACTCGACGGGCTTCTTCCATGAAATCAGGATCAAGTCTCCTTGGATTGTATTCAGGGATGTGCACATGATATTGGGCTCTTGGACCTCGAGGAATTGACCTAGATGATTCAGGTTCGATGGGGATCCTTTGAGGCTCTTCAAGGGTCTCAACTCTATCTTTTACTTGACCTAATTCTTTGTTGATTTGCCCTAATTGCTCAGTTACAGTGTCTAACTTTTCAGTCAGGGTCCTCATAAAGAGTTCAAGATTAGGATCCATAGGTACAAACCAAGAAAGATAGAACTTTTGACCTATAAACAAGAAGTACAAACCTAGCTTCTAGGGCTCCTAAACCTAGAAGTTCAAAATACAGGACTTGACTAGGTACTAGTTAAGGATGCAATTACCTTTGTCACTGGCCAGGTAAGAGGTGGGAATGCGGGAGGCCCCCCTTGCTTTCGCAAGGACCCAATTAAAGAACCGCAAGTCCGCTTAAGGCATTTGCCATTAGACCTCTAGTCTTAGACACCAGTTTCTAAGAATAATTACAAACTCAAATAGTGCTTTGTCTCCTCTTGCACTTGAACCCGACTTGTTGGTGTCCTTAATTTAGGTGCATACTTGATTTTAATTAAGGCTTAGGTCAATGCATAATGAGGATGGTTGTTGTGGGCTAAGGAAAGGTTATTAACTCCTCCCCTTATGTTATATTGAATGCCCTTAAGATGGTTATATGTATATATGGATGCACACAATTTCAGCAATTAACTAGCACAATCGACTAGACTTAGTACAATTAAGTGAAATTTAATCTAATTTTAAAATTCAGCAAATGCAAACTTAAATTGAGAAATTCAAATCTTGAAGTCTAGATTTCAGAAGCTAATTTTTTTTAAAATTTTAAAATTTAGATTAAAATTTCATTCTTGGAGGTAAAAGTGGTTAAATAAAATTTGCAGCTTCTAACTAACCTTCAACTAACCCGGTTTTGAAAATTTGAAATTTAAAGTTTTAAATTTTCAAAAATTCAAAATGAAAATTGAATTAGTTAGATCTCAGAGTGAAAATCCTAGATTTTGAAATTTGAATTCAATTTTTTTTTAAATTTGGTTGAGGAAGTTGTTATGATAGTAGTTGCTAGAAGATTCTAGCAGCTTAACAAACTCTCTACTACCTATTTCAAAATTCAAATTTTAAATTTAAAAACCCTCTAAATTCAAACTTTAAGTGAAAATAACAGAATTTGAAGTCTAAATCTCAGATCTCAAAATTATTTTTTTATTTTTTTAAAATCAAATTTAATGGAGGGAACCAAAACAGTCTTCCAGAAAACAACCTAAGAACTCGAATTTTTTTTATTCCAAAACTCTAAATATTTTTTTTTAATTTTAGATTTCGGAACCTAAAGTCCTAAAGTGCAGCAAATGAATTTTTATTTATTTTTTAACCCTTAAAAAAATTATAAAAAAATTCATGGAAATCTCGGACTAAAACTAGAACAGAAATTCCAGCAACTTACAAGCTTAACTTAGAGACCAAAGCTCTGATACCAAAGCTGATGGGGCACGAAAAAAAATTGGTGGAATGAGGGGATGGTGATGTGTTCTAAGTGATTACCACCCTTAATGAACATTTGAGCCCAAGCTATGGCTGAATTCATGCATGGGAGAAATGAAGAACATCAAACCGGAAGCAGAAATCTAAACACCCTTGTGCAAGCTTCTTTCAAAGAAATAAAAAGATTAGGATCTAAAGGTATGGAAACCTTCAAACTAAGTTAAGCCACCTTTAAAACTTCAGATCTAAAGGACCAAGAGGTTTTTTTTTTTTTTCAACAATGAAGTAAGATCTTAAAGTGGAAGGGATGCACTCAACACTCAAAGAATTGAGGGTTGGTTGACAAGATCTACACTCCTTACTTAAGAACTCACCTTGGCACTTGATCCTTGACGTGGAGCCATCATCCTCAACTCTAACATCCTCAAGAGAACCTGCAAGTGATCAGAAGTAAGACCGTGGAGGCAAAGGAATTGAAGGAAATAAAAAAAAATCGAACAAGGAAAGGAAGGATTTGAAAAATTTTGCTGAGACTTGGGTAGCACTTGTCCTTCTTCCTGAAACTATTATGGAACCTTGGTAGAATGGTTTAGAGTAGCAAATTGGGCCTCTCACCCTCTCCCTCAAGGAGTGACCTAGATCTAAGACTAGGGAAACACGAGCCTCAACTCAAACTAAGAGCATCTCACCCTCTTCATACTCAAAGATGAACAAGGCACTTGGCAAAAGAAATCAAATAAACTTGATTTTATTTCTCAAACTTCATATCTACAAGAGGGAAAGCTTGGCCTATTTATAGGCCAAAGGACTTCCAGAAATTTCAGCCCAAAAAACTAAAAGATCATAACAATCTAAGGATTAGTTATGATATAGCTAACTAATTACAACCAATCCCTAACAAATTTGGTTGCATAAGCTTCCATGTGGCACCTCCTTAGTTTGCCATGTGTCATCATCAGATACCTCCATGTGTCCTCCAAGATTTGACTTCTAAGTTGCCATGTGTCATCATAGATACCTCCATGTGTCCTCCAAGATTTGACTTCCAAAGAGAAGACTTGATGTCTTGATAGCAGTGTTGACTCAAGGCAGGAAGTGTCGATACTTTGAGACTTGGCAGAAGTTGAAATTTTACGGCATAAGTTGCCACTTGAGAAATTGAAACTCTTGGCTCGAGTAAGTGGAACCTGCAGAAAGTGGATTAACTACAAAACCAAAGAGTGTCAGTCTGCAACCTTTTCTTCTTGCTGATGTCCCCATCAATAGAGCCATCCTTATAGCACCAATGCCTCGGCTTAAAGTAGATTCTGGCTAGTTTGTGGCATGCAATGAGGACATGACATTATAAGAAGGAAAGACTTTAATACCTTAGAAATAGTCTCACATTGGATAAAAAAGAAATATATTATAGGCTTATAACTCAAGTTTATCTACTATCAATTAACTTCGTTTTTGAGTCATATGGTTTTGATCTGCTAACGGACTAATTGAAATAGTAGGTGGGCTTGAGATGTTACATTTACTCAAGAGAAAGAGTGGGTAGTTGTATGCTTTGCACCAGTAACAACGAACAATCTCATTTGAAAAGAAACAAATGTTTTTGCAAATTCAGTTGTAATGTACAGTGAGAAAGTTTCTTTTTTGTTGTGATACTTAGGTGCATGAAGGTCTGCATGTTATTCTGAATCAGTGTGTTTTACTAATGTAGTAGCTCATTTGAGTTATCATGCAATTCATAGGCATAAAAGATTCTTTGGTCACTGAGCAACTTGTTGTCATGATCTGAGGACATTTAAGCATCTGAGATAAAGATACGACCCTAATGAGACTGAAAGTAAAAGAGTAGAATGTGGGTGGAGGAATTTGAGAGGAATTGAAAAGCTACCTCAAAGCCACTAATTAGATATAGAAAAGATGTATTCCAATCGGCGGGCAGTTGTCTTTACAGATCATGACACCTTTCAAATTTTGAGAATTGGAGTCAACCATGCAAAATGATAATTCTCTTCCAATGTATATCATATAGATGGTTATTGTGATGCATTGAAGTTACCAGAAGTCCAAAACATCGATTGAATCTTGGTCTATAATTAGAACATTTGATTCTTTTTTTTTTAACACAGAACAACTTTAAATGTGGTTATTGTGACTCAAACTCTTAGATTGGTCCTTTGTATGGACATTGGATATTAAGTGTTCCCCCTTACAATGTTATTACAAGAAATTCTTAAACTAGATGCCTTATGCTTAAAATTTGTGAACACACAGCTTGCTTGTGATATCTGAAAATTTTATGTATGTTATTCTGCATCAATCGTGTTTATTGCTTGGAGCTTCTCTATGATGGTACTTGGGACTCTGGACGCATATATCTAAACCTTAAGAAAATATGACATATGAAAATAAAATGTTTCAAATACCATGCCAGACCTTGTATCAATTTTTTGTTTTCCAGAATGGTATGAAACTGGGTATTGACATGGTACAAGACTCATACTGATACAGTGTACTGCTCGTACGGTCTCATTTCATTGGTTTTTGAAACCTTATATAATAGTTTCTAATACAAATAATTAGTCGTTTTGATTACAAGGGATGGTTCAGATTGCACCATGTATCTTGGTTATGCAATTCAGCAATTTCATTCTTGATTAATATTGTGGATAAGTTTTAGAAGATTCCACACATTCATTTCTCATACTAATTAGCCAATTTCATGGATCACTTGTAACCCTGGTTCAGGTGTAACTGTATTCCTTACCACCTCAAACAATGTGCATTTGAACTAATGTCTCACTCATCTTCTCCTTATTTCTATTTTGGAGATCATCAGAATCAGTATGCTGAACATGTTCACGACCATCTTATTTCCATAGCAGATTCTAACATAACCACTAGACTAATTAGCCTAGCCACTGGGAACCTTGGAAGATGTGCTAACCATGCTCTTGCCCTTGATTTGAACTTCCATGCTTCTGCACAATAAAAATAAAAATAAATATGGACATCAAGCACACAAAGTCCACCAAATTTTAGTTATCCTTAGATATATTCTTTCCCTATGCGTAAACTCCAGTCTCAGGCAAATGGATGTCCAGATACATTTATACATAATGCATTAAAAGAACTGGACTCGACAAATGTTGTCATGCTTCTTTGGAAAACATATGAATTCTTTTTTCTGTGGATATCTTTTGTGAACATTGTTTTCTGTCTAGTGGATTCAACTGAAAATCTGCCAAAAATGTCTATTATTAACGTAAGTATGGGATCAAAATTGGCCCTGCTCTTCATTAGATTCGGTCTGTGCCATCTTTTGGTCATTTTCAACCCTGAATAATGCCCCACTTTTCCAAATCAAAGGTTTGGATGGTATGCCTAAAAGGTTAGCGGAGAGATGCTTGCACATTTGTCACACCTTTTTCAAACTATCCTTTCATTATGCTTGTTCCTGATTGTTATGTTTGTTAAGGGGTGCTTAAGAGATATTCCTTTTTTACTTGCTTGGTTGAAACTTCCATGAGTCCATCACTGACTGGTTGATGTTTCACTTAGTTGTCTGATTCTGTAATCATCAACTAATGCCAACTACTCTATCTTTATGAATTACCAACATATTAAAGCTGTTATGCAGTCATTTATTTAAGAATCATGAAGGTGGGCGATTATATTTCTAGCACTGCTTATGTACAGAGTTTATTTTATCACAACAAACTGGGGGCAATTAGATTAAAACAGCTTTCAATTGCCTTAAATGCACATAACAGTTGTATTAAAAATTGTTATGTATTGTCTTTTTTCTGAATCATTTAAGTTTGTTGACATATTTTTCATGTAGAGCATGCATATCAACTTTGTTGTTTTGTATGGCCTATGAGATTCAGTTATTTGCTAAATGCGAGAAAATTCAGTCCTCCTTGTGTCATTTGGCTGATTTTTTTATTTTTTATTTTTATAATGTGGATCTTGTCATTTATAAGTTTACAATGCTATAACACAGATTTACTTACACTCTTGATGCAATTATACTGAGCAGCTAAGGCTCAGTGTCGGCATTCCTCTCCCCATGTTAGAAGTCTAGAGTTCAACCCCTAGTGGTGGCAACCTCACTATATTTCTCAAAAAAAAAAAAGGACGTTTATTCATGCAGTTGTGTTGAGTTGGTAAAAAATGTGCACCTAGTGCTGTTCTTAAAAAAAAAATATGCTGACCAAATTATGGCTGTTTGGCTGTTTATGCTATCATATTTGAGTCAATCAAACATGCTTTTAATATGCATGCGGCTTACCTATACTCTTTCTCTTGAAGATTTTATTGAACAAAGCAGTCTTGATTTCTTCCTGCGCAGTGTTAATTCTCCTATTGGAATAGATTATAGAGCTATATAGTACAACTTGAAGTAATTTTTCTCCTATATTTCAAGGAAAGCTATAAATCCTGCTAGACCCATGAGCAAATAGACTGTTAATTTTTCTCCATTGATGTTTCTTCTTTTTTTTTAACTTTTTTTTTAAAAAAATAAAAAACTTTTGAATGATTTAAAATTCAGAGCTAGATTATTTTTGAACTTGGAAAAGCTTTCAGTTTCCCTGTTGAAAGTGGGACTATTTTGAAGATGAACTATCAATCTGACATTTAAATCCTTATACTCTGATTGAAATTGCTTATCATGAACCTTAAGACTACTATATTTCTACTAAGAGTACGTTGTGTATTTTTTATTGATTTCGGTATTTGTGATACATAAAGGTATTGAAGCAAGAGGCTTTATATTTGGTCCCCCCATTGCCCTAGCTATTGGAGCAAAGTTTGTTCCTATGAGAAAGCCAAAGAAGTTACCTGGTATTTCTTTGCTGATCCATTTGTGCTTTTTGCTTTGACTTTTTTTTTTTTAATGTTGTATCTAATACATAATGATATTTGATGGCTGTTAGGTGAAGTCATTTCAGAAGAGTATGCTCTAGAATATGGCACTGACAAAATCGAGATGCATGTAGGAGCTGTCCAGCCAAGAGATCGGGCCCTTGTCATTGATGATCTTATTGCAACAGGGGGGACATTAAGTGCTGCAATTAGACTTATTGGTAAATTGCTTGTGCTTAGTTATTGGTAAATCAGACTTATCTGTTTCTTTATAAGGTCATTGTTAACTAGGATATTCTGGTCTTTGCCTCAATTTTGCTGAACATGTTGTGACTGCCATATTAATTTTTTAAGTTTGAGGTACCCCTTAAACTTCCATTGAAAATATATTGCTTTGTTAGAGAAAGAAGAAAAATAATGAGAATTAGTAAGATTAATAAGATTAGCAATTAGCACAATATTTTTTTTTGATGTGCTTGGTTATTGCCATGTTTGAGTGGTATAAGGTTTGGTAGCATATTTTGGTTCTTTGGTCCAAATTTGGACTACTGCTACTTGGATGTGCTTCCATATTTTTCTGATTATGTAGCATTTAATTCTGGTAGTATAGTCTCCTGATATTCCAGACAAGTCTTTCTAGTACTAGTCAATTTATGGTGAATTTCAGACCTTATTTTGAGGCATTACTGGGAAGTTTTATTAGAACATAAAAGACTGAATTGCTTATCGAAAGGGTGTAGACACTTTGATTATTTCTTTGATGTTTATCAGTTTTTAGTTGCCTAATAAGGTTGATATAACACTTTATGAAACTCAGTTGTTGTTGTTGATCTTAACTTTTTCTTTTTCTTTCTTTCTTTTTTTATCTTTATAGAACATGTTGGAGCAGAAGTGGTTGAATGCGCTTGTGTTATAGAGTTGCCAGAACTAAAGGTGGAATTACTTCTCTTACCTCGCAATAATGCATTTCCTTTCTCATATCAGCTGCATCGTTGAAATCATAGCAATAAAATTTAAAATTTGGGATTATTTTCTAAATGGACAAAAGGAGAAAAGTTGTTGGTTATTTAATGGTTGATGGATATAGAAATAGATAATAGAATGTCTAAAGAATCTAAATCAGGTAGGACAGAGTTGAAGCAATTACGAATGGCAGTAGGATGGGTTGGGGAAGGTTTTTCCCATTCCATCCTCGTCTTTGACTTCTCATACCCCATCCTTTCCCTATCCTGTGCTTCACTGGGGCAATAGTTTTTGGCCTCATTCCTCATCTTGCGGGGAATGGAAATCTCCAACTCTACTCTATTGCTCTGCCTTTATTCTTTTTTTTTTTTTAATGTTATCTTTAAAAAACGCACTTTAAACTTAATTTTTTTTTGAATATTTATATATATATATATATATATAGGATGGGTTTGGGGCAGGTTTTGGCAAGGGGACTAGTTATATCAGGCCCACCTGACCTTGATCATAAGGTTTTTGGTTTCTTGAAACCCATCCCGAGCCTAATCAAAGCTTGAAGATTCTGCCCTGATCAAGATGGGTTTGGGTGGATCCCTGTCAGGTTTGGGTAGAATTACTATCCCTAAGCTAGCACTTCATGAACTACATACAAAGTTTTCCATGAAATTTTTTGAGAAATTTCGTTGAACATGTTTTCTTTTTCATCGAGATAATGATATCTACATTTCATGGAAAATTTTTATAATAATTGGGGAATTTTCAATACGTCTCTTGCATCTTATTTGGATTTCATGACTTAAGCTTGGACAATGTCATCCAACAAATATATTGAATATTGCCTTCATGTTATTATTTGGCTGTAAGTGCACATTTTTAACTTTTATAAGCAGGAAATGCCAATATAGTAGTTTGATTGATGGAAAAAAAGAAATTACAATATAATTTATAAATCAGCGTGTAGATGTTCCTTGTTCTGTACTTTTGGTAGGATGTACATGGTCTATAAGTAAATGAAGTTGACCAGAAAATGTTGGTTGATATGACCTACGATATGAAAACTGTAGTGTTATTCTTCGCTGAGATTCTAGGTTGTCACTGTTTTGCTATGAAACGTGTACTAGGGCTATCTGGATGATGGAATACAGTTGTTGACGCTGAAACCATCAAGCACTATTAAGTGTTTGGCATTAGCTGTAACATTGTATTCCTGTATTTCATCATCATTATATTTGTACTAGTTTTACTTGCTTATCAGGGTCAGATTCTTCTTGTTCGGTTTTATCCTCTGCTGTCATGCATTCTTTGTAAATCATTTCTGAAATTTTAAGCCACTAGTATAGGAAAGGCAAGAACTTGTACGTGATATTACTTCTACTGTTTAGGTTTATTTAGATTCTTCAGATTCATATGGGGTTTGGCCTGTCAATGGGCTGGGTAGGGATTAGGCCTGAAGGAAGCCCACCATTCAAAGCTCAGGCCCAAGTTCCACCCAGCTGGAACCAGCTTAGGGTCTATCAAGCCTAAGCCCGACCCAACTCAGCATAATTTTTTTAGGCTGGACCAGACTCAATTTTGGGTCCTATTCACTCTCTTATCTAAGGTTTGCCATCTCGGTATGAGACCCCATATCAATATCACAGTGGTAGTATGTTCGGTGTGTGGGCTAGTTCAGTGTGTCAAGACATGGTATGCGCGTATATTGAGTCTTGGTTAAGTACCAAAATGGTGTGGGATGGTATGCCCCAATATGGCTCTTTTTAGACTCACAGCTTGGGCATTGCCCAAAATTTTTTTTAGGCCTTTGTGCCTAGGCTTGAGCCTTGCTTATGGCCCTACAAAATATTCCTAAGCCCTGTTTCTTCTTGGTCTGGCTTTCAAGCCATTCAGGCTAGTCTAGATCATTGACTACCTAGACATGATAAATATCAGAGAACTTTTCTTTTCTTTTTTCAAGTTTTTGGCAAAAATTCTGTATTCTCTCATTAAAGAAATGGTTAGGTATTTAGGCCATCACTTTATACTTCATGTCTTATGTTGTTGATGAATAATAATTGATTTAAGTTGGATCCAGTAAGGTGAAATTGGAGGATGGGTTTGATATCAATGATCCGAGCTGTTGAATATAATCTACCTGTAAATGGTTTATAACAACAACATCAACTCAGTTTTAATCCCAAATTAGTTAGCATTGGCTATATGAATCCTTTTTCTCTATTTTGCTTAGTTCAGGGGCTTGATGTAGAGATACTAAGTGCTTCCTTACTACTTGCTCCCAGTAAGTTTTGATCTACTTCGGCCCGTCTTTTGTTCTACATGTGTCAAATTGGTTCTTCATACCAATGCTTCTCTTAGCTGATGTTATACAAGTTCAATTTATTTATAAACCAAAAATTACATGATTTAGAGGCCCCTAAACAATGCATCACATGGTCAAAAACATCCTGTGTATCATTTCATTTAAACTATATACATTCTTGGTTACTTTCTACGTAGGTTACGTGTCTCTAAATACATTAATTTTTGTGCGTAAGCAATTTATAGATGGTAGATTGTATTCAGTGGTGCAAATCACCACTCTGTCTTTTGATTTCTCTTGACTGGATCAGATTTGAAATCCAGTCGACTAGATCCTAGATCACCTCATACACACTTATATGAAATATATTTGAGTGAATTTCATCTTCACTAATGGGCCTGAATATTCAATTGATTTTGTGAGGTTGGCTTCACCTGCATCATGTTTTGGGTGCATTTAATCTTGCGTTTGTTGCTAATCTAGTTTGCAAAATTAATTGAAAAAGGGATTTTTAAGTAACTTATGCATGGGAACAATTGCATCTGCTGACATAATTCTTCATTTATTTTGCCTGAACAAACTTAATGGCATTGGCAAGAGTACTAAAGTATGGGGGCAATAACTAAGGCATATCATTTAACATAGAATGGTCCTCACCTAATCTATAGACACGCTTTATATGATTTTATGTATATCTTAGCTTGCATCTGGTATGTCCTAGATATCCATTCTTTGTTTCCCTCTGCATGATCTTTAGTTCATTGGAAAATATTATCTTGCATTCTCCCTTGCTTCCAGGATTTGATAGATTATTGAAAATGTGACATGATGGGCATTTGATAGTTGTGTTAATGCTTATTACAAACTGAATATGGAGTATGTTGAAATGAATTAAATTTCCCTATCATATGAATTGATTCCATTTCCAGTAGTCTCTTGTTTATCAGGAATTTAAGTGGGAAGTGAAGATGGCAATACTAATTTTAATTAATAATTTCTGTATTGTTGCTTTCTACAGGCTGTAACTGTAAGATGGAGCTGAGTATTATGAATATGTTTCTGATTGGATGCTGGAAATGTAGATGGAATGAAATGAAAAATGAGAAATGGGAGTTGATTATGCATAGACAGAGATATATTTTCCATATCTGAAATTCCAGTCTTGCTTTTTAGTATAGTCATTACTTCTTGTTTATATATTCCTTTCTGCACTGGTTAGGGGCTCTGAACCAAACTCCACTGTTATTTATTACATTTTGAGAAGACACTGCAAACACAATTTCCTTTTTTAAGTACTTGAGATGGTTGTTTCTTACTTTTTCATCCTAGTAATTAGCAAATGTTAATAGAAAGTGCGCCTTAATTTTAGTATTTTAAACATGTAAAAGAGTAAAACCTCCTTCTTTGCAAACGAAGGGTAAAACAAAATAAAAACGCTAGTATATTGTTCCTTATCGTTGAGTGTTATTTTTAAGGTATCTAAGTTTGAAAATTCTTTGTTTTCATTTTTTGAATTAGTCATAAATTTTTGAACATCTGTAATCTGTCTCAACATATATGCACCTGTTATTATAATGATTTACTTAATTTATGCTTGCTTAGTTTTA
Organism: Calamus simplicifolius; assembly: GCA_900491605.1. Taxonomy (NCBI): domain Eukaryota; kingdom Viridiplantae; phylum Streptophyta; class Magnoliopsida; order Arecales; family Arecaceae; genus Calamus; species Calamus simplicifolius. Next base: position 662,928 of record UESW01003974.1, on the reverse strand, counting down.
CATTATAATCTTAATTGGGGGCCTTTTTGAGAAACTGTTACAAGAAGGTTGTTTCCAATTTTATGAGCAATCAGTAGGTCAATGGCAAGACCATTGCATCAGTGGATACCCTTCTCAATGTCAGTCTCATTACACCTCATGTGATCATTTCTATTGTGTAATATATTATTAATTTTCTACCCGTAATTATTCATCTAGCAAGATGTCATTCTGATCTTCTATTTTGCAGGTTCCTTTTCCGGTACATTCTAAACTAACAAATTTCACTTTTCCAGGGCCGTGAGAGACTAGGTGACAGACCACTGTTTGTACTTGTGGAGGGCTAAAATCAGGCTGATACCTGCTTGTTTATTTCAAGGTTCTTCCTTTTTCTTCCTTGGATAATGTATGGTGCAACCTTTGTTGGATTCCCTGGGCCACGTAAACTGTAATATCATCATTGATATATTTTTTTCAGAAGGGAATGATAATAAGAGTTGCTTCTTTCAATATGATCAAAGTGTTCTAAGGTTTTTTTTTTTTGGGTAAAAAAAAAATCATAAATGACAACAGTTGGAAGTCTGAAGTACCATATCCTTCAAAATTGTGAGGTAACATTTTATTGGATGTCTCCAGACCAGATAGAAATTTGCTGGTATCTGAAGTCTGAAGGCTGCATCTTTTTATTTTTTTTATTTTTTTATGTCTGGCTTGGCCAAAAAATATTTCAGGTGATGTTTGGTTGGAGGATCGTCTCTATTGATTATTGTTTTGTGGTCTTTGTAACAAGCAAACTCGTCTATAGTTATGCCCTAGGTAGAATCTTACTGGTAAAGGTGCAATTGATTGCAACTTGTCACTTAACCTTTAGAGTAGTTTTTTAAACCGGTGCCTTTTGGCACGGTTTTAAAATAACGAAGTGAGAACAAAACATATTAGCGAAATGGTGTCAAAGTAAAAAACGTTATTTTAAATGGTATTTTTCATTTCACATCATCATCCCTCGGCTCGGTCCGTAGTAGGGCGGCTGACGGGACGAGTAGAAATTGCTACTTGAAGCGCGATTACATATGGGTTGAAATCGCCACTTGAAGTGGCGATTTCAAGTCTGGGTTGAAATCGCCACTTGAAGTGGCGATTTCAAGTCTAAGTGAAATCGCCACTTCAAGTGGCGATTTCAGGTTGAAACCCCCACTTCAAGTGGGGGCGATTTCAATTTAGTTGAAGTCGCCACTTCAAGTGGCGATTTCTACATATTTTTTTCAATTACCAGATGATTCAAGCGCGATCCCTTCTTAAACACTCGGAGCCTTCCAGCGATCCTAACCCTCTATTATCTATTATCTTGTTATATCTATTATCAAGATAATAGATATAACAAGATAATTCTGATTGTTATGTCTATTTTCTTGTTATAGATAATAGATATAACAAGATAATATAGATATAACAAGATAATTCTAATTAACAAGATAATAGATATAACAAGATAATTTTGATTAACAAGATAATAGATATAACAAGATAATTCTGATTGATACTGAATCATTAACACCATCTAACCCTTTGTTGACCAATTATTGATTTTGATGATTAATAAAAAGATATGAGTATATTCATTTTGTTACTAATAAATTTAACTAGTGTTTCAGGGCTTAAAAAATCTTTGATCAATCAAAAGGCATAAAGAAACGTATTTTTGAATCAAATGCCTAAAGTAAGTTTCAAAATTTAGAGCCTGGAGTCGACACCCAAGGTCTGGAGCCGACCCCATGGCCAATCAAATGTTTTTTGATTTTTGGCACGGTCTGGAGTTGACACCGTGTTTCGGAGCCGACACCCAGAGTTTCGGAGTCGACACTTACAGTGTCTGGAGCCGACTCCAATGCGAGAACAGAACGCGTGTTTTTGGACTTCTTGGAGCCGACACTTACAGTTTTTCGGAGCCGACTCCCGAATGCGGCGAGCCGACACTCAACTTTTTCGGAGCCGACTCCTCAACGAACTTTGTACTTTCTATTTTTGGTTATCCGACTTGGAGCCGACACCTGAAAAGTTGGAGCCGACTCCAACCTATCAGGAACAGATTTTCAAAATGCCAGATCAGCTCAAACGGTAATATTTTCTTTACCTAACTTCTAACGGCTATATTTTCTGTATGGACAATCTATTCAGGTACATTCCAACGGCTATATTTCACCTATGGATCTATAAAAAGGGGGATTCGTCGTTTGAAAAACAACAACGAAAAAAGACGAAAATAGAAAAAATAAATTGAAAAATCCAAGAAGTCTTGAGCAAGAAATCTAGAGGAAAGAATCAAAGTTCAAATCCATCAACTCCAAAAAGCTCAAAGAGAAATCCAAGGCATTCAAAGTCAAAATCGGAGGATTTCCCAAAAAGAAGAAAAATGAGCCAAAAGCTTTGTTCTGTGATTTTCCAACTTCTCATCTGCAACATTTGTAAAGAATCCGAGCTGAGGCCTGATTCAACATCTAAAGAAGAGAAAAGAAGAAAAGAAGAAAAGCTCAAATCCAATCTGCTTCAAACAGGCTTTCTAAACCTTGTTTATTTTTGAATATTTGCTCATTTAAGGAGCTGTTTGTATTTAAACTCTATTTTATTTGTTTTTGCTAATTCAATCAGGGGATTGAATTAGTGGAGGTAGTATACCTCGGGACAAGCTAGTTAGCTTGGGTTTGGGTTTTGTGCTGGTGAGCCCGTGTAAAACCAGCTGGGTTCGTTGTGATCCCAAAAACAACAAGTTTGAGTTGTGAGCTTGTAAAACAACTCGACTGTAATCTAGAGATTATAGTGTGGACCCAAGTGAATCTTGGGAGTGGACGTAGGTGTTGGATACACCGAACCACTATAAAATCCTTGTGTTTGCCGTGCTTATTGTCTCTCTCTATCTCCTTGTTTGTGCTTGTATTTATCTTGCACTTAATCTTGTTAATTCCAAAAATTTTTAAAAGGTTAATTTTTTTTAAGAACCCAATTCACCCCCCCTCTTGGGTTGCCATCTGGGCCAACAATTGGTATCAGAGCAAGTGCTCATTTAGAATTTGATCTCACGATCAAGAGCTAAAGATCCAATGGCAACACAAGTGGTTCAGTTTTGCTGAAGGTCATTCTACGAATAGACCTCCTTTATTTAATGGAACAACTATTTATTGGAAAGCTAGAATGAATATTCATTCAAGCTTGACTATGAATTGTGGAGTTATAATAATGGACCTAGTACACCCACACTAGTTGATGGCATATTGTTCCTAAGCCCGAAAGGGATTGGAATGATAATGATAAGAATGGCACAAGCTAAATGCTAAAGCCATTAATGTTTTATATTGTTCCTTAGATCAAATGAATTCAACCGAATCTCTACATGTAATTTCCGCAAAAGAAATTTGGGATAGATTAGAATTACCCATGAGGGAACAAACCAAGTAAAGAATCAAAGATAAATATTTGGTTCATAAATATGAATTGTTTAGCATGGAACAAACTGAAACCATCACATGCATGTTCACTAGATTTACTGATATTGTGAATGGTTTGAAAAGTCTTGGAAAAGACCTATACTAACTCTGAACTTGTTCGCAAAATTCTTAGGTCACTTCCAAGATCATGGGAAGCCAAGGTGACAGCCATCCAAGAAGCCAAAGATCTAAATCCTACCTTTGGAAGAGCTTCTTGGATCCTTGATGACTCATGAGCTAACAATGAAACAACATCAAGAGGAGGAAGTCAAAAGAAGAAGATTGCCCTCAAAGCTGCAGAAAGTGAAGAAGCAGCAGTGCAGTGATAGTGATGATGATGATGAGACAGCCTCCTTGCAAGAAAATTTAAGAAATTTATGCAAAGAAGGAGACCCTTCCAAAAAAAATTTGGAACAAAAATGGAAGGAGAAAAAGAGAAAGAGAAGGACAAAGAAAAAGAAAAAGAGCCCTTAGTATGTTATGAGTGTAAGAAACCAGGGCATTTAGATATGACTGTCCTCAATTAAAGAAAGCCTACAAGAAAAAGAAGAAGGCTATGTTGCAACTTGGAGTGATAGTGAAGAATCCTCTTCCGAAGGAAGGAACAAAAGAAGTTGCCAACATTTGCTTTATGGCGAACGACGACGAGGTAAGTACTGAAACCCTATGATGAATTTACATTTGAAATTTTGAGGCTTTCAATGAATTAGTGATTTTAAAATTTGAAAAAGAAAAATAATCTTTGAAAAATGAAAACTTAAATTATTAAAGAGAAAAATGATTAAACTTAAAGTTAAGAATTAAAAGAATCTTACTCATGAAGTTGAAAAATTGAAATCAAAATGAAATTAAAGAAAAAGAATCAATTTCAATGAAAATGATTTAAAGAAAGAAGTTGAAATATAAAATATTGTTGATAAATTTACATAAGTTCAAAAACTTAATTATTTTAGAAGTCAAAAAGCTTTTGATAAGCTGGATTAGGTTATACCTAACATAAAACAAAAATTAAAAATTTTTAAAAAGAACAAGTAAAAATGTTTTATGTAATTGTAACAAAAAGGACATAAATCCTTTGAATGTTTTAAAAAATTAAAAAGAATTTAAATATTAAAGGAAGAAAATATGGGTTCCGAAAGGAACAATTTTATTGCTACTAACCATGAAGGACCCAAGAAAGCTTGGGTACCTAAACATAAGTTTGAATTTTTGCAGGAATGTCTTGCGGCCAAAAGATCAAAGAAAAGTGGTATCTTGATAGTGGCTGCTCAAGACATATGACGGGTGACAAAGATGAATTCATCACCCTTGAAGAAAAGAGGAGGAGTTGTTACGTTTGGTGATAATGGTAAAGGTCAAATTATGGGCCTTGGTAAAATTCAAATAACTCCATCCACATTTATTGATAATGTACTTTATGTTGATGGTTTGAAGCATAATCTAATTAGTATAAGCCAATTGTGTGATAAAGGTTTAAAGTTTCATTTGAAGCTTCTATCTGCACTGTTTCTAATTCCATTGATAATAGCATGTATTTACTGGTTATAGACATGGCAATGTTTACTTGGTTGATTTAGACAATTTATCTACTAGTGATCATTGCTTATTGCTGATAATGCTAATATGAATGAGATTGGATGGTGGCATCGTAGATTAGGTCATGCAAGCACACACCTAATTTCAAAATTAATTAAATGGATTTAGTTAAAGGCTTCCAAACTAGATTTTGAAAATAACAAAATTTGTGATGCATGTCAATTTGGAAAACAAACTAGAAGTTCTTTCAAATCTAAAAAATTGTTTCCACTTCTAGGCCACTTAGAGCTACTTCACATGGACCTTTTGGACCTACTAGAACCACAAGTCTAGGAGGAAAGAAATATGGTCTTGTGATTGTAGATGATTATTCTAGATACACTTGGGTATTGTTTTTAGCTCACAAAGATGAGACTTTCTCGATTTTCCTGAAATTCTTCAAGAAAGTCACAAATGAGAAAAACACTACCATAGTGTCTCTTAGAAGTGATCATGGCACTGAATTTGAAAATCATTTATTTGAAAATTTTTGCATTGAAAATAATCATAATTTTTCAGCACCTAGGACACCACAACAAAATGGAGTTGTAGAAAGAAAAAATAGGACTTTAGAAGACATGGCCCGTACCATGCTATGTGAAAGCAACCTACCAAAGTACTTTTGGGCGGAAGCTATAAACACGGCATGTTACATCTTAAATAGAGCTTTAATTAGACCAATCTTAAGAAAACTCCTTATGAATTATGGAAAATAGAAAACCAAACATAAGTTATTTTCATGCATTTGGTTGTAAATGTTTCATTCATAATAATGGTAAAGATAATCTAGGAAAATTTGATGCAAAATCTGATGAAGGCATATTCTTAGGATATTCAACATCTAGTAAAGCATATAGAGTATTTAACAAGAAAACTTAATTGTAGAAGAATCTATTCATGTAGTTTTTGATGAATCTTTAGCATCAAGTTCAGAAAAGATTGATGATGAGGAAGATACAAACATATTGAAAGAGATCATTGAAAAATTAAATATAGATGTATCTTCAGATCATGAACAAGAAGCTAAAGATGATGATTCTCCTAGGTTGATGTTGTTGATGCAAATCATAATGATGTAGATCTTCCTAGAGATTGGAGATATGCCTATAGTCATCCAAAGGAATTGATTATAGGTGATCCATCTCAAGGAGTAAGAACTAGATCATCAATGAGAAATATCAATAATCATCTTGCATTTGTATCTCAAATTGAACCTAAAACTATTGAAGAAGCTGAAAAAGATAATAATTGGATGTTAGCTATGCAAGAGGAATTAAATCAATTTACTAGGAATAATGTATGGACCTTAGTTGATAGACCTAAAGATCATTCTGTTATAGGATCAAAATGGGTATTTAGAAATAAATTAGATGAAAATGGCATAGTAATTAGAAACAAAGCTAGATTAGTTGCAAAAGGATATAATCAAGAAGAAGGAATTGATTTTGATGAAACTTTTGCACCTGTAGCTAGATTAGAAGCAATTAGACTATTACTTGCATTTGCATGTCATATGAATATCAATTTATTTCAAATGGATGTTAAAAGTGCATTTTTAAATGGATTTATAAATGAGGAAGTTTTTGTTGAACAACCACCAGGTTTTGAAGATCATGAATTTTCAAATCATGTTTTTAAATTGCACAAAGCACTATATGGTTTAAAACAAGCACCTAGAGCTTGGTATGATAGATTAAGTAAATTTCTAATTGAAAATGATTTTACAAGAGGAAATGTTGATAAAACCTATTTTTGAAAAGAAAAGAAGATTTATTAGTAGTACAAATATATGTTGATGATATTGTATTCGGTGCTACTAACAATTTTTGTGTCAAGAATTTGCTAAGTTAATGCAGGGTGAATTCGAGATGAGCATGATGGGAGAACTCAACTTCTTCCTAGGACTTCAAATCAAACAAAGCAAAGAGGGGATTTTCATCAACCAAACAAAATACACAAAGGAACTTCTCAAGAAGTTTGGAATGGAATCAATCAAACCCCTTGGAACACCTATGAGTCCTTCATGCAAATTGGACAAAGATGAAGATGGTAAGAAAGTTGATCAAAATATTATAGAGGTATGATCGGATCTCTTCTTTACTTAACAGCAAGTAGACCAGATATCATGTTTGCTGTTTGTCTATGTGCTAGATTTCAATCTGAACCTAAAGAATCTCACTTAATTGCTGTAAAAAGAATCTTAAGATATTAAGTGGAACTAAAAATGTAGGATTATGGTATTCTAGAGACTCAACACTAAACTTAATTGCATATTCTGATTCTGATTATGCTGGATGTAAATTAGATAGAAAAAGTACAAGTGGTGCATGTCAATTCTTAGGAAGTAACTTAATCTCTTGGTTTAGCAAAAAGCAAAATTCGGTTGCATTATCAACTGCTGAAGCTGAATATGTTGCAGCTGGAAGTTGCTGTGCTCAAATCCTTTGGATTAAGCGACAACTTGAAGATTATGGCATAACACTTGATAAAACTCCTATTAGATGTGATAAACAAGTGCAATAAATTTAACTAAAAATCCAATTCAACATTCAAGAACAAAACACATTGAAATTAGATATCACTTTATAAGAGAACATGTAGCTAATAATGAAATTTGTCTTGATTATGTTAATACTGAAGAACAATTAGCTGATATATTTACAAAACCTTTGAGTGAAGAGAGATTTTGTTATCTTAGAGGTGAATTAGGGATTTGTGACCCTTTGGAATGATTTTGAAACTTTAAGGAATGACTATCTAGATTTCTATTAATTTCTTGAAATTCCTTTCATAATTTTAAGGACAATTTATCTAGTCATTTATGCAATTTGATTCATATTCCAAAGATTTTTCCAAAATTTATTGATTATTTTGACAAGTTTCGGATGTTTGAAACTCATTTTTTTTCTGAAACTGTCAGTGGAGTCGACACCTTAGTTTGAGGAGTCGACACCTCTCTGTGTCGCTCTCGGTCCTTGACCTTGGAGCCGACACCCGTATAAGTGGAGCCGACTCCAGTTCGAGCGCTAACTGTGTTAGCGACTTGGAGTCGACACCCGACTTTGCGGGAGTCGACACCTGGGGGTCCCAAGTTGACTTTATTAGGGCAGAGTCGACACCTCCGTCATTTCAATCATTCTCAATCCCTTTCCAAACTTTCTCCAAACTCTCTCAAAACCTTCCCAAGCCAAATTCTCCTCAAATCAATATTCCCAAGGATTTCAATGGCACCTAAGAGAGGATCAGTTCTTGGAGCTCCCGTGACCACGGAAAGCGACGGCGAGGCGTCCCGTTCGTGAGCCATCTCCAAGCGACGATGATTCCTCAACCCATTCGGATAATCCTGGTCCCTCATCTCCTCAGGTAGACACCTTAGCCGGAGAGTTATTACTATGGGTAGAAAGGTTGATTTTGATTTCTTTGAGTCGAGGGTTTTTCAATTGGAAGACAAATCAAAGAGCTTGGATGGGACAAGGTATGTTCATTGGATGTTCCCACCTATCCGGCCCTAGTCAAGGAATTCTATTTCAATTTATCGAGGGGTGACGGTGGGATTTAAGCTCTGTTAGAGGAAAAAGAGTCCACCTTACATTTCAAAAGTTAAATCTTTTGAGCATTCCTGTCACTGGATTAGTAGCTGATATTCATAGTGAGAGGTCTGATGCACTATCAAGGATGTTAGGTAGAGAAGTTTCTGAATTTGAAGAAGTTAGGGCTAATCAATTGCCCTTGGAACTTAGATTGCTTCACAAATCTGCAGTAGGAATTTTTCCCTAAGACGGCCGCTTTGAGTATGTCTCTGAGCGAGACATTGTGGTGATGGACAGTGTTTGACTGGTCAGCCTATTAACCTTGCTGCGATGATGATTTTCTACATGGCTGAGGCTGGGGGCAAAAGGAGATCTTCACTGCCCTATGGTATGATTTGACTATGGTTTTCAGAGCCAAGGAATTGTGATTTCTGACATGAGCCTTCAAAGAACCTTAGGCATACTGACTACTATAGTTTGGCTACTGTGCACCGGATGGGCTTTGTTAAAGTAAATGGACAATGGGAGAGGAAAGGCAATCTGGATGAGAGAGCCACTGAGATTAGATCTTCTGCACCATCTGAGGTTGGTCCTTCAGTGAGGCATCCTTCACCAGAGCCTAGCAGATCTTCACCACCTCCTGCTCCTGCTCTGCTCCAGTTCCTGTACCGCCATCTGTCATCTGTCGGATTTTTTGATATTCAGTTAGAGCAACTCAAAAGCTTATTTGCTGCTCAAAAGAAGAAATGAAGACAGAGTTTGATAGTCAGTTTATGAATTTAAAGAAACCCTTTATTCTTTGGATGATCGCATTGGTAAGATTGAGTCCACTCTTGGTTCCTCTGCTGAATCCTTAAGGAATGATCTCAAGAACATATTTGAAGAACTTAAGGATATTGGTGGAGACTCAGAGACATATTCCAAATGCAATGCTGAGCTTCAAGACAAGATTATGACTGCATGTGCATTTGTTGACAGAAGATTAAAAGAATTTGTTAGGACTCAAAGTGAAGGGATGGGAAAGATTGTAGAAGAATTGCAAAGACTTCTTAGAACTCATTTTTGATTATCTTGTAATGAAGTGTCTTTGATAATTAGTCTAGTTTGATTTATCTTGAAGTTTCAATGTAATGAGTATAGTTTAATGTTTGATACAATGAAGTTTCATTTTGTAACATTTGACTTTTGTTGTAATGAACTTATCTTATACTTAATGAATATCTTTTGGACCTTGAAAAATCTATCAATTTTCATTTTACTTAACCCTTCTTGATCTTTTTGTTGATTACAAAAAAGGGGAGAGTTATGTAAAATCGTATATGCATTGATGGGGGAGACAAATAAAGAGAGAAATATTTAACTTTTGTATATGCATTGGTTTAAATAAGCTTAGTTAAAATTGATATATCTATTATGGTATCAAACACTAAAATTTTCTGTTAGAAAGAAGAACAATTGTTAAATTGAACTTCATAGGGGGAGCTACCTTATTCAGGGGGAGCTTACCTATGAGGATCACATATTTGAAAATTTTGATTTGAGAATTCTATGCATATACTCAATGTTTTTATAATCATCAAAAAGGGGGAGATTGTTGACCCAATTATTGATTTTGATGATTAATAAAAAGATATGAGTATATTCATTTTGTTACTAATAAATTTAACAAGTGTTTCAGGGCTTAAAAATCTTTGATCAATCAAAAGGCATAAAGAAACGTGTTTTGAATCAAATGCCTAAAGTAAGTTTCAAAATTCAGAGCCTGGAGTCGACACCCAGAAGGTCTGGAGCCGACCCCATGGCCAATCAAATGTCTTTCTGATTTTTGGCACGGTCTGGAGTCGACACCCAGTGTTTCGGAGCCGACACCCAGAGTTTCGGAGTCGACACTTACAGTGTCTGGAGCCGACTCCAATGCGAGAACGTGTTTTTGGACTTCTCTGGAGCCGACACTTACAGTTTTTGAGCCGACTCCCGAATGCGGCGAGCCGACACTCAACTTTTTCGGAGCCGACTCCTCAACAAACTTTGTACTTTCTATTTTTGGTTACCCGACTTGGAGCCGACACCTGAAAAGTTGGAGCCGACTCCAACCTGTCAGGAACGGATTTTCAAAATGCCAGATCAGCTCAAACGGTAATATTTTCTTTACCTAACTTCTAACGGCTATATTTTCTGTATGGACAATCCAGGTACATTCCAACGGCTATATTTCACCTATGGATCTATAAAAAGGGGATTCGTCCGTTTGAAAAAAAAAAAAAGAGAGAAAATAGAGAAAAAATTGAAAAATCCAAGAAGTCTTGAGCAAGAAATCTAGAGGAAAGAATCAAAGTTCAAATCCATCAACTCCAGAAAGCTCAAAGAGAAATCCAAGGCATTCAAAGTCAAAAATCGAGGATTTCCCAAAAAGAAGAAAAAGGAGCCAAAAGCTCTATGTGATTTTTCAACTTCTCATCTGCAACATTTGTAAAGAATCAGAGCTGAGGCCTGATTCAACATCTCAAAGGAGAAGAGGAAAAGAAGAAGAAAAGCTCAAATCCAATCTGCTTCAAACAGGCTTTTCTAACCTTGTTTATTTAATTGAATATTTGCTCATTTGAGGGTGTTTGTTATTGTAAACTCTATTGTTATTTGTTTTTGCTAATTCAATCAGGGGGATTGAATTAGTGGAGGTAGTATACCTCGGGACAAGCTAGATTAGCTTGGGTTTGGGTTTTGTGCTGGTGAGCCCGGAAAACCAGCTGGGTTCGTTGTGATCCGGGAAAAATAACAAGTTTTGAGTTGTGAGCTTGTAAAACAACTCGACTGTAATCTAGTAGATTATAGTGTGGACCCAAGTGGAACTTGGGAGTGGACGTAGGTGTTGGATACACCGAACCACTATAAAATCCTTGTGTTTGCCGTGCTTCGATTGTCTCACTCTATTTTTGTTTGTGGCTGATATTTATCCTGCACTTAATCTTGTTGATTCCAAAGCCAATCGTTTTAAAAGGTTAAATTTTTTTTAAGAACCCAATTCACCCCCCTCTTGGGTTGCCATCTGGGCCAATACCTTCTTTTGATTTGCTAGAAGATTATCTGAAGAAAGGATCCGTAGCGTTTAAGTCCCCGTAGAAATTAAGTAGAAGTGGCGATTTTAGGATAGAAATCGCCACTTTAAGTGGCGATTTCAACTCAAATGAAATCGCCACTTGAAAATGAAATCACCACTTCAAATAGCGATTTCTATCCTAGCTTCGCTGACGGAGCCGAACCAAAAAATTATGATGTGAAAATAAAAACTTTAACATCATTTTGATAATTTTTTTTTTTTTTTTTGTTTTAAAACTGATAAAAGGTATCGATTTAAAAAACTACTCTAACCTTTAGACCTTGTTTGATTGGGGTGTCTTTGAAAAATCCATTTCCTAGGGAGCAACGTGACGTTTGATCGTTTGGTTGTCATTTTAATACGACTAAAGAGAAGTCTTTTTTTTTTTTTTTTTAAAGCGGTCTTTTCAGATTGTATGGGAAGTTGCGTCCATGGTAGGATGGGAAGGCACTTTTCTGAAAGGTTTGCCGAAGGAGGCCTCAATAGGTCCTTGCCACTAAAATTAAAAACATAGGGGCAGATGTGCTGCTTGTGGCTGGTAATGTAGCAATCTCCGATACCCTCAAAACTAGCTTGGTTCAAAGGAATATTTATGCTGGCTGGCACTATTCTTTCTTGTCGTGTAATAAAGCAAATAATAATTCTGACTTGATGGGGCTTTTTAATTCAAAATTATAATATTGACATTTTTATGATTTTTAGATTTTTTTTCCCTCCTTGTTAAAGGGGTGGGATGGGGTGGTAGGGAAATAATGTTTTAAGAGTTAAAGACGTTTTTAATTGTCTCCATCAGCATAAAGCAAATCCCCTAAATCACTCGGGTACCCATTTTTTAAATAAAATTATTTTAAAATTTAAAAAATTTTAAAAAATTTTTAAATTAAAAAAAAGTAAGAGGATGTTTTGTAACAGATAATCTATCCAGATTATTAATAATTTAAAAAACTCATCAGATAACTATGTTTGATATGTATTTTAAATGACAATCTATTTAAATATTATTATTTATAAATATTATTTTTAATTAAATATATAATATATATAAATTTTTAATAAATTTAATTTAAGGATATTTTAAAAATTTGATGTTATATAATTGATAATCTATTTGTCATACCAAATACAGTAATCAATATTACAGTTGCATTACCTGTGTATATACATAATAATCAATATTAATGGTAATCTATCATGTGGTAATATATCTTATAGGTAATCCATATTATTATTTAGGATTGCTGGTTGATAGGGCCCGTTGACCCCATGAGCAACAATGATGCTTGGCCTCGGCAGGTTGACCCATTCTTCTCGGCTCTAATTTTTTAGGCGGCCTAATTTTTGGATGGCTCAATTTTTAGGCGGCCTAATTCCTGGGTGGCCCAATTCTTGGACGACCTAATTCTTAGGCGGCTTCTGGCTTTCTAGGCGACCCAGCTGTCCCAACCGGTTCTCTACCCTACCTCGGGCGTCCCAATTGGTTCTCTTCATCCCAGCTGACGTTCCGCCTCTCGACCCTCTCTCGGACAACTCCGAACAACCCTTGTACTTGCCATGCAGCGACATACACTGAGTTCTTTAGACGCTCATCCCCGGCTACATGCACCTTCAGGGACATATACTACAAGTCCACGGCCTTGTCTATGTACTCATCTCTCTCCCCCTGCTGCACTCCAAAATCAGGTTGCCAACCATCCATTCGAAGGTGAGGTGGCCACTAACCTCCACTTCCACCTACCTCCATGACGTTGTCAGCACCAACAATCCAATTACAACTGGCATGGAAGCAAGAAACTGGCATGGATCCTGACAAGAAGCACTGACTCCATGCCTCTTGGCTCCAGCCCCATCTTAGCCTTTTTCTTGCATGGTTTCATGGCTTCAAGCAGACCCCATGGCCTCACCACCGACTAAGCTGTTTCCAACCTCCCTAGGTGGCTGAGTCAGCTCCATTATGAGCTGGGCACCGTGCTCAGCCCCGACGTCCAGATCACTGAGCTCGACACCCACAAGCTCTCCTACCTAGAGGCCATCATCAAGGAGACCCTCCACTTTCGCATGATCATCCCCCTCCTCATCCCCCACATGAACCCATAACAACACACGTTTATTCTTGCTCAGAGAGAGCTTTTCTCTAAGCCTCTCTCTTTCGAGCTTCCTCAAGCTCACAGTTGTTGCTCATAGCACTGACTTGAACGTCGAAGAGTCCCCATCAGAATCTTCGGTCCTCGAAAGTTTTTGCAAGCTCCCAAACACGAGAAGCTCATCAGAAGATCCTGGGTTCGCTGGAGAAGGTGATCGGACATTTGCGGACGTACGAGGAGGGTAATCTGGCACAAGCTACCCGCGCTCCTCCTTCACCACAAGCTTTAGTTGCTTTACCTAACCAACTGGCCATCCTCAATCAATAAGTTCAAGCCTTGATTGCAACAGTTCATAAGCTGCAGGACCAACGCTCAGTGGACACTCAGCAGCAGCCTAAGCCTCTCACATTACCCATGATAGCTGCACCAGTTAGCCAGCGATTCACCCACGGAAAATCTCCTCAAAGAGGGGCTCACCGTCATCACACTTCACCTAAGCACCACCAACATGAAGCTTTCAAGAGGCTACGGTCTCATGCCTTTCGCTCGAGCAGTACCCTTTCTCTGACGACGACATGGGAAGGAATCCAAGCGGGAGCATCATCAATGACATCACTTCCCTTACTCATCTCCCGAGTCATCTGGGGAGGACCTTAATCTTGAGATGAAGAAGCGTCTGAACGAACAACACCGATGGTTGGAGGAGCTCAGCCGGAGGCTCAATAATCAGCCAGAGGTGGACTACAACACTCGTCCACCCCTCACTCGTCATATTATGGAAGAGCTCATTCCTTTCATGTTCCGTCTTCCTCGGTTGGATCTGTTTGATGGGATCACGGATCCACTTGACCACCTCAAGAGCAATAAGGATCTGATGCAAATTCATGGGGCAACTAATACCCTTTTATATATGATTTTTCCGGCCATCCTGTAAAAAGTTGCACGCGCTTGGTATTCTTGCCTACCTCCATACAGCATTGACTCTTTCAGGCAGCTGGAAAAGACTTTCTTGATGCACTTTGATGCCTATTGGAGGACTCTCCGGATAGCAGGTAGCTTGTTCTCCATCCGACAGAAGGAGGGAGAGTACCTAAAAGATTTTGTGGCCCGTTTCACGACGGCTGCCATAGAGGTTTATTACCTCAATGATGTTGTGGCCACTTTGGCCTTGAAGCAGGAACTTCGCTGCTCCCGCTTCACTTATTCACTAGACAAAAAGCCTCCTAGCTCTTATGCCGAGCTCCTAAGTCGTGCGCAAAAATATATTCGCGCCGACGAAGCTGACTTCATACGGAGGGCACTAAAGGAAAGATAACCCTATGACACTAAATTGCAAGCCTTCGTGTGGTGGCACGCGCTCAGATTTCTACCAATTATACAGCTATGCTGGGGGGCACCCCCAGCGGATTAAGCAGTAAGAGCACCTTGAAGCCCCTAAAGGAAGGCATCAGTGGTAGAGTAATTCCTAGGATGGATGAACTTGAGACATTGTCCATGGCCAGTCACCTTAAGCTTTTATGGGCATTTTAATTCCTGGTGGTGGTAAGCTAGGAGGTGCTAGTGCTATTAATACAAGGTGGGATATGGGGACAAGGGGCTTTGACTATTGACTCCACCTTCCCCCTCTCTCCCCTTCTCTCTTTCTTTCTGCTGCACCCAAGAGCCAAATCGAGCCCAGGATGTAACATCCTGAAAACCTTGTAATTTATGGCAATTTTCATTTGAAATGAAAGTCAGGAAGTTTCAATGAAATGTGGGTGTGTTGGCCTTTTGATAAATATAAAGAGAAGAAATTTTAGAGTAAATGAGTATATTTCTGAATGTTAATGAGTTTGATTTAAGAAATTGAGAGACTTAAGTTTTAATGGGTTTAAATCACAAGAAAAATCAAGTTTAGTTTGAGTTTTATCCTAAAAAGATGTTTTTAGTAGTTGGAGTCAACACTATTTGGAGT
This sequence comes from Calamus simplicifolius, assembly GCA_900491605.1. NCBI lineage: Eukaryota > Viridiplantae > Streptophyta > Magnoliopsida > Arecales > Arecaceae > Calamus > Calamus simplicifolius. The sequence goes on along the minus strand of UESW01003974.1, from coordinate 647,236 downwards.
GGAGTCGACTCTGGCACGGTTTTAAACTTTAGGAATGCTTTAGAGTCGACACCTGCAGAGGTGGAGTCGACACCTGCATAGAAAATAAAAGGTTAACATTTCTGCTGCAGTGTTGGAGTCGACACCTACTTTTCTGGAGTCGACACCTATATTTCTGGAGCCAACACCTATTTCTGCTGGAGCCGACTCCAAGACGGCAGGTTTTTCTGAGTTAAATCTTAAAAATTTCATATTTATTTCGTTTCAAGTCCGATTTGGATGCCGTTTGAACCATTGGATTTCTAAAATCGAGTTCTTCAAGCTGATAAAGTCTTTTCTTAGAAATGTTATATAAAAGTATCGATTTAAGTAAAAAATGATAATCTGGGCTATAAATCGATTAAAAAAATGCTATGTCAGGGGCAAAATGGAAAAAGGCTCCGATGTCAATTGCTAATTGTGTTAAGAGCAACTTGAGAAAGAAAATCTAAGGGCAAAATATCATGGTTATAAGTGAGCCATGTATTTTCTAAAAAGCGTGCGTTAAGAGTGTTTGAGGGCAAAAGGGGAATTTGACATGCCTTAACCCTTAAGTTTCCCATGACTTGGTCCCCAAGTCATTAGAGAAAAAGGGAAAATGTGGGTTCAGCCAGAGAAAAGAAAGAAAGAAGAGAGAAAGAAGAGGAGAAAAGAGAGGAAGAGGAAGAAGAAAAAGGAGGAAGAAATAGGAAGGGAAAGGGGAGCTTGGGGTTTGTGCTCGACTCCAGGTAAGCTATAGCTTCCCTAGATCTTGCATGACTTTAGATTTTCTTAGATTATTGTACTTTGAGGTAATAGTAGAAGAAATCTTGAGTAGAGAAAGGGTGGAAGAAAATAATGAGATATTAGAGGATAGATCATGTATGCATGCATGGTTCGTGAGAAAACCTCATGTGGAGGTAATCCTAATAGCTATCATATCTGTATGTTGACGTAGGTCAAGAGGGTTATTCCAGGGAGCCGGAATATCAGAGTTGAGTAACAGTCGAGGAGTAACCTACTAAAGTGAGTGGGTTTCTCATCTAGCAATGAGAAGTTAATTTGAGCTAGTATAATGAGATTAATACCTAGTTGTGGTATGTTATGTTTAGCAGAGTATTATGTATGTTTTAAATATGAGAAATGAGAACCTAATATATGATATTCTGATAAATGAGTTTTGAGCATGAGTTTTAAGCATAAAGAAATAGCATGAGTTTCGAGCATGAGTTTTGAGCATAAACACATAAGCATGAGTTTTGATGAGGGGATTTTTAATGTATACATGGCATATTTGCATGATAAAGCTTTACAAATGATGTATATATCATACTGAACATCAGGCAGCTAGGGGCTGATTACCCTTTAGACTGTACTGTAGCATGAGCATTGCACACTACTATCGAGCCGGCACCTCCTTGCAAACAGATCGTACGATGAACCCCAGAATCAGGGGTGAGTGCACGCTTAACCAGGTGTCACGCCCCAGACCCAATATCGGCTAGGGTGACAACCCGCCGCATGCCGGGCACGCAAGGCGTTACAAATTTTTCACACGTAACACAATTATATATATAATCAGATCAAATACATCACTCAATACTAAAAGTTTTGGGTTACAAACCCTTACACACAACAATAATAAAGTCTGGGCATCAAGCCCTACACATATGTAATACTGGGGTTACAACAAATAATGGTCTTGTTATATTTAATAGAAGATCCATCAATCCACCAATCCATCTTCAACCTCGTGGCTCTAACAAAAACATTGTAAGATTTTGATGAGTTTACACTCAGTAAGTAAGTCACGTTATACAGTAAATCATAGCATAGCAATCAATCAGTACATAAATGATCTGCATGCTTAAACATTCCACAAGTACTCAAACATGCAATGTAAGTAAACCCACTGTTTATACTCTCAATGGTAACTATAAATGTGACCCACGGCCCTGCAATATCTCAATAGTGTACCAACAAGCATCCCCCCTACTGAAAGGGTCGAAATACCATAGTGTACCAACAAGTATCCCCCCTACTGAAAGGGTCGAAATACCATAGTGTACCAACAAGTATCCCCCCTACTGAAAGGGTCGAAATACCAGGGTCACGCCGTGTCAAAATCCACCAGAACACATACTCTATATGTGTGATGCCACATCATAGAACCAGAACACATCCTCTAGATGTGTAGGTGGCATAAACAAGCAGAACACGTCCTCTAGACGTGTGTGTGGTATGACATGATAAAGGAGAACCGCGGCGACACATAACAGTACCTCACATCACATGCACTCATCATATCAATAACAACTCAATATTGCATAAACAGTGGATTATACCTACTGAACAATTGCATGTAATATATTACATCAATGTCATAATAACTGCATCTCTCATGCATAGCATCCACATATGAAATCATAGCACATAAACAGCCATGTATTCATAATATACATCTACTTACAATTTAGCCAATGATAATTCTTCACATCACAATTCACAATTTAAACATTCAGATAATGATAATTTATTAAATAATGATAACTGGCTTAATTACCTTAGTACGCAATCCAACAGGTATAAATAAGCTAGTCAGATGTCTGAGCACCTACAGAATCATTTTACACAATTAATTTATTAGCAAAGAATATTAAAATGTCTCTTAGAATTCCTACCCAGACTAGTTCACGGGCCCTACTTTGGGCTCGAATATCTCCCACTATACATACCCAATTGGGGAAGTAAAAATACCCCATGAAACTAGAATTCACCAAGACTCTAGCCATATAATTATTTTTCTAAACCCGGCCCGTTACGGGGCCCAAAATCCAGCCTCAAAACGGCTCACTGCACGGCCCAAAAGGCCCGAACCGGCCAGCCCAGTCGGCCCGGTTCAATCTTATTCCACCCGATCCCCTGTTTCACCGAACAGGGGACGGGAGCACGCCGCCGGGCCTGAACTAAGGGATCGACCGGCTCTTGCACTGTGCCTCTCGAGCTCTCTCTCTGTCTCTCTCTGTGTCTCTCTTCCTCCCGCTGTCTCTCTCTCTCTCTCCCGCTCTCTCTCTCTATCTCTCTCTCTAGAAGCTAGGGATTTACTTGATGGATGAAGCGTCAGCGTGAAGGAAGAAGTCCTTCTCCTCCCTATTTATTCACCTGTGTAGCGCCTCAGATCGGGGGTTTCCCGGAAGACTAAGCGCTTCGCTTGGAGCGAAGCGTTAGTCTGGGGAACCCAAAAGTCAGGAGCTTGGTTCATCTAAACCAAGCCTGGTTCATCTGAACCAAATCTGGTTCGTTTGAACCGGGTATGTCAGCTCCCCCTCCTCTCTGGGGCCACCGATAGCACACCTGCACACTTGTGGTAATCGGATAGAGTTTTACTAGTCTTTATGTAGCGCTCCATAAAGAGCTAGAGAACCCCAACTAATTATCATAAGTGGCAGACACACAAAAATACATCCTGTTAAAAACTTTTCATTTTCATCTCAATCATATACACAAATCACCCAATCAACATTAAGCATCAACCTGCTCATATAATATTTTTCATGACATTCCTCAGGCAGTTTACAAGATCACATTCACATTCGACATTAAAATCCTAAGTGCACACATCATGCTCAAATTTTCTCCAAAACATAAGTCTCGTATTCATATCCAAAAAGGTCTAAAACATCATTACATCCCACTGTACACATACACATATACAAATATAAATATCAAACCACACTCTCTCAATATACAAGGTTAGCATTTATACACTCTTGCATCCAAGCAAGCTTCACAGCTAAGGTCCTGTCCTGTTTATCTTGTGATCCTGGCAGAAATACTCACTGATCTGAAAGAACATTTAAATCATAGAGGGATGAGACCTAAGTCCCAGTGACTGGATAACCATCTAACTATGGAGAAATAGAGAACCATAACCTCTTAATTTCAATCGTATGCTGAAACTATTTAACTTGTACAACTCAAAGTACATTTTTAACATGATATCAGATAAAATAAAATGTAGCTTATTCTTCAAATAACATATCAGTACTGGAATACTCTATAATAACTCTTCACTGAAAGATAACTCATTAAAATAAAACTTCATGCATTGCAATATGAAGATATGCATTCTTTATCTACAACCCAGACTTCCATCAGGATCTGCTTGCCCACTGGCATCTCAAGTAACTCTCCCTTCGGGATAACTATTGGGCCCATTGGCCCTTTTTATATCACAACATATGCTTTTAGATCTCATGATGCTGGGCTGTGTGTGTAATGCCTCTGAGGTACCACCCTACAGTCGCCCTTCTGTAGGTGTACTCTCATCGGGTGCGTGACTAGCAACAGATCCCCGCACAAATAGCACCCCTTACCCGTGCGGTTCACCTGGCAAAGTGCTTTGTTCCTTAACCCTGGAACCTCGGGTTTTTTCTCTGCCCCCACGGGCTATATATAGTAATCAGCTCCACTGAGCTATGATTCATGCCCCCACGGGCTGCTCACAACCAGCCCCACTGGCCTGGTTAGGCATGCACTCACCCTGATTCTGGGGTTCATCGTACGATCTATTCGCAAGGAGGTGCCGGCTCGATAGTAGTGTGCAATGCTCATGCTACAGTACAGTCTAAAGGGTGATCAGCCCCCTAGCTGCCTGATGCTCAGTATGACTCATACATCATTTGTAAAGCTTTATCATGCAAATATGCCATGTATACATTAAAAATTCCCTCATCGAAACTTGCTTATGTGTTTACGCTCAAAACTCATTATACTAGCTCAAATTAACCTCTCATTGCTAGATGAGAAATCCACTCACCTTAGTAGGTTACTCCTCGACTGGTACAACTGGTACTCAACTCTGGTATTCCGGCTCCCTGGAATAACCCTCTTGACCTACGTCAACATACAGATACAATAGCTATTAGGATTACCTCCACACGAGGTTTTCCCATGAACCATGCATGCATACATGATCTATCCTCTAATATCTCATTATTTTCTTCCACCCTATCTCTACTCAAGATTACTTCTACTATTACCTCAAAATACTAAATCTAGAAAATCTAAAGTCATACAAGATCTAGGGAAGCTATAGCTTACCTGGAGTCGAGCACAAACCCCCAAGCTTCCCTTTCCCTTTCTCTTTCTTCCTCCTTTTTCTTCTTCTTCTTCCCTTTTCCTCTCTTTTCTCCTCTTCTTTCTTTCTTTCTTTTCTCTGGCTGAACCCACGTTCCCCTTTTTCTCTAATGACTTGGGGACCAAGTCATTGGAAACTTAAGGGTTAAGGCATGCCAAATCTCCCTTTTGCCCCAACACTCTTAACGCACGCTTTTTGGAAAACACGTGGCTCACTTATAACCATGCTATTTTGCCCTTAGATTTTCTTTCCAAGTTGCCCTTAACACAATTGCAATTGACATCGGAGCCTTTTCCCATTTTGCCCCTGATATAGCATTTTTTTAATAGATTTATAGCCCAGATCATCCTTTTTCACTTAAATCGATACTTTTATGTAACATTTCTAAGAAAAGACTTTACCATCTTGAAGAACTCGATTTTAGAAATCCAACGGTTCAAACGGCATCCAAATCGGACTTGAAACGGATTAAATATGAATTTCTCAAGATTTAACTCAGAAAAACCTGCCGTCGCGGAGTCGGCTCGAACAGATTGGAGTCGGCTCGAGCAGAAGTAGGGGTCGACTCCAGAAAAGTAGGGGTCGACTCCTGGGTCGACTCCACTCCTCACTGCAGGGGTCGACTCCTAAGCGTGCCGAAAGTTTAAAACCGTGCCGGAGTCGACTCCACTCTGATTAGAGTCGACTCCAACCACTAAAAACGTCATTTTAGGATAAAACTCAAACTAAACTTGATTTTTCTTGTGATTTAAACCCATTAAACTTAAGTCTCTCAATTTCTCAAATCAGACTCATTAACATTTAGAAATATACTTATTTACTCCAAAATTTCTTCTCTTTACATTTATCAAAAGGCCAACACACCCATTTCAAGAAAACTTTCTGACTTTCATTTTAACTGAAAATGCCATAGATTACAAGGTTTTCAGGATGTTACAATTCTCCCCCTCTTAAGAAATTTCGTCCTCGAAATTTAGCTAGATATATTTTCAAATAGATGGGGGTACTTAAATCTCATCTCATCCTCTCGCTCCCATGTAGCCTCCTCTTTTTGATGATTTAACCATTGCACCTTAACTAACGGAATTCTTTTACTGCGGAGCTGCTTAATCTCCCTACTCAAGATCTTCACTGGTTCTGTTGCAAATGATAAATCCCCCTGTAACTCTATAGTCTCAGACTGAATCACATGAGAGGAATCCGGCACATACCTCCTAAGCATTGATACATGAAATACATTATGAATCTGAGATAACTCTGGAGGTAAAGCCAATCTATAAGCTAGTGTCCCAACTCTTTCCAGAATTTCATAGGGTCCAATATACCTGGGACTCAACTTGCCTTTCTTTCCAAATCTCATAATACCTCGCCAAGGAGATACCTTCAGAAAGACTCTATCTCCAACCTCAAACTTTACCTCTCTATGCTTTTTATCTGCATAGCTCTTCTGTCTATCCTGGGCTGCCTTTAATTTAGCTCTTATAATTTTAACTTGATCTGCTGTAAGCTGCACTAACTCAGGGCCTAACAGCCTTCTCTCTCCCTCCTCATCCCAACACACTGGAGTTCTACATTTTCTCCCATACAAGGCCTCATATGGTGCCATATCAATGCTAGAATGGTAGCTGTTATTGTAAGCAAACTCTATAAAGGTAGATGATCATCCCAGCTACCAGAAAATTCCATGACACAAGCTCTCAGCATATCCTCCAGTGTCTGGATGGTTCTTTCTGACTGACCATCGGTTTGGGGATGAAATGCTGTACTGAACCTCAATTTAGTCCCCAAAGCTTTCTGTAATTCTGCCCAAAATTGAGATGTGAACCTTGGATCTCTATCTGATACTATCGATACTGGCACACCATGCCTACTCACAATTTCATGCACATATAATTCTGCTAATCTATCCAAGGTAAAGACAATCTTAATAGGCAGAAAATGAGCAGACTTAGTCAATCTATCAACTATCACCCATATAGCATCATTGCCCTTCTGGTCTTTGGGAGTCCTACAACGAAATCCATAGTTATATGCTCCCACTTCCACTCTGGCACAAACAGAGGCTGAAGCTTTCCAGCTGGACACTGATGTTCAGCCTTAATCTGCTGACACACCAAACACTTAGATACATACTCAGCTATCTCCTTTTTCATACCATTCCACCAGTAATTCTGTTTGATAGTTCTATACATCTTAGTACTACCTGGATGCATTGAATAAGCTGAGCTATGTGCTTCCCTTAAAATCTGATCTTTCACTGATTCCACAGCTGGCACACAAACTCTGCCCTTGAATAATAACACTCCATCACCTCTAACAGAAAACTCTGACTGAGACCCACTCTGAATTAAATCTCTAGCTTTAAGCAAATGTAGATCTAGCAACTGAGCTTCTCTTATTTCTTCTAGCATTTGGGGTCTCACTCTGAAAGTAGCCAACAAGGCTCCTGACTCTTCTACAGCTAGCTCTGCATCTAACCTCCTTAACTCAATCATCAAGGGTAGCTGTACGGTTCTGATAGAAGCCAATGTGGCCATAGACTTTCGACTCAAGGCATCAGCCACAACATTAGCTTTCCCTGGGTGATACTCAATAGTGCAATCATAGTCTTTAATCAATTCAATCCATCTTCTCTGCCTTAAATTCAATTCCTTCTGGGTCAGAATATATTTCAAGCTCTTATGATCAGTAAATATCTGGCATCTTCTTCCATACAAGTAGTGCCTCCAAACCTTCAATGCAAATATAACAGCAGCTAACTCCAAATCATGGGTGGGGTAATTCTTTTCATGGGATCTCAACTGTCTAGATATATAAGCCACTACTTTCCCATTCTGCATTAAAACACACCCCAAACCCTTCAATGAGGCATCACTATAGATCACATAATCACTGGCACTATCAGGTAGTATTAGGATTGGGGCTGAGGTTAATCTCCTTTTCAATTCATCCATACTCTTCTGGCATTCATTTGACCAATCAAACTTGATATTCTTTCTAAGCAGCTTAGTCATAGGAGAAGCCAAAATCGAGAAATTTTCTATAAATCTTCTATAATATCCTGCTAACCCCAAGAAACTCCTCACCTCAGTCTGATTGGTAGGTGATACCCAATTTACTATAGCTTCAATCTTTTGAGGATCTACCATAATACCTTTGGCTGAAACTACATGTCCCAAGAACTTTACCTCATCCAGCCAAAATTCACTTTTACTAAACTTTGCATATAATTGCTTTTCTCTTAATATCTGCAAAACTGTCCTCAGATGCTGTTCATGCTCTTCACTACTTCTAGAATAAATCAAGATGTCATCAATGAATACTATCACAAATTTATCTAGATACTCTTGAAATACTTGATTCATCAGACCCATAAAAGCAGCTGGAGCATTTGTCAAGCCAAATGGCATTACCAAGAACTCATAATGACCATATCTGGTCCTGAAAGCAGTCTTAGATATATCCTCATTCTTTATTCTCAATTGATGATACCCAGATCTCAGATCAATCTTTGAAAACACTGCTGCCCCCTGCAGCTGATCAAACAAATCATCGATCCTTGGCAATGGATAATTGTTTCTAATGGTCACCTTGTTCAACTGTCTATAGTCTATACACAACCTCAAGGTACCATCCTTTTTCTTCACAAACAACACTGGTGCACCCCATGGTGATATACTGGGTCTAATAAACCCTTTATCCAATAATTCTTGTAACTGACTTTTCAATTCTTTCAATTCAACTGGAGCCATTCTATAAGGTGCCCTGGCTATTGGTCTGGTATCTGGGGCTAGATCTATACTGAAATCAAATCCTCTGTCAGGAGGTAACCCTGGCAGCTCCTCAGGAAATACATCTGAAAAATCCCTTACCACAGGGATATTCGTCAGCTCTAAACCATTGCCCTCTAGGCTCACTGCACAAGCTAAATAGGCTTCACATCTCTTTGCTAGCATTTTATTGGCTGACAGAGCTGAAATCACTCCTGAGGGTAACCCCCTCCTATCACCAACAAAACAGACTCTCTATCATCAGAAGTTTGTAACATCACCTCCTTCCTTAAGCAATCTACTCTGGCTCTATGCACAGATAGCCAATCCATCCCCAAAATGGCATCAAACTCTTTCAACCTCAAAGGAATCAAATCTGCTGCTAATTTCTGACTCCCCACAGAAATATCACAACCTCTATACACTTGGTCTGCTATAAAAGGCCTCCCTACGGGCATAGATACTACCAACTGACTACCCAACTGGCCCACATCTCTAACTAGATGCTTAGCAAACTCACATGAGATAAATGAATGCGTAGATCCAGAATCAATTAAAATATAAGCATCATGATTATCGATGGGTAGCATACCTGTCACCACATCAGGATCAATCTGAGCCTCCTGTCTGGTCATGGCAAACACTCTGGCCTCGGCTCTCGGAATACTGGATGACCCTCCTGGCTGATTAACATTAGGCCCCACCTGACTGGCTGAAGCCACAACACTACCATCACCCCTCCTACTAGGCTGTCCCCTTGGCATTACTGGCCCCTGAGGAAGCCCACCAGCCTGCTGCCCTCTCCTAGGGCAATCTCTCTTCAGGTGACCTAGATCACCACAAATATAACATCCCTTATTGCCCCTCCTACATTCTCCCAAATGAAGTTTTCCACATACATTACAGGTATATTTCTCCCTCCACCAGAAGGACGACCCTGCTCCCCTACATCACCAGACACCCTGCTGGAGGCAACCTGAGGCACACCCCATAAGGCTTTCTTTGAACTGGGCTAGATGCTGACACAGATACTGATCCTCTGCCCACATCACCAGGGGCTCTAAACCCAGAATAAAACTGTCCAGTCCTCTGGGGTTTCTTAAATGGCTGAGTCCCTCCCGGAGCAGAAGAATAACTAGGAGCACTTCTTTTCATTCTATCCTGCCTCCTACTCATATATTCTTTTTCAATCTCCTCGGCTTTGAGTGCTCCCTGCACCAACTCAGAGTAACTATTGTAGGTCTGCATACAGGTCTTGGCTTTAATAGGGAGATTCAATCCATCCTGGAATAGTCGACATCTCTCCCTCTCATCAGCCACCAAGGCCCTAGCAAACTGAGATAACTCCACAAAAGTGGCTTCATAATCTGCCACGGACATCCTCCCCTGAGTCAGACAAAGGAAATCCCTCCTCTTCTGATCCCTATAAATCTCAGAATAATATTGCTGATGAAATTCTCTTCTAAAATTTTCCCATGTCAACTCCACTCCCTGGGGCTGCCTGCCCTGAATAGATCTCCACCAACTCTGGGCTCTACCCTCCAGTAAAAAGGTGGCAATACTCAGCCTCTGCTCCTCAGAGCATCCCATCACATCAAATACTCTCTCGATCCTCTGCAGCCATGCCCCGGCCTGAATAGGATCAGTAGTTCCCTGGAACTCCAGAGCCCCTAACTTTCTGGCTCTTTCCACATTCCTCACAACCTCAGTATTTTTAGATGGAAGGCTAGAACTAGCACCCACAGCTGCTACCACAGCCTGAGTAATCATGCCTACCAACTCTGACATACTAGGCCCCTGAGTCTGTACTCGAGATGGGTCTACTGGCACAGGGGTAATAGACTGAAGAAGACTCTGGCATCTGCTCTGAAGATGCCCTCACTCTAGCCTCCTTAGATACTGGCTCGGTGGAATCACTAGAAGCCATTCTATCAATTTGACTTCTTCTAACTGACCTTCTGAGTCTACTTTGACCTTTGCTTCTATCCCTGCCTGAAGATTGCTCTGTCTCTCTAGATGCCTTTGTAGTAATCGTCCTACAAGACATTATTCATTACATCAGTTTCATCATTCAATAGCTATAATCATAAAACATTCAATCATCCTAGACTCATACTCATACTTATTCCCCTAGGACCTAATAACCTAGGGCTCTGATACCAAAACTTGTCAGCTCCCCCTCCTCTCTGGGGCCACCGACAGCACACCTGCACACTTGTGGTAATCGGATAGAGTTTTACTAGTCTTTATGTAGCGCTCCATAAAGAGCTAGAGAACCCCAACTAATTATCATAAGTGGCAGACACACGAAAACACATCCTGTTAAAAACTTTTCATTTTCATCTCAATTATATACACAAATCACTCAATCAACACTAAGCATCAACCTGCTCAGATAATATTTTTCATGACATTCCTCAGGCAGTTTACAAGATCACATTCACAATCGACATTAAAATCCTAAGTGCACACATCATGCTCATAATTTTCTCCAAAACATAAGTCTCGTATTCATATCCAAAAAGGTCTAAAACATCATTACATCTCACTGTACACATACACATATACAAAATACAAATATCAAACCACACTCTCTCAATATACAAGGCTAGCATTTATACACTCTTGCATCCAAGCAAGCTTCACCAGCTAAGGGTTCTGTCCTGCTTATCTTGTGATCCTGGCAGAAATACTCACTGATCTGAAAGAACATTTAAATCATAGAGGGATGAGACCTAAGTCCCAGTGACTGGATAACCATCTAACTATGGAGAAATAGAGAACCATAACCTCTTAATTTCAATCGTATGCTGAAACTATTTAGCTTGTACAACTCAAAGTACATTTTTAACATGATATCAGATAAAATAAAATGTAGCTTATTCTTCAAATAACATATCAGTACTGAAATACTCTATAATAACTCTTCACTGAAAGATAACTCATTAAAATAAAATCCATGCATTACAATATGAAGATATGCATTCTTTATCTACAACCCAGACTCCCATCAGGATCTGCTTGCCCACTGGCATCTCAAGTAAGCTCTCCCTCTCGGGATAACTATTTGGCCCATTGGCCCTTTTTATATCACAACATATGCTTTTAGATCTCATGATGCTGGGCTGTGTGTGTAATGCCTCTGAGGTACCACCCTACAGTCGCCCTTCTGTAGGTGTACTCTCATCGGGTGCGTGACTAGCAACAGGATCCCCGCACAAATAGCACCCCTTACCCGTGCGGTTCACCTGGCAAAGTGCTTTGTTCCTTAACCCTGGAACCTCGGGTTTTCTCTCTGCCCCCACGGGCTATATATAGTAATCAGCTCCACTGAGCTATGATTCATGCCCCCACGGGCTGCTCACAACCAGCCCCACTGGTCTGGTTAAGCGTGCACTCACCCCTGATTCTGGGGTTCATCGTACGATTGTTCGCAAGGAGGTGCCGGCTCGATAGTAGTGTGCAATGCTCATGCTACAGTACAGTCTAAAGGGTGATCAGCCCCCTAGCTGCCTGATGCTCAGTATGATACATACATCATTTGTAAAGCTTTATCATGCAAATATGCCATGTATACATTAAAAATTCCCTCATCGAAACTCATTTATGCTACTAGGTACATAATACTCTGCATCTATATTAATCTCATTATACTAGCTCAAATTAACTTCTCATTGCTAGATGAGAAACCACTCACCTTAGTAGGTTACTCCTCGACTGGTACTCAACTCTGGTATTCGGCTCCCTGGAATAACCCTCTTGACCTACGTCAACATACAGATACGATAGCTATTAGGATTACCTCCACACGAGGTTTTCCCACGAACCATGCATGCATACATGATCTATCCTCTAATATCTCATTATTTTCTTCCACCCTTTCTCTACTCAAGATTACTTCTACTATTACCTCAAAATACACTAATCTAAGAAAATCTAAAGTCATACAAGATCTAGGGAAGCTATAGCTTACCTGGAGTCGAGCACAAACCCCAAGCTTCCCTTTCCCTTTCTCTTTCTTCCTCCTTTCTTCTTCTTCTTCTTCTTCTCTTTTCCTCTCTTTTTCTCTTTCTTTCTTTCTTTCTTTTCTCTGGCTGAACCCACGTTTCCCTTTTTCTCTAATGACTTGGGGACCAAGTCATTGGAAACTTAAGGGTTAAGGCATGCCAAATTCCCTTTTGCCCTCAAACACTCTTAACGCACTTTTTGGAAAACACGTGGCTCACTTATAACCATGATATTTTGCCCTTAGATTTTCTTTCCCAAGTTGCCCTTAACACAATTAGCAATTGACATCGGAGCCTTTTCCCATTTTGCCCCTGATATAGCATTTTTTTAATCGATTTATAGCCCAGATCATTTTTTACTTAAATCGATACTTTTATGTAACATTTCTAAGAAAAGACTTTACCAGCTNTTCCCATTTTGCCCATGATATAGTATTTTTTTAATCGATTTATAGCCCAGATCATCATTTTTCACTTAAATCGATACTTTTATGTAACATTTCTAAGAAAAGACTTTACCAGCTTGAAGAACTCGATTTTAGAAATCCAACGGTTCAAACGGCATCTAAATCGGACTTGAAATGGATTAAATATGAAATTCTCAAGATTTAACTCAGAAAAACATGTCGTCTTGGAGTCGGCTCGAACAGATTTGTAGTCGGCTCCAGCAGAAATAGGTGTCGGCTCCAGAAAAGTAGGGGTCGACTCCTGAAAAGTAGGGGTCGACTCCAGCTCTGCAGGGGTCAACTCCAAAGCGTGCTGAAAGTTTAAAACCGTGCCAGAGTCGACTCCACTCCAATTAGGGTCGACTCCAACCACTAAAAACATCATTTTAGGATAAAACTCAAACTAAACTTGATTTTTCTTGTGATTTAAACCCATTAAAATTTAAGTCTCTCAATTTCTTAAATCAAACTCATTAACATTCAGAAATATACTTATTTACTCCAAAATTTCTTCTCTTTACATTTATCAAAAGGCCAACACACCCATATTTCACTGAAACTTTCTGACTTTTATTTCAAATAAAAATGCCATAAATTACAAGGTTTTCAGGATGTTACAGAGCCTACCTAAAGGGATTTTGAAAAGGGTATTTATAGACTATCTGAGTGTTGGCGGTTTGTTCACCTGATTCTCCGAACGTGTCTTGAGAGATGGGGAATTAGAATGATGGAACCTGATTCGAATCAAGTTTGTTACAAGGTCGACGAGATTCAAATCTTGTTTGTTACGAGGATCGACGGCTGAAGAGGCTGGTTATCTAGTTATGTATAGGCAACATGCTATGTCTGGTTTGATTTCCCTTTTAAGGTGACGAGAGCTGACGTGGTCGGAGGGTCACATTTGGCTTTTGGCTACTCTAAGCCTGCCAAGGTATGAGGATGGTTCGGCCCTGCTGAGATGGGGAGATTATCTTTTCTGAACACATCATATGGTAGATCCGAGCCGAGGGGAGCTTTGGAGTTCGAGACCGAGGGGGACTCTGGAGTTCGAGGCCGAGGCATAAGAATGGTATGGGTCTGCCGAGACGAAGAGGTGGCTCGACTTTGTCAGGTGGAGATGTGGCTCGGTCCTGCCGAGATGAAAAAATTCTATCTTTTTTCAAGTACAGCATCTGGCAGTCAAAATCAAAAGTGATCTTAACATTTTTGACACGTGTACATATATTAATGCAATGACGATTTTACCCCTAATCAATAGGGATGGCAATTTTTTCGTTCCCCGTTTACCGGGTCGGTACCATTTTTAACGGGTTGAGAAATCTTCGGTTTAAACAGCTTAACGGGTAACGGGGATTTTTCGTTAACGACTAAACGGGTACATGGGATATTCTCTGCCCCATCCCCGTCTCCGTTAGCTTTATATAATATATTAAAATTTAAATATATATACATTAATATATTAAAAATTAAAAATAAATAATATATATATATATACTTTTGAAATGCAATTAGAATTTGATAGATCGTTTCTTATTTGATTTATTAATGTGTTAAAGCTAATGTGTTAGATGTATCAATATCAACGATTGGTTGTTGGTGATTGATCTATCTTATACTTAAAAATTTTATTTTTTAATTTTTAATAAATTATAAATTTAATAAAATAATTTTATTTGTTTATGTAAATGGGAAAACGTGTATCCATTGGCTATCCGTCTATCCAGTCGGGTATCCCTGTTTTCGCTTCATTAATTATAATGACTTAACTGGATGAAGAACAAAAATATTTTTTTTAACGAATGAAAACTACCGATATAGATCATTCCGGACCATTACCATCTGTTGCTGCCAAATCACTTTTGAGGAGCATCAGGCGACAAAAATGCTTCGTAGGCCTTCAGAGGAATGACAGGGACCGCCTCCTTCAACCGGAAACCTGCAAGAAAAGTCCCGGACCAGTGGTTCCGGCGGAGACCCTCCGACACTCAAGTCAGCGATTTGGAGAATAGGGATCTGAATGAGAGAGAGAGTAGAGATTGAGTCCCCCTCCTTGTTGTGAGTCGAGGTCTTTATATACATGTTCGGGAGTCCCTCTTACCCTTCGAGGATAATCGTCGGATCGTGCCTTCCGCCAAGATCGGCTTCGTTAATGATAGGTGGGCGAATAGCCGCTAAATGCATGCCCTGAATATCGACAATTGTCCATAATATTTCGGTAACCACCCGTGATCTTGGCAAAAGAGAAACGGGTTGGCGGGCCATATGGAAATCCCGTGTGAACAGAAATAGGTGATAAAGTTAGTCACATGGGCCCCATGGTACAGCCATTGGGGACGTTTGAAGTTGAAGCCAACTGTCCCTCGTAGAGCATTAATTATGGAGTGCTTGCATAGCACTATTAACGTGCAAGGCACTGTTCATGTGACACTGTTCATAGTCGAGGGGAATAGGTCGAGGGGCTGAGGCCGAGGCCGTAGGGGAAAAAGCCGAGGCCGAGGGGCTGTTCGAGGCCGAAGGAAAAAGCTGAGGCCGAAGCTGTTCATGGCCGAAGGAAAAAGCGGTCGTGCCTTAATACATTGGAGAGAATAAGGCAATAAATGCCTTGAAGCAAGTGCCTTTGAGGCCATAAATGCTTTAATACTGGAGAGAATAAGACAATAAATGCCTTTGAGCAAGTGGATGCAGTAGCTGTGGGAGCCGAGGCAGAGGTGGCCGAGGCCAAGGCCGCCGAGACCGACGACGACGTCGAGGCCGAGTGTTGTGGCCAATGTAGCAGCCATAAATGCTATAATACGGGAAAGAATATGGCAATAAATGCCTTAAAGCAAGTGGCGCACGTGGCCTTTGAGGCCATAAATGCTTTGGTGCTAGAGATGTCATGGCCGCGGTAGCTGTGGGGGACGAGTTCGAGGCTGATGTCGATGCCAAGGCCGAGATGAGGCCGGGACGAGACCGACTTGGAGCGCCGAGACGAGATATCCGTGAAACTCCATTCCATTAAATTTTCTCCAAGTCATTATGATAGTTTCTGCATCGCTCATTTACTCGACCATCGGATATTAATGACGGAAGGTGGCCCTTGGAGAACCCACGCACGTAACGAGGCCCTTTTTCTTTTGAGACGCTTGTTGCAGCCGGGAGCAATGCCATGGATGAAATTAAATACCCATTATGTCCTTCAAAAGAAAGTCGAGTAGACCAGCGAGGCCGCCTAGGAATTAAGCCGTCTAAGAAGGCCGCCTAGGAATTAAGCCGTCTAGGAAGGCCGCCGAGGATGGCCTCCTAAGAAAATCGTCTGAAAATTGCTCTTGAGAGGATGTCATCCAAAAATTATTATCTTTATTGCCCATGGGGTCAACTGGCCCCATCAATGCCCCCCACACTCCTGAGCTTGTGTGCCCCACATTAGCTAAGCGAAAGGAGTGTATGACTTTTTACCTTCGCATTTGCCCTTTCCTATCAACTTCAATTATGATTCCTTCCAGGTGGGGAAACCCCATTCCTTTTGTGCTGCCTTGTGTAAACGTTTTCACGTTCTTTGGAGCCATGCTTTTTGCCTGTTTAAAAAACTTTAAGCAAAGTTTGAGGGTAAGTGGGTTACCCTTGACTGGCAGCCATTAATCCTCTCACTATGCAAAGCCCGGAAGCGGATGCCCGTCAACTGTGAGTTGGGGAGTCGGTTTCTCCTAACTGAGTTGACTTTGGGCCTTCTACTTGTCGTAAATTTAGAAGTGGGTGTCCGTCAACTGTGAGTTGGGGAGTTGGCCTCTCCCAACTATGAGTTGTCTTGGGGCTTCTTGATGGCTGAAAGTGACCAGTAATATATTGTAGGTATAATTTAGATCAAGGTTTTACTCGATTGGCCATTGGCTGTTGAGGCAGAGTTAGAGCCGCTGTGAAGCAGTTGAGGCTATGATAAAGCTGCTGAAGTTGTAATGAGGCCACAAAGGCAGATAAATGAAGTCGCTGAGGCCGATAGAGCCGCTGTGACTGCAATAAAACTGCCTTGGGGGTTTCATGGCTGGCCCAAGTGGTGACCCGAGAGTTGCTGAAGTCGTTGGGTTCCTTTTACCCGAAGGGTGACCTGAGAGTTGGAGAGTCGTTAGGTGCCTTTTCCCCTATGCCGACGATCTTTGTTGCCAACGCCGGAGTTAGTTTTCGGTCTTTGGTGCCGAGCTGGCCTGAGGCTTGAGTGCCAATGGTACATCGGTCTTTGAGTGCTGACCGAAGTCGAGCTTTAGTGCCAATGGTACATTGGGCTTTAGGTGCCGAGCTGGAGTCGGGCTTTGGTGCCGATGGTACATCGGGCTTTGAGTGCCGAGCTGGAGTTGGGCTTTAGTGTTGATGGTACATCGGGCTTTAGGTGCCGAGCTAGAGTCGGGCTTTAGTGCCGATGGTATATTGAGCTTTGAGTGTCGAGCTGGAGTCGGGCTTTAGTGCCGATGGTACATCGGGCTTTGAGTGCCGAGCTAGAGTCGGGCTTTGGTGCCGATAGTATATCGGGCTTGAGTGCCGAGCTGGAGTCGGACTTTAGTGCCGATGGTACATCGGGCTTTGAGTGCCGAGCTGGAGTCGGGCTTTAGTGCTGGTGGTATATCGGGCTTTGAGTGCCAAACTGGAGTCGGCTTTGTGTCGATGGTACATCGGGCTTTGAGTACCGAGCTAGAGTCGGGCTTTGGTGCCGATGGTACATCGGGCTTTGAGATGCCAACGCGAGATTGGTCTTGAATGCTGATGCAGAGTCGGTCTTCCCTGCATGACATTTCTAAGTATCAATGAAAGAAATATTGTTAAGCGTGATGTACTTAGCTCTTGTAGCACCCTTGTTTTCCTCTGCTAATTTGGGTACTTCTGTCCGCTGGTGGTCTACCCCCCCAGGGAATCAAGATGATTGGAGTGGAGGTGCTGGTGCCCTTGCTTGGGCCTCCCCCCGTGTCACTGTCCATAGGAGAGTAGGCCGCTTGGGCGGCGAGTAGTGGCTCTCTGAGTTTTAAGTTGTTGATGAGCTTGATGACGGTGGATCTCTTGCTGGGGAGATTTCTGGCGGGATGAATGATGGCTGGTTTGAGCAGCGACCAAAGAGCGAGCGGAAGCTTTTACTTGCTGTTGTGTGTCACGAGATGTTGCTTCTGGAGCTTTTGGATAGCTGCAGTCAAAGCTTGGATTTGTAGGGTGAGGGTGGGAGGAGTCGTCTGGGACGTGCATGGCTCCATGCGGGAGGCTGTCCGAGGCCGAGCAGAAGACGAAGGTCTTCTGAGGCTGACGGGAGTTAGCGATGGAGGTGGGAGTTGCTCGAGAGCCGTGGGGTTGGTCCGGGGCCGTGGGAGAAACCCAGAAGCAGAGGGCCATGGCCGATGAAGTTGGGGCCGGGGCACGAGTCTGCATGGGATGCCTGGAAGCAGTGGAGCTGGGGGCTGTTCGGGACACAGTCGGAAACGTTCATGGCTTTGTGCGGAGGAGGGTCTCGGGACCTGTGCTGGCAGCAGAGGCTGAGGGGCCGAGCCGACGCTGGATTCGGGAACGTGGAAGTTGGCCGAAGCAGGGGATGCAGACCCCACTCTATGGAGTCCGAACGATGGTTGCCGAGGGGGAGTCGACGTGGGTCCGGAGGCGCTGCCGGCTGCCTGGGAGGTCGGAGCAGAGTCGGGAGATTGGGACAATCATCCGAAGGCAGCTTGGAGGGAGCAGGAGGCTGGAGTTTGGACTCGATATGCTCCTGAGCTTGGTTCATGGAGACGGGAGCAGGGATGGAGCTGTCCATGGAATTCGGAGGTGGCTGGAGGATGGATGAGAGCTTCTGGAGGCGGCCGGAACAAGGCGGAGAAGCAGGGGCGATGGACTCAAAATAGAACCTTCTCCATCCTTTTCTGATATTGGATCGGGGCCGGTATGGAGTCGAGAGAAAGCCGGGTGGCTGGGACGAAGCTGGGAGATGGGACCGAGAGGAAGCCGGGTGGTTGGGACGAAGTTGGGAGATGGGACCGAGAGGAAGCCAAGTGGCTGGGACGAAGTTGGGAGACGAGGCTGAGGGAGTCCAGTCGCCTGGGAGCAGACAGGTGTCGGGATGGATCCGAGGCACCTGGGAGCAGGAGGTTGGGATGGAGCCAAGAGTCCCCATGATGGCATCGACCTCGTGGCGGAGCTTGGCCTGGACATCAGTGTGGAGAACCAGCTCTGTTATGGCCCATTCAGCCAATAGCGTCGTGGTCTCCATGCCCTGGGAGACCATCTCCAAGGAGAGCAGCACGCCCATGAATTTGGGAACGGAGAGCTGGTTACGTGGAGCTGGCCTTGGACGACTGGGAACAGCCGGGAAGAAACCCGGAAGCCGAAGCCCGCAGAGAGGACCAGGACCGTCGAGAGAGACCGAAGGTGAGGAGCGGGGAGCAGCCGGCACGAAGGTAGGCTCACGGACCTTCGGAGGCAAAACAGTTGGGATGGGGTCGTCGTGCCCCTTGTGTTGACAGCCTTTTGCTTGCTTTTTTCTAAGAGACGATGGAGGGGCTGAGGCTGTAGCGGAGGAGCCGAGAGGCAGCCTCCATAGCGAATGAAACTGGAGCTCCTCTCTCTCCCTCCCTCGGTGCCGGATCGGAGAGAGATCGAGGGAATCCCACATAAACTGGTTAGAGATGGGACTGAGAGCTGGTTGCTAGGATGATGTTACAGGTGACCTCAAAGGAGCCAGAAGTCGGGTCGATCCAGGGGGGGAAAATGGAACCTTTCTCCAATGTGGGACTAGGACCATCCTTGACCTGGCCCAACCCCCTCCTCAGATTCCCTTGGTTACCTTTTGAGTTGGGATGTGGACCAGAGAAGGATAGTAATCCTCATGTCAGCTGACATGAACGTGCCTTGCTCCTGTGGCATAATGCCACAATGTCAAGCCCGATGAGTCGATGACATCATGCTGGGAGACGTCCTGGTGTTTGGCAAAACCAAGAATCGAAAGACATGGCCTTGGATGGACATCACCATGTGCCAGGTTACAAGAGGGGAGAGAGGGTATCAGAGTGCGGTACTCTCTCAAAAAGTGGCCCTCGGTATTTGCTAACAGTTCGAGGAGCGAGAGAGGCCGAGGGGGGCTCGGTGCTGAGGCCGAGTGGAAGCTGATCCGAGATCAAGGGAAGCAGTAGAAGCTGAATGCCGAGGGGAGCAGTATGAAGCTGAGTGGGAGTTAAGGCTGAAGATTTGGAGTTGGGACAGCCGGGAGGCAGAAGCTTTCGCTTGCTGGTCCCAAGGAGGAGAAGCCGATTCGCTGAGGCCAAGCCCAGATGTTGTCTTTATTGCCCATGGGGTTAAGTGGCCTCATCAAATGCCCTCCACACTTCTATTGCTCAGCTCGTTGAAGGTGCCCCTCAGCATAACTGGCGAAAGCTTCTTGGATCTTAGGTTATCACCATCTTTATGATCCACCATTTTGATTAGAGGGGGATGAGAATCTGCAAACTAGCATCGCTGATACCCCCTACATGGCGCGCCAATCTGTTGCTGCCAAATCACTTTTGAGGAGCGTCCGGCGATAGAAATGCTTCGTAGGCCTTCAGAGGAATGATAGGGACCACCTCCTGTAGCCGAAAACCTGCAAGAAAAGTCCCGGACCGATGCTTCCGGCGGGGACCCTCCGACGCTCAAGTCAGTGATATGGAGAACAGGGATCTGAATGAGACAGTAGAGATTGAGTCCCCCTCCTCGTTGTGAGTCGAGGTCTTTATATACATGTTCGGGAGTCCCTCTTACCCTTCGAGGATAATCGTCGGATCGTGCCTTCCGCCAAGATCGGCTTCGTTAATGGTAGGTGGGAGAATAGCCGCTAAATGCATGCCCTGAATATCGACAACTATCGGTAACCACCCGTGATCTTGGCAAAAGAGAAACGAGTTGGTGGACCATGTGGAAATCCTGCGTGAACAGTGATAGGTGATAAAGTTAGTCACGTGGGCCCCATGGTGCAGCCATTGGGGACGTTTGGAGTTGAAGCCAGCTGTCCCTCGCAGAGCATTAATGTTGACCCAATTGAGGATTTTGATGATTAACAAAACTAATTGAGTATAACATTTGTTGTTACTAATGATTTTGATTAAGTCTTTCAGTTTATAAGCCTAATTCATGATCAAAATCAAGAAGGAAAATCAAGTTCTGGTTTGAATCTAATGTCAAGGTAAGACTGCAGACATTAGAGTCGACACATGGAATCGCAGAGCCGACTCCGCAAAACGGCACGGACTTAGAGTCGACTCCGGGACTGTGAGAGCCGACTCTATCAGAAACAACAGAACGTTGGATTTTCAGGCCATGACTTAGAGTCGACTCCCGGACTGCTAGAGTCGACTCCAGAAGAATTTTATGTCGACCCCAGAAAAGTCAGAGACGACTCCAGATCGAGCGGATTAAATTATTTCAAGTTAGAGCCGACTCCAGAAAAGCCAGAGCCGACTCCAGAATGTCAGACACGGCTCCAGAACTGTCAGAACGACTCTAAACTTTAACTTTATCAATTTTAATCCCAACGACTATTGTTATTTATGGATCTAATCCTTTTTCACTTGCTTCTAACGGATAGTTTTGCACTATTTATGGATTAATCGAATCTATAAGAAGAGGGTGATTGCATCCCAAAGAAAAGAGAAGAAAAATCAAGAAAGAGGCAAAAAGAAAAGAATAGAGAAAATCCTTGAGATCTATCAGAAAAGAAAAGAGGGAAAACCTGTAAGGAAAGATCATACTCATCCCCAAGAGAAAGAGATTCCAAGCCTTTGCTGTTCTACTTAGAAGAAATCTCAAAAGAAGGGAGAAGCCCCAGTTTTTCAATCTTCTGAACCTCAAGAGCATATCCAAAGGAAGATCCATTCAAAGGAAGAGAAGGAAGAAGCCACCAAGATCTTCGAATCAGGCTTTGGTTCCTAATCTCTATTTATTGTTTCATTATTGTATATTTACTCATTGAAGGAGCAGTTTGCTTTTGTAAACTCATTACATTGTTTACTGGGTCAATCTGGTGATTGATTCAGTTGAGGCAGTTAGCCTTGTGCAAGCATTTGCTTGTGGTTTTAGGTTTTGTGCTGGTGAGCCTTGAAAACCAGCTGGGTTCGTTGTGCGCCCGGGAAAACAACAAGTTTGAGTTGTGAGCTTGCAAAACAACTCTGCTGTAATCAGTTTGATTATAGTGTGGACCCAAGAGGTACTTGGGAGTGGACGTAGGTGTAGGTACACCGAACCACTATAAAATCTATTGTGTTTGCCGTGTTTGTCTCTTTATCTTCAACTCTTCACTTATAGTTGCTTAGTTTTAAATCTGTGAATCTAAGTTTTTATTTCCGCTTGGGGTTATATATTCAAAAGAGTTTAATTTTGAAAAACCCAATTCACCCCCCCTCTTGGGTTGCTATCTGGACCAACAATTGGTATCAGAGCTAGTGCTCATTTGATTTGATCTAACGATCAAGAGTCAAAGATCCACATGGCAACTCAAGCTGGTTCGTCTTTTTCCGAAGGTCAATCTACTAATAGACCACCCTTATTTAATGGTTCTAACTATGGTTATTGAAAGCTAGAATGAAAATATTCATTCAAGCACTTGACTATGATCTATGGAGCATTATAGTCAATGGACCACACACACCCACTGCTAGAGTTAATGGCATGGAGATTCCTAAACCGGAAACGGAATGTGATGAACATGATAGAAAATTGGCACAACTCAATGCCAAAGCTATGAATGTCTTATACTGTTCATTAGATGCAAATGAATTCAATCGCATATCTATTTGCATTTCTGCTAAGGAAATCTGGGATAGACTTGAAGTTACCCATGAGGGAACAAATCAAGTCAAGGAATCCAAGATTAACATGCTAGTTCATAAATATGAATTGTTTAAAATGGATGCATGTGAATCTATTGCTGATATGTTTACAAGATTTACTGACATAGTTAATGGTTTAAAAAGTCTTGGTAAATCTTATAATAATTCTGATCTTGTGAGAAAGGTCTTGCGTTCCTTGCCTAGGACTTGGGAAGCTAAGGTGACAGCAATACAAGAAGCAAAGGATCTAAGTACACTACCCCTAGAAGAACTGTTGGGATCCTTGATGACTCATGAGCTTCAAATCAAACAACATGTTGATGAAGATGAGTCAAAGAAGAAAAGAAATATGGCTCTTAAGATTTCTGAATATATGGAAGAGCCTCATGAATCTGAGGATGAAAGTGATGATGAGGACATGGCACTCATCACAAGAAAATTTAAAAGATTCATGAAGAAGAAGAAGTTTGAAAAGAAAAAGCCCTTTGCAAGAAAAGATGAGGACAAGGGCAAAGATAAGGAAGTTATTTTTTGAATGCAAGAAGCCGGGTCACTTTAAATCTGAATGCCCTCAACTAAAGAAAGGCACCCGGAGGTTCAAAAAGAAGGCAATGATGGCCACATGGAGCGATTCGGAAAGTACAAGTTCCAAAGAAGAAGAAAAGAGTGAAATGGCCAATCTATGCTTCATGGCGGACAACGATGAGGTAAGTCCGAGTTTTCTTGATGACTTCATTTTGATGAATTACATAGTACTTTTTATGAATTAATGGATGATTTTGCAAATCTAAGTTCAAAGAACAAAGATTTGAAAACTCAAATGCAAAAACTATCATTAGAAAATGAAAAGCATGTTATTGATAAAGAACTTTTAATAAAAGAAAAAGAAAGTTTGAAAAATGAAGTTGATAGACTTAAGCCCATAGTTGATAAATTTACACTAAGCTCTATCAAACTTAATATATTTTGGAAAATCAAAAGGCTGTTTTTGATAAAGCTGGATTAGGATATAATCCACTTAAAAAGCAAAAATCATTGAAAAACATTTTTGTACATGCTGAAAAATCATTAAACATTACTTGTTTTAAATGTGGAGACAAAGGACATAAATCACATATGTGTAAATCTTCACATAGAAAGAAAAAGATGATTTGGGTTCCCAAAGGAACAATTTTTAATGCTTCTAACCATGAAGGACCCAAGAAGGCTTGGGTACCTAAAATTAAGATATAAATGTTTTGCAGGAGTGTCTTGCAGCCATCAGACTGAAAGAAAATGGTACTTGGACAGTGGTTGCTCAAGATACATGACGGGTGACAAAAATCAATTCATCACCCTTGAATCAAAAAGAGGTGGAGTAGTTACTTTTGGTGATAATGGTTAAGGCCATATCATGGGCATTGGTAAGATTCAAATTTTTCCATCTACTCATATCGATAATGTTTTATATGTTGATGGACTAAACATAATCTAATAAGTATTAGCCAACTGTGTGACAAAGGTTTCAAAGTCTCCTTTGAAGCTTCTGTTTGCACTGTTACTAATCCCATTGATAATAGCATTATTCTTGTTGGTAAACGCTATGGCAATGTGTACTTAATTGATTTAAGTAATTTATTTCCAAGTAATCATTGCTTAGTTGCTGATAATGCTAGAATGAATGAGATTGGTTGGCTGTGGCATCGTAGATTAGGTCATGCAAGCACACACCTAATTTCCAAATTATTAAAATGGATTTAGTTAAAGGTATTCCTAGTCTAAATTTTGAAAATAATCGAATATGTGATGCATGTCAATTTGGTAAACAAACAAGAACTTCTTTCAAATCTAAGAATGTTGTTTCAACTACTAGGCCACTAGAGCTACTACACATGGACCTTTTTGGACCTACTAGAACCACAAGTCTAGGAGGAAAGAAATATGGTCTAGTGATAGTAGATGATTACTCTAGATTCACTTGGGTAATGTTTTTGGCTCACAAAGATGAGACTTTCTCAATATTCATGAAATTCGTTAAGAAAGTCACAAATGAGAAAAACACTACCATAGTGTCTATTAGAAGTGATCATGGAACTGAATTTGAAAATCACTTATTTGAAAAATTCTGTTTTGAAAAAGGCATACATCATAACTTCTCTGCACCTAGAACACCACAACAAAATGGAGTTGTAGAAAGGAAGAATAGGACTTTAGAAGACATGGCCCGTACCATGCTATGTGAAAGCCAACTTCCAAAATATTTTTGGGCGGAAGCTATAAACACAGCTTGTTACATTCTAAATAGAGCCCTAATTAGACCTATCCTTAAGAAAACTCCCTATGAACTTTGGATCAATAGGAAACCAAATTTAAGTTATTTTCATGCATTTGGTTGTAGATGTTTTATTCATAACAATGGTAAGGATAATCTTGGGAAGTTTGACGCAAAGTCTGATGAAGGTATCTTCCTAGGATATTCTACATCTAGCAAAGCATATAGAGTATTTAATAAGAAAAGCTTAGTTGTAGAAGAATCCATTCATATAGTGTTTGATGAGTCTTTAGCATCAAGTTCAGATAAATTTGATGATGAGGAAGATACATTTTTGATTGAAAGAAATATTGAAAAATTAAATGTATCTTCAGATCAGGAACCTGAAGTTAAGATGATGACTCACCTAAGGATGATGGTATTGATACTGTTCAAAATGATCAAGATCTACCTAGAGACTGGAGATATGCTTATGGTCATCCTAAGGACCTAATCATAGGTGATCCATCTCAAGGTGTAAGGACTAGATCATCAATGAGAGATATCAATAATCATCTTGCATTTGTATCTCATATAGAACCTAAGACTATAGAGGAAGCCGAAAAAGATAGTTATTGGATGTTAGCAATGCAGGAAGAATTAAACCAATTCACTAGAAATCAAGTTTGGACCCTAGTTGAAAGACCTAAAAATCACCCTATAATAGGATCTAAATGGGTATTTAGAAATAAATTAGATGAAAATGGCATAGTAATTAGAAACAAAGCTAGACTAGTTGCAAAAGGATATAATCAAGAAGAAGGTATAGATTTTGATGAAACTTTTGCACCTATTGCTAGATTAGAAGCCATTAGGCTACTACTTGCATTTGCATGTCATATGAATTTCAACTTATTTCAAATGGATGTTAAAAGTGCATTTCTAAATGGTTTTATAATGAGGAAGTTTATGTTGAACAACCTCCTGGTTTTGAAGATCATGAATTTCCAAACCACGTCTTCAAACTACACAAAGCACTTTATGGTTTAAAACAAGCACCTAGAGCTTGGTATGATAGATTAAGTAAATTTTTAATTGAAAATGACTTTTCTAGAGGAAATGTTGATAAAACATTGTTTTTAAAAGAAAAGGAAAGGATTTATTAATGTTCAAATTTATGTTGATGACATTATATTTGGTGCTACTAACAATCTTCTTTGTCAAGAATTTGCTAAGCTAATGCAGGGAGAATTCGAGATGAGCATGATGGGAGAACTAAACTTCTTCCTTGGACTACAAATCAAACAAGAGAAAGCGAGAATTTTCATTAACCAAACAAAGTATACAAAGGAAATACTCAAGAAATTTGGTATGGAATCTGCTAAACCTCTTGGTACACCAATGAGTCCCTCATGCAAGCTGGACAAGGATGAAGTAGGTAAGAAAGTAGATCAAAAGCATTACAGAGGTATGATTGGATCACTTCTTTATCTAACTGCAAGTAGGCCAGATATCATGTTTTCTGTCTGCTTATGTGCAAGATATCAATCTAATCCTAAGGAATCACATTTACTTGTTGTTAAAAGAATCTTTAGATACTTAAATGGAACTAAAAATGTAGGATTATGGTATTCTAGAGACTCAACCTTAAAATTGATTGCTTATTCTGATTCTGACTATGCTGGTTGTAAGTTAGATAGAAAGAGTACAAGTGGGGTATGCCAACTTTTAGGAAGTAACTTAATCTCTTGGTTTAGCAAGAAGCAAAATTCGGTTGCATTATCCACTGCTGAGGCAGAGTATGTTGCAGCTGGAAGTTGCTGTGCTCAAATCCTTTGGATTAAGCGACAACTTGAAGATTATGGTATCACACTTGATAAAATACCTATTAAATGTGATAATACAAGTGCTATCAATCTAACTAAAAATCCAATTCAACATTCAAGAACTAAACACATTGAAATTAGACATCACTTTATTAGAGAACATGTAACCAACAAAGATGTTTGTCTTGAATATGTTAATACTAATGATCAATTAGCTGATATCTTTACCAAACCTTTGAGTGAGGAGAGATTTTGCTATCTTAGAGGAGAATTAGGAGTTTGTGATCCTTTAGAATAATTTTCTGAAACTCCTAAGGACAACAACTATCTAGAATTCTATAATTTCTTGAAAATCCTCAATGATCAATAAGGAAATTTATCTAGAAAGTTGATTTATTGTTTCCCCAATTGTTAAGGAACACTTATCTAGAGTTTGTTGATTAATTTGATCAGTTTCAGATCCTTGAAAATCTGGTTTTTCTCTGAAACTATTGTGGAGTCGACACCTTCAGTTTGTGGAGTCGACACCTTCTTATTTTGATGTTCTGTCTGGGCAATTAGAGCCGACTCTGGCTTCTGTAGAGCCGACTCTAATTCGGGCGCTGACAGATTCTCTGGTTTGAGCCGACACCTCATTTTCGGGAGTCGACTCTAAGTGGAACTAGGTCAAAATAAAAAGGGCGGAGTCGACCCCAAATGATTTCTATCATCTCCTAAACTATTCTCAAGCCATTCCAAACTGATTCCAAACCCTCCAAATCCTCAAAACCCTTGATTACTCTGTCCAATCGAATCCAATGGCTCCCAAAAGGCGTGCAACCATTGGTGGTTCGACTATTCCGACGAAGCGCGTTCAAATCGGAGGCAACCTTCGTCATCTTCTTCATCCGCCACCCAAGACGACTCTCCACCCTCACCATCTTCTCCAAAAGTCGACCAATTAGCCGGTAAGGCCATTACAACCGGAAGGAAAGTCGATTTCAACTTCTTTATTTCCGAAGGCTTTGCTATTGGGCGATTATTGCAAGAAATGGGATGGGAGAAGGTCTGCTCTTTGGATATTCCTACCTACCCCGCCCTAGTAAGAGAGTTTTATAATGATTTAAGTAGAGGAGAGGGAGGATTAGTAAGTGTGGTAAGAGGAACAAAAGTAGTCATCACAGCCGAATATCTTGGAAATTTATTGGAAATGCCTACTGTTGGACTTATTGAATATCATCATGAAGATAGAGGAGGAGCTCTATCAAGGATGTTAGGAAGAGAAGTCTCTGAGTTTGAGGAAATTTTAGCAAACCAACTTAATTTAGAACTCAGACTGCTTCACAATATCTGTGGGAGGATTCTTTTTCCTAAAATCGGAAGATTTGAGTATGTCTCGGAGCGAGACGTTTTATTAATGGACTGCATACTCACTGGTAGACCCTTAAATCTTGCTGAGATGATGATAGGCTATATGGCGGAGGCTGCTACTAAGAAAAGATCAACATTGCCATACGGTATAATTTTAACTTTAGTTTTCAAAAGCCAAGGTGTTCTTATAATGGACAATGAGCCACTAAGGAAGTTAAGACATACATTATTATAGTGTCTCTACTATTCATCGAATGGGCTTTAGAAAAGAGAATGAAAATGGATTAAAAGAGGACATGAGGCCAGAGCTGAGGAGATTAGAGTTGAGGAAGTCAGAGGAGAAGACTTTCCTGGACCTTCTGCTGGACCATCTTCTGCTGGACCTTCTGCTGGACCTTCTACTGGACCACCTGCTGGACCCTCAGAAGCTGGACCAAGCTCTCAACTTCCACATCAGTCAGCAATGGCATCAGAAGATTTTCTGAGGAGCAAATTGGTCACTCAGGGCTTTACTTGCTGAGTATGACATTGTTAGAACAAATGATATGTGTAAATTAAGAGAAGAGTTCAATCAACTAAAAGATGAGATAAATTCAAGACTCGACATGATTTCCTTCTCACTTAGCAATTCTGTCGAATCCTTTAGTACTGATCTTCATAGTATTTTTGAAAGGATGGAAGGGATTGCTGACGGTTCTGGAAAATATCTTCATGCTACAAGTCAACTAAAGAAAGATATTGACCTTGTCGTTTCTCAGATTGAAGCATGTCTTGAAAGCTTTAAGAAAACCCAAAAAGATGATGTTATGGAGATGATCGGACATCTAAAGAAAATAGTGTACAAGCATATTTGATCCTAGGTTGTATCTTAGGATTTCTTGTTTTATTTCTTAGCATGTATATAGGACTTACTTTTTTTATATATACATGTAATAGATCTTGTTTTGAAGTACAAATGGTTGAATGAATATTACACTTTCATTACAAATTTGTCTTTGATTGAATGTCAATGAATGTCAATCTTTATTATTCGAACCAACACCCTCGCTTTGATAACATTCCTTATTTGCTTTTAAAACTCACCTTATTGTTGATAACAAAAAAGGGGGAGAGATGAGTGTGTAATGCATAAAAAGAAAAAGAGAATTTTTAGAGTATATAATGCAAAAGATAATGAAGAGAAAGACAATGAAGAATTCTAGAAAGAATGAGAGATTTTTTTTGTCTATCTACATAGGGGGAGTTATTCAATGCAGGGGGAGCTTAATAAAATTCTCCATATAAAAGCTGAATCATTTTGATTGATGTCATGTTTTATTCGTTTTAAATGTTGGCATCAAATTCTCTATTACAAAGTCTCTAAGCTTTAAATTCTCAATTCAAATGAATTTCTTTAATGCATATACTCAAAGTTTTTGTCATCATCAAAAAGGGGAGATTGTTGACCCAATTAAGGATTTTGATGATTAACAAAACTAATTGAGTATAACATTTGTTGTTACTAATGATTTTGATTAAGTCTTTCAGTTTATAAGCCTAATTCATGATCAAAATCAAGAAGGAAAATCAAGTTCTGGTTTGAATCTAATGTCAAGGTAAGACTGCAGACATTAGAGTCGACACATGGAATCGCAGAGCCGACTCCGCAAAACGGCACGGACTTAGAGTCGACTCCGGGACTGTGAGAGCCGACTCTATCAGAAACAACAGAACGTTGATTTTCAGGCCACGACTTAGAGTCGACTCCCGGACTGCTAGAGTCGACTCCAGAAGAATTTTGTGTCGACCCCAGAAAAGTCAGAGACGACTCCAGATCGAGCGGATTAAATTATTTCGAGTTAGAGCCGACTCCAGAAAAGCCAGAGCCGACTCCAGAATGTCAGACACGGCTCCAGAACTGTCAGAACGACTCTAAACTTTAACTTTATCAATTTTAATCCCAACGGCTATTGTTATTTATGGATCTAATCCTTTTTCACTTGCTTCTAACGGATAGTTTTGCACTATTTATGGATTAATCGAATCTATAAGAAGAGGGGTGATTGCATCCCAAAGAAAAGAGAAGAAAAATCAAGAAAGAGGCAAAAAGAAAAGAATAGAGAAAATCCTTGAGATCTATCAGAAAAGAAAAAGGGAAAACCTGTAAGGAAAGATCATACTCATCCCCAAGAGAAAGAGATTCCAAGCCTTTGCTGTTCTACTTAGAAGAAATCTCAAAAGAAGGGAGAAGCCCCAGTTTTTCAATCTTCTGAACCTCAAGAGCATATCCAAAGGAAGATCCATTCAAAGGAAGAGAAGGAAGAAGCCACCAAGATCTTCGAATCAGGCTTTGTTCCTAATCTCTATTTATTGTTTCATTATTGTATATTTGCTCATTGAAGGAGCAGTTTGCTTTTGTAAACTCATTACATTGTTTACTGGGTCAATCTGGTGATTGATTCAGTTAAGGCAGTTAGCCTTGTGCAAGCATTTGCTTGTGGTTTTAGGTTTTGTGCTGGTGAGCCTTGAAAACCAGCTGGGTTCGTTGTGCGCCCGGGAAAATAACAAGTTTGAGTTGTGAGCTTGCAAAACAACTCTGCTGTAATCAGTTTGATTATAGTGTGGACCCAAGAGGTACTTGGGAGTGGACGTAGGTGTAGGTGCACTGAACCACTATAAAATCTATTGTGTTTGCCGTGTTTGTCTCTTTATCTTCAACTCTTCACTTATAGTTGCTTAGTTTTAAATCTGTGAATCTAAGTTTTTATTTCCGCTTGGGGTTATATTCAAAAGGGTTTAATTTTTGAAAAACCCAATTCACCCCTCCTTTTGGGTTGCTATCTGGACCAACAATTAACTATGGAGTGCTTGCATAGCACTATTCATGTGCAAGGCATTGTTCATGTGCATGACACGCATGACATCACAGCCGAGGGAAATTGGCCGAGGGATGAGGCCGAGGCTGTAGGGGAAAAAGCCGAGGCCGAGTCGAAGCTGTTCATGCCGAAGGAAAAAAGCCGAGGCCGAAGCTGTTCATGGCCGAAGGAAAAAGCCGAGGCCAAGGGGGCTAATGTGGCAGCCATAAGTGCCTTAATACATGGGAGAGCATAAGGCAATAAATGCCTTGGAGCAAGTGGATGCTCAGGCTATAAATGCTTTAATACAAGAGAGAATAAGGTAATAAATGCTGTGGGAGCCGAGGCCGAGGCGGTGAGGCCAAGGCCGAGGTCGAGGTGACGCGAGACCGACGTGACAGTTATAAATGCTATAATATAGGAGAGAATATGATAATAAATGCCTTAGAGCAAGACCCATGTGGCCTTTGAGGCCATAAATGCTTTGGTGCGAGAGATGTCATGGCCGCAGTAGCTGTGGGAGCCGAGGCCGACGCCGAGACGGGACGAGGGCCGACTTGGAGCACCGAGACAAGATGTCCGTGACACTTCATTCCATTAAATTCTCTCAAAGTCATTATGCCCATTTATGCACCATTAAATGCTCTAGCCCATTGACTCGATCATCGGACATTAATGACGGAAGGTGGTCCTTGGGAGAACCCACGCACGTAATGAAGCCCTTTTTTTCTTTGTATTCTCTTTTTTCATTATGACGAGACGTTTGTTGCAGCCAGGAGCAATGCCGTGGGCGAAATTAAATGTCCATTGCATCCTTCAAAAGAAAGCCGAGTAGATTAGCGAGGCCGTCTAGGAATTAAGCCGTCCAAAAAGGCTGCCGAGGATGACCTTCTAAAAAAATCGTTTGAAAATTGCTCTGAGAGGATGCCATCCAAAAATTATTATCTTTATTGCCATGAGGGGCCTCATCACCATCCTTACTCATCAAGCCCTCTTGGATTGAATATTATTCTGTGTAACTTAATAGGGCCGAATAGGAAGCTGAATACAAAGATGAAGGACGATAGAGAAAAGATGGGGAGCTTTCGGGCGATGGAGGGAGCTGGAGAGCAACGGAGGGAGAGGTGAGGGTTTTTTCTTGATAGATGTGAAGAGTAATTGAAAGGAGTAAAATAGTTTTTTAAGGATAAATTAGATATTTTTTTTTTAATTTAAGAAGAGGGGGGGGGGGGGGGGGGTGGTGGTGGTAAGGAGAGCAATTTTTGCTGTGTAAATAGAAGCTCCCGATCGCATGAGGTTAGAAGAGATAGGTGTGCCGTTCGTCAATCGTTTTCCAAGCCTGGCTTCCTTCGTTCGTGCTCACTTCTCGCCGGAAGGTAAAATTATCCCGAGCAACGCATTCCCATAGTCAAAGAGGGATGCAGTATTGTACCAAAAAAAAAAAAGAGGGATGCAGTAAAAACATCAGAGCATTTATTCTGGCGAGCTCCAATGTAGATGTAGGATTGCCGTGGACAACACGGCAGATATAATTAAATAGGAGACCTGAGCGATATGAAAGGGACAAAAAGATATATAAAAAAAAGCCTCAAACCAAAAGTCCAAAAGCTGAAGACAACTAACCTGCCTCCTTTGCCAAAAGAAACCGCGTTCAATGCCGTGACCTTCGGTCAACCACCAATGCTCCTCCAGCATAGTTTTCAGATTCGATCCGAACATTGATCCTACCAAGAGCTTGGATTATTGGTTAACAATTGGGTTACTAGTTCATCATGGATCAATTGTATTAATATAAAAGTATATTTATATTAATAAAAATTTTTTTTAATAAAAAATTTAAGATTAACATGATAATAAAACTTGTGATCCGATCCGATTCGGATTGGATTGATCGATTCATGGATAAACCGGATGGATTGATCGGATTATTCTGGGTTACTTACACATTCGGTTTTATATTAAAATCGGACCGGCTTGACCTTTGGGTCTCGATTCAACCGGTCTAACCGACCGATTCGATCCGATTCTGACAACTATGTCCTCCAGTCCGCGCCCTCGACCGTTTGAACAGAGCGTGCAAGAAGATCCGTTAAATTATAAAATCAGCTAAATCATGATTTTATTAAATTTGAATCATCGCTCAATTTGATCTTTATTTACAAAATTTTGAAATAAATAATCATTTCAGTTTTATTTTAAAGTTTTAAAAAATTAATATGATTCAAATCGAACCATATATTTATATTATATGGATTTCTATACTATAATTTAAATTAAAGTGCTATTAGTATTTATGAACAATTGAATTATGTAATAGCTATATTATTTTTCATTATGCATAATTAAGCACACCGTATAAAGTTTGTTATAAAAACTAATATCATAATCATGTAAAGTAGATGTAAATAAATAAAAAAATTGAATCAAAATTAAGCTAAACTTTTAAGTTAAAAATAATTTGATTTATCAGAATAATCGATTTAATTTCGTTTTTGATCTTAAAAGAAACTTATTTAAACTGGTTCTGCTTTAATAACCTATCCAACTCGACCGCCATCAAAATCAACGTGGTCATATCAAAAGATTTTTTTGTAAATAAATAGTTTCATCATAAGTTGTGAAAGAATGTCAGATTTTTTTTCTTTTATTTTTTGGTTCAAACAAGAATTCCCCCTTGACATAGCAGTACTATTTCAAACAATTGATTTGTGACTTTTAAGTTATTCGTTCTGAATTTCTTAATGTTGTTTCTGTTACCGACTGAAATAGATGATGTACATTCCCACACTGACCTCTTGATAACTTCTCAAGTGTAATGATCCATGGGCTATAAGTTTATCAATTACCCATATTTTCTTTCCATTATGTTATCCAAACTTTTAGGTTAAAAAAAAATACGACTACGAAAAAACAAATACAAACATATAATGGATTCAGGACAAGTGTAGTCATCCACCATTCTAAATCGTATTAATTTCGTGAATAAACTTAAGTAATACAGAAGACACATCTACTTTTCTTGTCCATCATAAGAGACAAATACTGTTTGCTGCATGGAGTAACATGCTCTGTTTATGGTGGGCATCTTCCACTAGAGTGCGTTTATTGATAGCACCCTTTACTATCATCAAGGACATTCTACCCTCTATTACCATTTAAGCTAATATACTTGGGAATCAAAACGTGTAACTAGACTTTCCACATCTTAATTATCATACATAATCCATAAAATCTCAATCTACAAGCTTCATTTTGCATGATTATTTGTAGTGAGGGCTCTATTCCCTAACTAATATGGATGAGTTGTCTTATCCAAAGGAACACCATGAAATGACAATCAGTTACCAAAGGAAGTAGTTTCAACACAAACTGTATTAACCCCAGAAATATATATATATATAAACATAAGCAATGACATTCATCAAGGTATACAAACTACTACAATCAAAAAAAGAGAGAATGGTTTTGTTATTGGATTGAGAGCCTTCAGGCACAAATAAATCCTGCATGAAGATACGTGAGTTATATAATGGAAATAATATCGGATACATATGGTTGAAACTGCTGCATCCTATTTATTGGTTGACAAGAAAAAACTGAACTAAAAGTAACCATTTTGCAGACAATACAGTTTTATTTGGCTCTAGAAAAAAGAAGAGCATTATTGTAGCTAAAGCAATTCTCCTTTTGAAAGCACTGCTGTGTTAAAAGTCAACTTCTACAAAAGCTCGATCCTTTGCATTAACATAGAGGATGAAGCCAACTCTTTTGCCTCGATAATGAACTGCAAAAAAAGATAGAATCCCCCTCACCTACCTTGGCTTGCCGCTAAGTGATTATTTAAAAAAAAAAAAAAAGAATGAAGAGAAGTGCAACAGAGATCAGGTCTTAAAAGGGAGAATTAGGGTAAGTGAAGAGAAAGGTGACTTGACACCAATAGTTTACCAAGATTTTTCTTTGCTTCATTTTATTGAATCCCGTCAGACATATACACAAGTCATCCATGAAGAACTTGGACAAATTAAAAAGTAAAAATAATATTGCATACAAAATATCAGGAAATGTCACTTCCTTCTTTTGATTGATAAAAGAATGATTATGTTACAACAAAATAACAATTTAGAGATGAACGCATAACAAGGTGAAGTGTTACCAACAAGTAGTTCGACTTTTTCAATGGTGCTCTCTTAGTGGCCAGTTTAGCATATGGATGGCAGTATGGCTGACATGAACAAATGTCAGCAAAGGTGATATTTATCAGGGTTCATGGTCTCCAACAACTCAGTTGACGATTTGTATTCCTTGAAACAGCTTAAAACAAAAGCCTCTGCCTGATTAAAGTCATGCTGCTAACAGATGATTTTGGTGAACATTGACTCTAGCATGCTTGAGGTCATTCATGCCATGTTGATGCTTTTGGCACATAGCCAGCTTCCCTCATCTCAAACCCTAATAACTCTAGCATTACATATTGCTTCAGATTCTGGGTGTGACCTGTCTTCTACTATGAAGACACTGACCTCTCCCCTTACTTTAATCCAGCTCCTGCCAGGAGACTTCCTCACACCACTGCTTTCATCAACTTCCTTAGTCTTGCAAAGTCATCCCATTGACCTGAGGAAGCATAAATGTTGCATAACAAAACATAAGCCACGGAATTTGAAGGATCGATCTTTAATATCCTTTCTGCTGCTCTCTTCCCGATCTCGACAGTATTGTACACTCTGCAAGCAGCCAACAAAGTCTTCCACATTACAATATCAGGTTCAAATGGCATCTGATCAATAAATCTCTCAGCCTCACTCAACCTGCCAGCACGGGCAAGCAAATCCACCACACATGAGCAATGCTCTCTTGTAGGCACAATGCCATGTTCAGCTTCCATAATACTGTAGTAATAGCACCCTTCATCTACCAATCCAACGCGGCTACAGGCTGTAAGAACCCCAACAAAGGTAACATGATTTGGCCTAATGCCCAGACTTTGCATATATGCAAACAGTTCAAGAGATTCTTTTGCAAATCCAAACTGAGCATATCCAACAATCAAACTGCTCCATGAGAACACATCACACTTATTGCCCATCCACTCAAATAACTTCCTTGCATCATCTAAGCTTCCACATTTTGCATAAGTGTCAATTAGACCATTCCTGACCATGACATCAGCATCCAATCCAACTTTCAAGGCATAGGCATGGACCTGATTCCCCATTTCTAGATAAGCCAAGTCAGCACAAGCACTCAATATTGTATTCAAGGTTATCTGATCCAACTTGCTGCTCAAACTTTGCAAGACTTTTAACAACCTAAATATCTCTTCAGATTGCTGATGCTGCAGACATGCAGTAAGAATCGTGTTCCAAGAAACAATATCCCAATCATTCAT
Organism: Calamus simplicifolius; assembly: GCA_900491605.1. NCBI lineage: Eukaryota > Viridiplantae > Streptophyta > Magnoliopsida > Arecales > Arecaceae > Calamus > Calamus simplicifolius. Next base: position 610,447 of record UESW01003974.1, on the reverse strand, counting down.
CGTGTTGAAAAGATCCAATGCAGTTGAGAGATCTGAACATTTCGAGTACATCATAAGTAGAGAGTTCTGGACAGCAACATTCAAATCCAAACCTACTTTCAGAATGTAGGAATGTACCAACTGGCCTTGGTGCAAAGAGTCGCAGCCTGTGCATGCACAAAGCAAGCATCGTGCAGAGATGTCATCAGGCTGTAATCCAAAATCCCTCATCTCAGAAAGTAATAACATGGATTCATTAATCAAACCTACACTAGAAAAGGCATTTATTATTGAATTCCAAGAGACCAAATCTGGCATATCTATACGGTAAAATGCTTTCTTCGCGCAATCTAACATTCCACACTTCGCATACATATCACTCAATGAACACCCAGCAAATGTGTCGTTGTCCAAACCAAACTTAACACACAGACCATGCAATTGCTCTCCGGTCCCAGACTGCAGTACACTACCACATGCGCTAAATGCACTGCCAAAAAGGAACTCATTTGGGCTGTGCACACCCATATCAAGCATTTTCTTGAAAAGGTGCAGAGCTTCGAGTTCACACCCCTGCTGAGCAAAACCGGCAATCATCGAACCCCAAGAGATCAGATCCTTCTCCACTATCATTTCAAACACAACAGAAGCATCTCCAATCCTTTCAGACTTTGAGTACATCGTTATGAGCGCATTATGAACGATCCGAGAAGCGCCACCGTCTGATTTCACTGCATGGCAATGCAGCTGCTTTCCCAGTTCGACGTCAGACAAACCGGAGCACGCTCTCACCACGCTTCCCAAGGCAAACTGATCCGGCGCCAGTCCCGACCGAAGCATCCCGAGATACAGCTCCACGGCCGCCGACTCCCGGTGGTTCTGCGAGTACCCAGAAATCATCGAGGTCCAGGACACGAGATTCCTCTCGGGCATTGCCTCGAACAGCCGCCGGGCTTCATCCAAGGAGCCGCATTTCCCGTACATGTTAAGGATGTGGTTGTGGAGGATGACGTCGGCAGCCACGCCGGAGCCGGAGAGGTGGCGGTGGACGAGGCGGCCGTGATGGAGGGATTTGAGGTGGGAGCAGGCGACGAAGAGGTGGGCGTAGGTGCTGGGGTGGAGCTGGAAGCGGGGCTTCTGGGCACAGAGGGAATGGAAGGCTTGGAGGGCTTCTCTGAAGCGATTCTGGTGGCAGAGGCTATGGATGAAGTCGTTGCTGCACTGCTGGGTTTTGAAATGGGGGGAGAAGGCGTTTGGGGGAGCGGGCGGGTGGCGGGAAGACGTGCAGAAGAATAGCCGTTGGTGTTTTTTGAATCTGGATACCATGATCGAGGCTTTGGGCGGAGTCGAGGTCGGGATTGCACTGGAAAATTTGACGAAACGATGACTCGGACGAGTCGACTCGACGCTCTATCTTGATGGATTTCTATGATTTCATTCTCTTCTTTGCTAGAAAGGAATCTTTTAGACCCCTTTTATTAGGATCTCTTCCTCCATTAGAGATCAAAATAAATGAAAAAAAAAACTTATGAGGCAATATTAAGAAGATAAACTTGCATATACTGCACGAGAGAAGAGAGAAGCTCCTACAAAGAGGGGAGAGAAAAAGAAGCCATGGTTTCAGTTTGTTCGTTCTAGAAGATCTTTCGTGTTAGGAAAAAAAAAAGTAGAAGAAGGATGAAAGAAATCATACAAAACTCTTTAGTTAGATTAATTTTGATAAGGCTTCCTTTTTTAACTGATATGTACTGCATTTGGAATATTATAAGTCATGCCTTTTTAATTCTGAAATTCATTGTGTTAACGCCAAATCACCGTTCTCGAACGTCTGCAAGCGTTCGGTCACCTTCTCCAGCGAGCCTGGGATCCTCCGATAAGCTTCTTGCGCCTGGGAGCCTGCAAACAAGTCTCGAGAATTGAAGATTCCGGTAGAAACCCTTCAAAGCTCAAGTCAGTGCTCTGGCAATAACTGCGAGCTTGAGAAAGCTCGAAAGAAAGAGAGAGAGAGGCTTAGAGAAGAGCTCTCTGTGAGCCAGAATGAGCGTTTGGGAGTGTAGTCGTTGTTCGAGTTACCTCGTCGGGGATCCCTCTTACCCATTTTATTGATGCTTGGAGTCTGTGAGACTTGGGGCATGATTACTTGTCAGAGCATTTATGATGGTAGCAGCAATGGCAGCAATGGCAGGGCTTGCTTCTTAGTGGCATGTCAGAAGTGCAGGCCATGTCCTATCAAATGTGGGTGGCTGCATAGTTGGCGGGTACTGCTTGGTTTGGACAGCTGTTGCAAGCTGCTGCAGGGCATGGCCGACCGTTACGGCGTTTGCCAGATGTGTCCCTCACGCCATACTTTTGTTGCCTTGTGCGGACAGTGATGGGCGATAAAGTCAGGCACGTAGGCCCCAAAGTGTAGCCGCTGAGGCAGAAGATAAAGTTTGGAGTTGAAGCCGCTCTGTCCCTCGTAGAGCATTGATTATAGAGTACGTGCATGGTACTGTTTATGCCCTTGGATGAGCTTCAGAGAAGGTCGTGGGAGAACACTTGCATGGCATTGTTCATGGCCGAGCACTGTTCATACCGAGGATGAGCACTATTCATGCCGAGGACGAGCACTGATCATAGCCGAGGCCGAGCACTGTTCATGTCGAGGCCGAGTACTGTTCATGGCTGAGCACTGGTCATGCCGAGGCCGTGTATTGTTCATGACCGAGCACTGTTCATGCCGAGGCCGAGCACCGTTCATGCCAAGGCCAAGCACTCTTCATGGCCAAGGCCAAGCACTATTCATGGCCGAGCACTGTTCATGCCGAGGCCGAGTACTGTCTGGCTGAGGCCGAGGGGGTGTCTTCCCGAGGCCGACTCCAGAAATGATTGGTTTGACCCAGGTGAGATTACCGTTGCCCATGGGGCTTATTGGACCCATCAGATGCCCCCCACACTCCTGAGTTTGTGCGACCACATGTTTTGCATCAACCAAGCGAAAGCAGTATAGGAATTATAATATCTTTCTTTTGCACTTGTCTCTGCATGCCAGCGTTAGATAGTTTCCATCTATCTTGTGTGGACTTGTGACCACGTCTGCATGCTCTCTTGTGCTTTTGTCTGCTCAAAGACTTTAAGTAATGTTAAAGTAAATTGATTACCTTGGACTGGCTGGGAGCAGCCAGTAATCCTCTCACGATGCAGGGTCTAGAAGTGAATGCCCATCAACTGTGAGTTAAGGAGTCGGTTTTTCTGACGTGAGTTGACTTTGGGTCTTCTACTTTTGTCATAAAATTTGGAGGTGGGTGCTCATCAACTTGTGAGCTGGAGAGTTAGTCTCTCCCAACTGTGAGTTATCTTTGGGTCTTCTACTTTTGGATGGTGAAAGTGCCCAGTAATATGTTGCAAGAATATAATTTAGATAAAGGTCTTACCCGATTAGCCATTGGCCGTTGAGGTAGATTTAGAGTGAGGCTAAAGTGAAGCCGTTGAGGCTCTGATAAAGCTACTGAAGTTGTAATGAGGCCACGAAGGCAAAGGAATGGAGCCGCTGAGGCTGCAGTTAATGCCGTTGGGGCAGATATGAGGCCACTGGGGCTGAGATGACACCGTTGAGGTTGTAATGAGGCCATGAAGATAAAGGAACAGAACCACTGAGGCTGCAATAAAAACCGCCTTGAGGGTTTCGCGGTCGGCCTAAGTGATGACCTGAGAGTTGCTGAAGTCATCGGGTTCCTTTTAACCTCGAAGGGTGACCTGAGGGTGCGTGAACCAGGCTCAGGTGCTTTTAACCCTGAAGGGTGACCTGAGGGTGCATGGACCAAACTCAGGTGCCTTTTGAACTGCGAAGGATGACTCGAGAGTCACTGTAATGGGACCATGCTCGGGAGCCTTTAACCCCGAAGGATGACCTGAGGGTGCTTGGACTAGGCTTAGGTGCCTTTTAACCCCGAAGGGTGACCCATGAGTTGCTGTGATTAGACCATGCTCGGGAGCCTTCAACCTCGGAGGGTGATATGAGGGTGCTTGGATCAGGCTCAGGTGCCTTTTAACCTAGAGGGTGACCTGAAAGTTGAGAGTCGTCATGTGCCTTTAACCCCAAAGGATGACCTGAGAGTTGAGAGTCGTCAGGTGCCTTTAACCCTGGAGGGTGACCTGAGAGTTGAGAGTTGTCAGATACCTTTTAACTCCGGAGGGTGACCTAGAGTTGAGAGTTGTCAGGTGCCTTTTAACTCCAGAGGATGACCTGAGAGTTGAGAGTCGTCAGCCTTTTAACCCCGAGGGTGACCTGAGAGTTGAGAGTCGTTAGATGCCTTTTAACCCCGAAAGGTGACCTGAGGGTGCGTGGACCAGGCTCAGGTGCCTTTTGACCCGAAGGGTGACCTGAGGGTGCATGGAACAGGCTCAGGTGCCTTTTTTCTTTGTGCCGACGATCTTTGTTGCCGATGCTGGAGTCAGTCTTTGGTGTCGAGCTGGCCTCGGCTTAGGTGCTGATGCTGGAGTTGGTCTTTGGTGCCGAGCTGGCCTTGGGCTTAGGTACCAATGCTGGAGTCGTCTTTCTGCAATGCATTCAAGTATTAAGGAAAAAAAAGCTTTTCTCAAAGTAGTGTACTTAGATTTTGTAGCTTTTTGGCCTTTGCATCGTGTTCGATGATGCTGGGGGTCGGCATGGAGTCGGGACAGAGCTTTCCCTAGCTTTTTCTGGTGCTGGATCGGAGTATTTTGCGAAGGCGAAGAAGACTATTCGAGAGCGGAGGAGAACCAGCATTGTTGGTCTCTTTTGGCATTAATGGAGCTATGACATCCAAGTACATGAAATGGAAGGTCTTAATGACCCCTTCACCCAATGTCCTCTCTCTATCCTCTTGCTTGGCACCAAGCTTCCTTCCTTTCATATATTAAATCTTGTTCATTTAAGTTTGCATGGCATGGCACTGGGCTGGGACTTGGACCACGTCCTCGATCCTCCCCCCGCACAGCCAGGCCAGGACCTTGCTTCTTAGAGGGAATCTGGTCCGAAAGATGTGCCATGTGATGATGATGATGTGGCACTTGATGCGATGGTTTGGAGGGAGAAAAAAAGCGGCCGAGGAGGAGCGTCGATCAGCTCCCTATCGGCCGAAGATAGCCTCGAGGTCGCACGCCTCGTGGATTATGACTGTTCGAGTGGAAGAGGTTGTCATTGTAAAGTGCCTTTGAAAGAATTTGTCTTCTCCTCCTGTTGATTTAGATACATCAGCCTGCTGGTGGTCTGCCTCCTGGGAAACAGGTTTTTGGAGTGGAGGTGCTGGTACCATTGCTTGGGCCTCCCCCTGCATCACCGTCCGTAGGAGAGGAGGCCGTTTGGATGGCGAGCGGTGCTCTTGCTAGTGAGCTCTTGCTTTTGAGCTTGAAAATGCTCAGGCTGATGAGCTTGATGGCGGTGAGCCTTTTGCTGGGGAGATCTCCTGCGGGATGGATGATGGATGGCCTGAGCAGCAACTAAAGAAAGAGCGGAAGCTCTTGCTGGCTACTGTGTGGCTGCGAAATATTGCTTCTGGAGCTTTTGGATAGCTGTGTTAATGTATGAATTTGCAGGATGAGGGTAACATATTGTTTTACCTGAGTGGCCTAAGATAGTGGTGATGATGGAACAAAGAGTCGGCCTCCTGTTGCTCAGCTCGTTGAGGGTGCCCCCAGCGTTACTGGCGGAAGCCTCTTGGGTCTTTGTCATCACCATCTTTTTTATCCACCATTATTATCGTAGAGGGAGTGAGGGCTTGTAGCTTAGTATCATAGAACTCTGCTCTTTGCCTTCTTCATAGCGCACCAATCTGTTGACGCCAAATCACCGTTATCGAACGTCTGCGAGCATCCGATCACCTCCTCCAGCGAGCCCGGGATCCTCCGGCGAGCTTCTTGCGCCTAGGAACCTGCAAACAAGTCCCAGGGATCGAAGATTCCGGTGGGACCGTCCGACGCTCAAGTCAGTGCTCTGAGCAACAGCTGCGCTTGAGAAAGCTCGAAAGAAAGAAGAGAGAGGGCTTAGAGAAGAGCTCTCTGTGAGCCAGAATGAGCGTTTGGGAGTGTAGTCGTTGTTCGAGTTACCTCGTCGGGGATCCCTCTTACCCATTTTATTGATGCTTGGAGTTTGTGAGACTTGGGGCATGATTACTTGTCAGAGCATTTATATGGCGGCAGCAATGGCAGCAATGACAAGGCTTGCTTCTTAGTGGCATGTCAGAAATGTAGGCCATGTCCCGTCAAATGTGGGTGGCTGCATAGTTGGCAGGTTGCTTGGTTTGGATAGTTGTTGCAGGCTGCTGCAGGACATGGTCGACCGTTACGGCGTTTGCTAAATGTGTTCCCTACACCATACTTCCGTTGCCTTGTGCGGATAGTGATGGGCGATAAAGTCAAGCATGTGGGTCTCAAAGTGTAGCCGTTGAGGCAGAAGATGAAGTTTGGAGTTAAAGCCGGCTCTGTCCCTCGTAGAGCATTGATTATAGAGTACGTGCATGGTACTGTTCATGCCCTTGGATGAACTTTAGAGAAGGCCTGGGTGAACACTTGCATGGCATTGTTCATGGCCAAGCACTGTTCATGTCGAGGCCGAGCACTTGTTCATGCCGAGGCCGAGTACTGTCATGGCCGAGCACTATTCATGCCGAGGCCATGTACTGCTCATGGCCGAGCACTTTTCATGCCGAGGCCGAGGGGGCCGAGTGGCTGAGGTCGAACACTGTTCATGCCGAGGTTGAGCACTGTTCATGCCGAGGCCAAGGGAAAGAGTCCGAGCACTATTCATGCCGAGGCCGAGCATTGTTCATGACTGAGGCCGAGTATTGTTCGTGGCCAAGGCCGAGCACTGTTCATGCCGAGGCTGAGCATAGGCATGGGCACTGGGCCATGCCGTGCCAGGCATGGCCCAGGCCCATCGTGCCAGAAAAATTACCGTGCCGTGCCTGGCACAGCCCATTAACAAATGGGCCGTGCCAGGCACGGCCCACTAAAAAAAATTCAATTCGGCACGGCCCAGCAGGGCCGTGCCAAAACGGCCCTTCTGGGCCGTTTTGTGGGCCGTGCCATGGCACGGCCCAGCAACGGCCCTGCTGGGCCGTGCCATGGCACAGCCACAACGGCCCAGAAGGGCCGTTTTGGCATGGCCCAGCTACGGCCTTGCTGGGTCGTGCCATCCAGAACGGCCCTGCTGGGCCATTTTGTGGCCGTGCCATGGCACGGCTGGTGCCAGGAGTGCACTATGCGCCTAGGCACTAGCCAGCTGATCCAAGCCATGATCCTGACGGCGATGATGGATCCGACGATTGCGATCGATCTGATCGGAGATGATCCGACGGTGCGATCGATCCATGCCATAATCCTGATCGGCGATGATCGATCCGACGGTTGCGATCCATCCGATCGGCGATGATCCAATGGTTGCGATCGATCCAAGTTATGATCCCGATCGGCGATGATCGATCGGACGTGCGATCAATTCGATCGGAGACAATCCGACGGTTGCGATCGATCTTAGCCATGATTTCGATCGGGGATGATCGATCCGATAGTTGCGATCCATCCGATCGCGATGATTCGACAATTGCGATCGATCCAAGCCATGATCCCGATCGACGATGATCAATTGGATCATTGCGATCAATCCGATCGGAGACGATCCGACGGTTGCGATCGATCCAAGCCATGATCCCGATGGGGATGATCGATCTGACGGTTGTGATCTATCCCATCGGCGATGATCCGATGGTTGCGATCGATCCAAGCTATGATCCCGATCGGCGATGATCGATCGGACCATTGCGATCAATCCGATCGGAGACGATCCGACGGTTGCGATCGATCCAAGCCATGATCCCATTCGGCGATAATCGATCCGACGATTGCGATCGATCCGATCGGAGACGGTCCGACGGTTTGCAATCGATCCATGCCATGATCCCGATCGGTGATGATTGATCCGACGGTTGCGATCCATTCGATCGGCGATGATCCGATGGTTGCGATCAATCCAAGCCATGATCCGATCGGCGATGATTGATCCAACGGTTGCGATCCATCCAATTGGAGACGATCCGACGGTTGCGATCGATCCAAGCTGATCCCGATCGGCGATGATCAATCAAACAGCTGCGATCCATTCGATCGAGACGATCCGATGGTTGTGATCGATCCAAGCCATGATCCCGATCGACATGATCGATCGGATGTTACGATCAATCCGATCAGAGATGATCCGATATCTGCGATCGATCCAAGCCATGATCATGATTGGCGATGATCAATCCGACGGTTGCGATCCATCTGATCGAAGATGATCCGACGTCTACGATCGATCCAAGCCATGATCCCGATCGGCGATGATCAATCCGACGGTTGTGATCCATCCGATCGGAGACGATCCGATGGTTGCGACCGATCCAAGCCATGATCCCGATCGGCAATGATCGATCGGACTGTTGCGATCAATCCGATCAGAGACGATTCGACGTTGCGATTGATCCAAGTCATGATCCCGATCGATGATGATCGATCAGATCGTTGTGATCAATCCGATCGGAGATGATCCGACAGTTACGATCGATCCAAGCCATGATCCCAATCAGGGATGATCGATCCGATGGTTGCGATCGATCTGATCGGAGATGATCCGATGGTTGCGATCGATCCATGCCTGATCCTGATCGGCGATGATCGATCCGACGGTTGCGATCCATTCGATCGGCGACGATCTGACGGTTGCGATCGATCCAAGCCATGATCCCGATCGGCGATTATCGATCCGACGATTGCGATCGATCCATGCCATGATCCTGATATGCTATTATCGATAGAACAGTTGCGATCTATTCAATCGGAGATGATTCGATGATTGCGATCGATCCAAGCTATGATCCCGATCGGCGATGATCAATTGGACCATTGTGATCAATCCGATCGAAGACGATCCGACGTCTTCGATCGATCCAAGCCATGATCCCGATCAGCGATGATCGATCCGACGGTTGTGATCGATCCAAGCCATGATCCTGATCGGCGATGATCGATCCGACGGTTGCGATCAATCCAAGCCATGATCCGATTGGTGATGATCAATCGAACCGTTGCGATCGATCCGATCGAAGACGATCTGATGGTTGCGATCGATCCAAGCCATGATCCCAATCGGGGATGATCGATCCAACGGTTGTGATCTATCCCATCGGAGATCTGACAGTTGCGATCGATCCAAGCCATGATCCTGATCAGCGATGATCGATCCGACAGTTGCGATCCATCCGATCGGCGATGATCCGACGGTTGCGATCTTTCTATTTTTTTTTTTACTTATTTATTATGTTCTAGAGGTCAGGCCTAGCCCCCCTCCCTTCTTTACCATTTTAATTTTAAATTAATAAACTGGTAGGGTCTATGCCAAACCCCCCCATCATTATGGTGGCTTTATATTAATAAAATTTCTTTATCCTAATAATTTTTTAATTTATCAAAAAAAATTATATTTTTTATAATTTTTTTTTATTTGAGCTATGCACGGCCCACCTGGGCCGGCAGCTAGGCCCACCTGGGCCGTGCCAGGCACCGCCCAGGTGGGCCGTGTCGGCATGGCACGACGGGCCAGCCCAGGCCCGTCATGGGCCGTGCCGTGCTAGGCCACAGAAAAATTTTCTGGGTCCGGTACGGTCCGGTACTGTAGCAGTGCCGGGCCGTGCCTGACATGGCCCATCAGGCCTGGGCCGTGCCGTGCCATGGGCGGCACGGTCCAGTGCCCACCTCTAGCTGAGCACTGTTCATGCCGAGGCTGAGTACTGTTCATGGCCAAGCACTGTTCATGCCGAGGCCGAGTACTGTTTTGATGAGACCGAGTAGGTGTCTTTCCGAAGTCGACTCCAGAAATGACTGGTCCGACCCTGGTAAGATTCCGTTGCCCATGAGGCTTATTGGACCCATCACATTGCATCAAATTAAAATCTTTTTTACAACAAATCTCATTCTAAATGAAACTATCATTTTCATCCATGGTATCGTTTTGTTTGAATTGATTGGCTTAGAAATTGAATCATAACTTTTGCCTTTTGAATACCATTTGTTGCATTAAATTTAATCATTTTCGCATTGAATTAATCAAAATAGAATTTTTTGAGTAATTAAGGCTTCTATTTATTACAATTTATTTTATAATTATATTTTATGTTACAATAGATATATTTAAATTAAAATCTCAAATTTTAATGTTCAATTAAATTTTTACTTAAGTGCTTAAAAATTATTAATTATTTTGATTGACTGGATTGAAATTTAAGTTGTCTCTCTTTTTTAGGTTTGAGCCTAGATGCATTGTATCAATCCATCAAATCTATATTTGAGACACTTGCTTTCCTACTAAATATCCCCTCTCCTCTCTTTTTTTTTTTTTTAAATTTGTTCCTCTCCTTCCACTCACAACTCTCAGAATGTGGCCATAGATCTTGCCCTTCTCTCTCATTCTCTCCCATCTCCATTTTCCTCTAATACTATCCCAATTATCCGTCCATTCTCCAAAAAATCCTTTTATTTTTTTTGGAAGCAAAGGCTAAGTGAGGGCTTATAATGGAAAGAATCAGCCTATTTTCTGCTTTCATTTGCTTTTCTCTTCTCTTCACTTCCTTTGTCCAAGGTGAAAGCCCTTACCGCTACTTTACCTGGAGCATCACCTATGGCAACATCAAGCCCCTTGATGTGAACAACAGGTTTTCCTTTCCCCCTCCTCCACTCCCTGTCCCCTTCTCATCTATTAGTATTTTCTTTGAAATGAAAAATTTTATCAAAAAAAAAAAAAAATTCTTTGATGGTCGATTGCAGGGGATTTTGATCAATGGCCAATTTCCAGGCCCTCCGATCGAGGCAGTTACCAATGATAATATCATCGTAATGTCTTCAATAACTTATCTGAGCCTTTTCTTCTTTCTTGGTCAGTACTTTATCTTTTATTATTTTTTATTTTTTTATAAAATTAAATATTTTTTATAAATTTTATAATTTTATTGATGAAGAGATGCTATCTCTAGTTTTCATTTTAGAAGCTATTTAAGCTCTGACATCCTTATCAAACTAAAGATCATAAATCTCTAGACTCAAATATTATATTCTGTCCATATTATCCTCAATAAGTGACCTAGACCTTATCCAAAAGGCCTAAACAAAAAGATGTAATTTAGGTTTTTCAGTTTTGTATGTGTACTCAAAATCTATAGGATGCATAATTGATATGAAATTAAATCTACATGAGCTCTAATAAAGTAAGTTAGATTGAACAAACTAAAGAAATTTTAAAAAGATTAAAAAATATCTTAAAGAGATTAGATAGGTCAGGTGATGATCTAACCTAATTATTATGCAGGCTAAATCAAGTTAATGGATTAGAGGTCTGAATCTAAATTCCACCAATCTAGCGAATAAGTTGAGACGAGTTGTTCCGTTATAATCTAAATCTATTTCTATTAAGAGAGGTCGATTGAGAGTCGGACTAATGGGTCAAGCTATAAATTGCCAACCCTGTATCTAAAGTATCCTTGGATTGAGATTAAAGTTACATAAATTATGTGAAGTCTACTTATTTAGCTTAGATCTTGTATCAGACGTTGACTTCCAATGGAGGTGGTCCCTCATCTTAGATAGCTTATGATCCTATAGGTAGCGGTGTTGTTGGATTTCATCAGATAGCCTTTAAAGAATGGGTTTCATCAGAGCTAACATTTATTGCACACTAGAGGCATATTGAAATAAATATATAAAAGAAATGATAGTAATAACTTCAATTAAAGATAAAATGAAAGAAATCGATTACGATGGTTTGAACATAGAAAATGAAGACCAATAGATGCTCCAATTAGAAAAAGTAATCTTTAACAATCCATAATAAAGATAAATGTAGAGGTAGACCTAAACTAACATAAATAAAATAATTTAAAAAATATAATTATTTATAATTTAAATGTTAGCCTAGTCTTGAATAGAGTAGAGTGAAGAAAGCAGATTCATGTAGCCAATCCATGTAGTTGGGAAAAGGTTTAAATGATTAGTTGAATTGTAAAGGCATGTTGAAAGAAAATGTTGAGCACTAGACATATATTATGAGCATGAGTATAACTAATAATTTTTGGTAATATATTTTGTAAATATATATAAGATGAAAAGATAACTAGTAGGTTGCATAGATTTGAAATCAAATTGATTAAAATTTATTTTATTAAATTTAAAGAAAAATTAATATATTTTTGATTTTAAAATTATCCATACATATGTTATAATAATAAAATAATCAAAAGAACAATCCATATTTTTTTCTTTTTTATCTTGCTATGGTTAAAATTTAATCCCATCATTGAGAAAAAAGTATGCTAGACTTCTTTAAGGTTTGATTTCTCAACTTATCAATGCTTTGTGTCATGCTTAATTCCACATTTAATAAATATTAATTTTACATAAATAAAAAATCCTATTAAAAAAAAAGCACTTCAAGTCCCTTGTACCTTTAAGTTAACTCATTGGCATGTCATTACCATTTAGGCTATGTTTGGATTTTTTTTAAAAAAAAGGAAAGGAAGAATAAAAAGAAGTAAAGGAATGAAAGGGAAAGAAAATAAAGGAAAATGGCTGTTCGCTTTTCTTATTTGGAAATGATTGGAAGGAAAAAGAAAGTAATATCAATTATTGGATAGAAAGAGAAGAAAAGGAGAGAAAGAGTGATGTAACAATTATACCTCTGCAAATAGGAAATGAGCATGAAAAATAAAAAAAATAAAGAATAAAAAAAAAAAAAAATTTAATCTTTCAAAAAAATATAATATAAATTTTTTCTTTCCTTCCAACTTATTTTTCAATTTGGGATTAATAAATTTATTATCATTGAAGAAAAAAATAAAAAGGACTGATCACTCTTCTTTCAAACAAATAACTTATTGTTGCCGTCGGGATCCGTCCTCCGACTCGGACGCGGTTGATCTGGTGCGGTGGACCTGCAAAAAAGGAAGCCCGCACGCGGAAGGACGCTGGGGGTGGTCCTCCGCGGAAGGCCCTCCGACGCTCAAGTCAGTGAGGAAGGAATCGGCGATCAACCAGACAATAGGGAGGTGGATCTCTCCGGGAGACCTCTCCAGGGGGGCGGCCAATCGGAAACTCCAGGAGGGGCGGAGCACCGACGAGCTGCCGGGAGAGAGAGGGGATTCCAGAGTTTTGTGCGTTCAGAGTCGCGTACCTGAGGGAATCTGCCGATCTGATATTTATAAACTGTCACCTGGGGACTTGAGCATCTTCTGGAAGGTTCTGGGGTTGTTACGATACGGGGGTAGACAGAATCAGGCCGTTGTGGGGCCGTTAGAATCCACGCCTTGTCTGTTAAGGGATCGACGGCTGGGAGAGTTCCTTGATGTCTTGGGATCTGGGCGAGTAGACCTGGGGCGGTTACAATAGGTCTTAGGCCACGTCTCAATATGATTCCCTGCCCAAGGTGCTGTTCGGGTGAGCTTAGGCTTTCCTGCGTCAGGTTCCGCGGAGGTAGACGTCAGGGCGTGGATCGTTAGGTAGAAGCGAGCTACGGGAGCCCGGAAGAGGCCAGCTAGGGAAGCCCGGAGGAGGCCGAGCTAGGGAAGCCCGGGAGGCCGAGCTAGCCGAGCTAGGGAAGCCCGGAGGCCGAGCTAGGGAAGCCCGGAAGAGGCCGAGCTAGGGAAGCCCGGAAGAGGCCGAGCTAGGGAAGCCCGGAAGAGGCCGAGCTAGGGAAGCCCGGAGCCTTCGGCGGGAGGGGGTCAGCCTTAGCCGCCTCGCACGGACATTAATGCAATGACGATTTTACCCCTCAACACATGCCCTCCACTCCCTAGTTCGAAGCGTAGGTTTGGGCGTAGGGAGTATAAACTCAAGTGGCGCGCCCTGGATGGGACGTCTTGGCTTAAACAGTTCACGCAATGATGCCCTAATTAATGCGACAGGGCCATCGTGCTTTCGGAGGTAAGGTTCCTCCCCCTAGCAACGGTTGAGATTGTGCCGTGCCGTGAATCCCGATCGATATGGAGGTTTGTCGAGGCGATTGCGGATGCCTCGAATGAGACGTCCCGCCTCCCCAGGGCGGTTCCTTGGCGGAGAAGCGAAGTGACAGCTGCCCTATATATATATACACTCGTGCACATGTGCGCATGTTCACGGCGTCTTCTTGCCTTGTTTTCAGAAGAGCATTGGCCCCTCATCCTCTCCAGCGTTCATCGTTTTCGCCCAGGATTTTCCTCAACCGAGATGGCGATGAGCCCTGAAGATGTGGCCTCAGAAGTCGCTGCTGAGGATTTGGGGAGGATTCACCAGAGGTATGGCCTGCCCTTGGATGTAGTTTTGCGGGTGCCGGAACCCGAAGATAGGATCACTCGGGGACTAGAGTCCGGAGTCTTTATCTATGAGGATAGTTTTAAGGCGGGTCTTCGTTTTCCTCTCCATCCCTTGGTGAAGGAGATCATGACCCACTACAACATCTATCCATCGATGGTGGCTCCAAATAGTTGGCGGAATATCGTTGGATTCGTCTCGATGTGTCATCAGATTCAAATCGTCGCAACTCTCCCCCTTTTCCGCACCTGCTACCACTTGACTCCCGGGAGGAAATCAGAGTGGACCTCCATCGGGCCCCGGAGATCTTTTAACGTCATCGCAGATAAGCTTTCTTCCATCAAGGGGTGGAAGAGCCGGTTCGTGATTGCAGAGGGGAACGTCGGTTCCAATTTTCCTCGACGATGGGGGGAAGTTGCGAGGGATGCGGAGACGCATCCGGCCTTATCGGCGCAGGAGGAGAGGGACCTGGATGTCCTTCGTAACGGATAGGTATTTTCGGCCAATGACCTATTATCGGAGGGGGCCCTCTTCGCAGCCGGGCTCAGTCCTCTGGATCCACAAGGTGAGTCTCTTTTCGCGCTGTGTATTTTTCTCGATTATCGCGCTTGGGTTTGAGCGTGTAAATTTCGGTTTGACAGCCACAAGGTTGGCGTTGTCGAGCCTCTCCAAGAGGAAGAGGGGAAGTGCCCAGGGGAAGGTAGCGGCGCGGACAGTGGCCGACCCGAGAAAAGGGCTCATAGATCCGCAAGGAGCCCGCCGGGCGCTGGAGCAGTCGCTACAGAGGCGTCGGGGGCGAAAGAGGATCCGGGAGGGCGGCCATGGCGCCTGAACCTCTCGTGTTGAGATTTCAGACAGTTCGGATGAAGCTCCGCTGGCTCATCCGACCGCGTCCCCCTTGAAAGAGGAACCTGCGACGGGTCCAGCGGAGGCGGCCGTAGCAGAGGGGTCCATTGTTCCCGCGGGATTGCCACTGGCTCCAGCGGGAGAGGGGGAGGAGATGGCCGCAGCGGAGGAAGTTCAGGGGGAGCCCCTACTTGGTCTGTCCGCCGGGGAGTCTGGTAGCAGTGAGGTCGGGCCGCCCTCGATGGATCAAGAGGCGGGTCAGACCGAGGCCTCGGGGGAGCCTGCGGAGGAGACGCAGTTGGTGGCGACTGGAAAGGATGCATCGGTGGAGGGAGCACAACAAAGTGGGGGTCCCACGATCGGGGCTCCCTCGAAGAAGATTTTGGGTAGGCTGGCGCTTGGGCTGGCCGAGCTATCCGAAGAGGCCCAAGCCAGGGCCTTGATGGAGGAGGCCGGGAAGCTGAAGGCTTCTCAGGTGGGGGTCGTCCAGGCCGGTCCCTCAGACGGGGCCGGTCAACCCGGCAACTCGGAGACTAGCATTGATGAGGCATTTTCCGCCATGATAAGGTCGGTCCTGCATCCGGGTGCGGACCCGTCGGCGGACGAGTTTGCTGACCGGGGGTTGATAGATGCTGCGTTCGGGCAGCAAGGTGTAGCTGAGAGTATCCATCTCCTTCCCGCCATTGATAACACGACTTTGATGAAGATGACCCGGGACTACGCTTCGAAGGTGAGTCATTTTTCCAGCGTGACAAATGTTTCTCAATGGACCCCATTGTGGGCGCTTATTCAGTTTTTGCCTTTGCAGGGCGTTTTACTTTCCCGGCGATTTGCTGGCGCTTGAGTTTGGCGACGGGGCCAGCGTCCAGGCCCGGAGGGAGAATGTCGAGCTCCAGTCGCGGCTGAAGGTGTCTGAGCAGTTTGAAGAGCTCATGGACACGATGGACAGGAGCTCGAAGGCGGCAAGGGCGGCACACCAGGCTGCCGTGGACGAGGTGTTCAAGCAGAAGCGCAGGGTGGAGGAGTTACAGGGACTCCTAGCGAAGAACGACGATGCGTGCTTGGAGTTGGCCAAGATCAAATCGAAACACTCCGCGGAGGTGGCGGCGATGCGGCGGGAACATGGTGAGAGTATGAGTCGGCTGAAGAGGGAGGCCGACGATGAAAGAAGGCGCCTGGCGGAATGCTCGGCGAAGTGGAGGAGAAATTGAAACGGCGTGATGGTGAAATCGCCGATTTGAAGGAGAACGCTAGGTGGCATCAAAGGATGATGACTCGAGTGAGTGGCGAGTTATCGCAAGCTCGTGGGGAGATTGAAGCCAAGCAGTCGAAGATTAGTACCCTGCAAGAGAGGGTCGAGCTGGTCGGCGCCGACAGGACAAGAGCCCGGAGTGAGGCCGAGGAGCTGGCCAAAAGGTTGGCCAAGCGAGAGGGGGAGGTATGTTCTTATTTTACCCCCTTTGTTTTTCTG
>UESW01003974.1:527803-581030 GCA_900491605.1 Calamus simplicifolius | reverse complement strand
TCACGCTTTAGAACAATAATTGTTGTCATCAAAATTAAGATCCATGGCCAACTAGCCACTCATGTTTTGAAGATGAAATAGAATCTTTAATTATTTTCATTAAAAAGAAAGAGAAGTAGAATCTTTAGATTATCGTGCATGATCATCTTTGCACTCAAAACAGGGCTTCAATATGAACTACTGGAGCAACAGGGCCTTGACAACTGATGTTGAGAAAGATAACAATTTTGATGGAATTACATGAAAAATAGAAAAATAAAATGCTCGAGTGAAAGGCATGACTTAACAGAGGAAAATAAGAGCTGAATAAAATACTAACCTTTCAGAAAGAGTGCTTCAGGATAGAGTTTCTTCTCTCCACTCGTCTCCATTCGACCATGTATGCCTAATTAGGGGGATGTGTTGAACCTTCTGTCGCTCCTCCACGTTCCCACTTCCTCCACGTATTCTCTCTATGAACTCCTCTGGCATCTGCACCAAGTACAAGGCTTGGAGGCTTGTTAGATGTTCAATACCCTGAGGTAGCAGCTTCATTCCTCTGCAGAACGCAGGGACAATTCAGACAGGTTTGGCAATGCCCCTTCCTCCATGATTATCGAATCGAGCTGGTTCGATCCAGCCAATAAGAAGTACTTGAGTTTAGGAAAGTCTCCTGCATGGAAGCACATCTCCTGCCCCTCATACGCCTCTTATCCATAGTGCGGCCAAATTAGGCAGCGCACGCAGCAAACGCAGTGGGTCTTCTCTCAAGCTAGACCAAACAAATTCAACGCCGAAGGCCGTTAGAGATCCCAACCAGCAAGGAAGCACCCCATGTTCCAGTCGTCCTTCTAAATAAAGCTTCTTGTAGAGGAACAGTGGTGGCTTTAGATTTTCCAACCGCAGTGACTCTCCTTTGTCGCTGCCTATAATGTCCAGGGTGACCAGGTGGCTCATCTTTGATATGGAGGAACAGAGCTCCACTGAATGCTTGCCTCTTACTCTGCTTATTGTCAAGGTTCTCAGTTGTGTGAGATTGCCCATGTGTCGGACCATGTCTTCATCTGCTTCAACTGATTGCAGACTCTGCAAGTTCTTCAAATTCCATATCCCTTTGGGTGCTTTAACACAAGGACAACTACCCAGCTCAGAAATTCTGGATATCTACTTTGCGCAAACAAATGCCGCAGATTCCTGAGTTGAGTAATCCCATCGGGCAGCTCCTCAATATTACTGATATAGATCTAAGGTTTGTAGCTTTCGCAGCCTTCCCAAGGATCTAGGAAGCTTCTTCACCAAGGTTCTCCTCAAACCCAGGTAATGCAAGTTGAATAAACTGGTCACTTCGTCTGGAACAGCCTCAATGGGAGCACCTTCTAGATCCAAAACCCTCAAAAGGCTAAAGCTACTTTCCATTGTAGTCAATGACTTCCAAGAGAAACTAGTCATGTCAAACATGAAGAGAGAGCGAACATTGGACATACCTCTCAGTGGTTGTGAATCATTGATGTCCTTTTGAATTGATATGCGACGAGCTTTGCCAATCAATTCGGCTTCATCATCATTATAAACCATGCCGAAGTATTCTTGTTTAGATATTGTCAAAGTTAATCTCTCACAAGATCATGCATTCGACAAACTTCACTCTACCAAAAAATTCCTTCCACGACTTGAAGCATACATCGATGAATAAGCTCATTGAGGTTTCTCTCTGCCTCCTGTTCTTCTGATATTCCTTTCCTTTTCTGAACAAAACCTTCTGCAACCCATAACCGGATTAGCTTCTTCCTCCTTATGAGATGATCCTCTGGAAACATGCTACAATATAAGAAGCAGCTTCGTAGATGATAAGGGAGATCTTTGAAACTGAGATGCAATATATTTTTCACCCTTTCGGACATCGGCATGTCAGAGTCTTCCCAATTGAAGCCCTCATAGAATTCGCCTCCATTCCAATTCTTCCTCTCTCGATATGACAGTGCGCTGCCTGCGGCCACAATAGCAAGAGGTAAGCCGTGGCACCTCTCCAAGATCTTTCTCGCCCAGTGCTCAAGATCTGGAGGGCAACTTTTGTCCGGATATTTCTGGAATGCTTTGTTACAGAAGAGAACCCATGAGTCGTCCTCTTGCAGAGGCTGTAGTTCGAGAACACGGCCTGCAACTGCTATGTGTGCTACATGTTGATGCCGAGTTGTTAGAACAATTCTACTTCCACATTTACTATCTACCAGCATTGGACTTATTTCTTCATGCCAACGATTTGCGTGCCACACATCATCTAGACAATAAGATACCTCTTCTGTTGCAAATAACCGCGAAGTTTCTCCGCCAGTCTGTCCCCAGGCAGTGTGTCAATGTTGGGTGGATGAATGACATCATTTCCCTTGAAAAAGTCTTCTATGATTCTTCTTGTTAGATCTTCGGCGTATATTCTTGGGAGACAGTCACCCGTGCTCTGCAATAAAATGTCCCTTTACTTCTGGCTCTTGTAGACTTCATCAACAAGAGTGGTCTTTCCCAGTCCACCCATCCCCCATACTGAAACTATGGTGCGTGATGGTTCCTCATCAATCAGCCACCCCACTATCCGCTTCTTGTGTTCCTCAAAGCCCACAATCTCATCTTCATCAGGGAATAAGGAGGGTCCTCGCACTGCCGAGTCTTTCAGCAGAATCATCTGGGTGAATCGTCCTCTCATCGATACCATAACTTCGTTTCAAATTTGAAAGTTTGTTAAGTATTTCCTGAACTTGTTGTAACTTGTTTCGGATACCATGCCAGGCCATGATATGCTTGCATTGTCTGAAAGCTGTGTGGAGAGAACCATAGAATCCACGCCGATGTTGCTCTCCCACTAGATAAGTGTATTCATCGATGATGTCTTCGAGCTGGAAGACCAAGTCCCTTAAAATCTTCACCCACTCTTGCCATCGTTGGTCAGAATCTTTCCTTCTATCCACATCTTTTATGTAGGCTTTCATGAGATCAAACTCACGCTTGATTGATTCCAGTTTGCTATGTACTTCTTTCCATGGCGAAGCAGCTTTGAGCAGTTGGGAACAAGCAGGTACGAGTGCTTCTTCAGCGATGCCAGACCCTATCTTTGCGATCGCAGTCATTACGAGAACTTCTGCCATGTTTGAGCTACCTGATCTCAGGGAAGTGTGTGTGATTATGGGAACCTGAAGGTTAGGACATCAGCTTAATTTGAAGGTAAAGGAGAATTCCTCTTCCTTGTTTTTCCCTTTGGTCACATGATGCATGATGAAAGCATGCATCGGTTCCTTTCTTTTGCATCATTTCCTCCTTAAAAGGAAGCTATGTTAAGCAAAGTTGAGAAAATTAAATTGGTCATACCTAGCTGAAGGAAAGGAGATTGAAACAAGAAAAAAGAAAATTACGAAAGCTCAGGAATATTGAGATATTGGGCCTCTGAAGGGGGATTGAGTGGGGGTACGGCCGGGGGAACGGCACTCGCCAACTCCATGGCCATATGAGGGGGTGCATTAAAGCCGGGACCCTTGCCCCCTGCTTTCTAAGCGCCAGGTCTTGGGAGATGCCCTGTTTGAAGTTAGGTGAGCATTCAATTGTATTGTGTCACCCTGCAAAAATGATCAAACCAACAATATAGATCAATTACCGCCAATTCCTGCGCAAAATATGTACTAATTATCATTCATTTCATTCGTCGATTTTTTTCTTGTTATGAGTTTATTATTTATACTTTAAACTCAAAAACTTCTAATTTTTATTTTTAACCCTTTTTTAGGTTTTTGGATTGAAATTTTTATTTATAGGCCATTTCTTTAGCTTTTGGACTAACAGCGATAGGACCATATTTTATGAATTTGACTCCATAAGATTCTCCAAGGTCTGAATCTACCTATGCATGCTTTGCATCACCGAGAACTATACATGGCCAAATGGCTGTCATATCAGCTCATATAGGAAACAAACCCATCTTCAAAATAGAGAACATCTTAAAATTAAATTGGCCATACCTAGCTGAAGGAAAGGAGATTGAAACAAAAAAGAAAATTACGAAAGCTCAGAAATATTGAGATACCTTCCTTTGGTTTCTCTCTTCCACCACTTGCTCCTCACTTTGGCTGAGTGGGGGGCGGCGGCCACTGCAATAATTCCAACTGGTCACACAAATTTGTCACCCTAGATATCTTATCCAAAGCCTCTCTCAATTATTGGACACGGGAACACTTGACCATCTTGACCCTAGAACAGATAAAAATTGCAAACTCGTCATCCTAAGCCTTTGCCAACTATTGAAGTTAGGTGGGCATTTAATTAGTTTGATTTATTTAATTTAAAATTATACAAAACCGATCAAACCAAAATTTTTAAAATATATAATCGAATCAAACCGAATTATTTTAAAAAATCAAATTGACCAAATCAAAATATACTAATTTGATTTGATCGATTTTTTCTCATTGTGAGTTTATTATTTGTACTTTAAGCTCGAAAACTTTAAATTTTTATTTTTAACCCTTTTTTAGATTTTTGGATTGAAATTTTTATTTATATGCCATTTCTTTAGCTTTTTCGACTAACAGCGATAGAACCATGTTTTATGAATTTGACTCCAATAGTTGGGAGAAGAACTTCTAATACCACAAGATTCTCCAAGGTCTGAATCTTCCTATGCATGCTTTGCACCACTGAGAACTATACATGGCCAAATGGCTGTCATATCAGCTAATATCGGAAACAAAGACATCTTACCCATCTTCAAAATAGAGAACATCTTGTTAAGGTGCCAGTGTGTATAGGTATATTTGGTACCACATGTTGACCAAGAGAGTCAAAAAGTCTTTAGATTCACTCTTATCCTAGGATCTTTGATATGGTAGATTTATAGAATTCATGATTCATAGTCTCATGACAGACATCCCATTCTAGACCACGACTTCAAGTTAGATATATCTTGCTTTCTTTTTAGCTAGGAGAAGGTAATTACAATCTAATGAAGAGCATAGCTCAAAAATCTGTCTTCGCTTACAGATTAACCTGAGGTGGATAATTTGCACCCAATAGCTTTGGCTCTTAAAAATTTTGAACTATGCCTGATAAGAAGTCTGTTGTATTGAATTCTCTTGAATTTTTTCATAGGTTAACCAAGAAAGAATAGTAACAATTCAGGTTGGGTAGCAACCTAATTGATAGCATAAAGGTATAAAATTATTATTAGTAACAAGATTTTTCTAAAACAATTGATCCAAAATGTTATATTATTTTTAAATTAAAAATGATATAGCATTGATAAGATACCAATAGAGCTACTTATATGTATGCTCCAAGCATATCTACTAGCCCATTTAATTTCGTTAGCGGACTAAAACCACGTGGCCCAAAAATTCGAGCGAAAAATAATGGATAGTGTTGCCGCCGGGATCCGTCCTCCGACTCGGGCATGGTCGATCTCCTGGTCTGGGCTTTCTCCTGGGCGGACCTGCACAGAAGTCCTCGCGCGAGAGGCGTTGGGGGTGGCCCTCCACGGAAGACCCTCCGACGCTCAAGTTAGTGGGGATCGGTGATCAACATAAAATGGGGAGAGGGATCTCTCCGGGAGTCTCTCCAGGGGTGGCCGATCGGGAGCTCCAAGGGAGCGCCGACGAGCAGTGGAGGAGAGTGAGAGTGGGAGTGAGAGTGAGCCAGGGACTGTAGCGCATACCTGAGAGAATCTGGGGTGTCGTATTTATAGGCAATCACCTGGATCTTGAGC
The DNA here is from genome assembly GCA_900491605.1 of Calamus simplicifolius. Taxonomy (NCBI): domain Eukaryota; kingdom Viridiplantae; phylum Streptophyta; class Magnoliopsida; order Arecales; family Arecaceae; genus Calamus; species Calamus simplicifolius. The sequence continues at coordinate 575,311 of UESW01003974.1, read as the reverse complement.
GCCTTCTGGAAGGTTTGAAGGTTGTTAGGATACGGGAATGAATCGAATCAGGCCGTTGTAAGGCCGATGGGATCCGTATCTTATTCATTGAGAGATCGACGGCTAGGAGAGCTCTTTGATGGCCTAAGATCTGATAGATGCGTAGGTCCTAGGTAGTTATATTAGGTCCTAGACCACTCTCCAACATGATTCTTTGCATGGGATTCTGTTACGATAGGTCTAGGCTCTCCCGCGTCGAGTTCCACGGAGGTGAGTATCGAGTCATGGATCGCTCAGGGAGGCCGAGCTATAGAAACTCGGGGAAGCCGAGCTATAGGAAGCTCGGGGGAAGCCGAGCTATGGGAAAGCTCGGGGAAGACGAGCTACAGGGAGCTCGGGGAAGCCGAGCTATGGGAAGCTCTGGGAAGACGAGTTACAGGGAGCTCGGGGAAGCCGAGCTATGGGACGCTCGTGGGAAGCCGAGCTATGGAAATCTCGGGGAAGGCCGAGCCATGGGAAGCTCGGGGAAGCCGAGCCATGGGAGGCTCAGGGGAAGCCGAGCTTACGTAGCTCGGGGAAAACCGAGCTATGGGAGCTCGGAGAGGCCGAGTTACGGCTAGCTCGGGGAAGGTTGAGCTATGGGTAGTTCGGAAAGGTCGGGCTATGGAAACCCGAAAAGAACGAGTCAGAGGTCGCCTAGCCTGCCAGACCATATTAGTTTAGCTTGTTCCTTGGGGGCCATCGTAGCGGGCGGAGGGATGGGGCTGATCCTAGCCCCCTCGCACGATTATCAATGCAATGATGATTCTACCCCTCAACATATGCCCCCACTCCCTAGTTCGAAGCGTAGGTTCGGGCGTAGGGAGTATAGCTTAAGTGGCGCGATCTGCATTTGGGGATGCGTATTTGATTGCTTGCACAATGATGCCCTAATTAATGTTGTGGGGCTGTCTTGCCTTTCCGAGGTGGATCCGTCATTCCTTAGGGCGAAGGTAATGGCTGGGGAAGCGCCACGTGAGAAATCTCGATTTTCACGGCGCCCGTAGCGACAGTTTCGGATGCCTAGGTTGGGACGCCTCACCCTCAGCCTAAGGCGGTTTCAATTGGAAAAATGGAGTCATGGCGGCGCTATCCTTATTTATAGTGCCCCTTTCGCTCTCATTTAGAGAACTTCGTCTTCTCGTTTTCACTGCGACCTTGCTCAGCATCTCTTGCGATCGAAGATATGGTGAGCCCAAGTGACCAAGCTTCGGAGGTGACCTTGGCGGATTTGGAACGGATGCGCTGCTTGTACAAAATCCCCCAGATGTCGTCTTGTTGCTCTCGATGGCTGAGGATAGGGTGACATCCGGATTAGGGGATGGGGCGTTCTGTTATGAGGAAAGCTTGAGGGCAGGTCTCCGGTTCCCTCTTCATCCGTTGGTGCGGGAGGTGATGAAGTTCTACAATATATGCTTCACCATGATGGCCCCCAACAGTTGGCGCAACCTTATCGGGTTTATCTCGTTGTGCAAGCACCTCGGGGCGACCGCGACCCTTTCGTTATTCAGGGTATGTTTCAATCTGGTCTCCAGGAGGCCTCAGAATGGCCTTACATCGGTTCCCGGAGATCCTTCAATATGATATCGGATAACCCATCGTCGATAAAGGAGTGGAAGTCGCGGTTCTTCATAGTCGGGGGGAACATTGGTTTGGACTTCCCTCGGGTATGGGGGCAGTACGTGAAGGATTCGGAAGCGCACCCGGAGTTAACTGATTCGGAGAAAAGGGATTTGATTGTGTTGCGCAGCAGTCAGGCGCTCCCAGCCAGTATTCTCCTATCGGAGGATGCTCTCTTTGCGGCCAGATTGAGCCCCGTCGATCCTTGTGGTGAGTATTACCCCGTAGTTGATAGTTTAGCGTGGCTCCATCTTTGATTTCTGTGCGAACTAACAGGCGAATCATTTTCCCCTACAGCCGAAAGGTCGGCACTCACAGACCAGATGAGGGAGGAGCTGGGAAAGCGCCGCAGGAGATCTGGCTCCAGCAGCAAGCATCGGTCTGAGAAGAGGTCTCGCCCCTCCGGCTCCCGCTCTAGGAGGATCGGGGGAGACTGTGATAGTCGGCGCTCCCCGTCACCGCGGACTGAAACTGCCGAAGTTTCGGCGGCGCATGATCTTTCGGCGCTAGAGGAGGGTCTGTCCAGGGGCGAAGATCGGGAAGTTGCGGGGGTTTCAGAGGAGGCTGCTGAGGTTTCCTCCCCCCCCCCCCCCCGTTGTTGTTTTGTCCGACGATGGCGAAGGAGAAACGCCGGTTGGCTTGGGGGCCCCCACAGACGAGGCGGTTCGGTCTCCCTCATTGGAGGCCAGTGGCTCGGCGAGGTTACAGGAGGAGGTGGGAGCGATCTCCGCATCCATCGAGGCAGGGGAAGAGGTTGCGGCTGATGAGGTTCGGCCTGGGTCACCGGTAGGAGAGTCAGCAGGCGATGAGGAGATGGCCGAACCTGCCGAACCAATGACCGAAATTCGTGGGGGGCTTTCTGGTGAAGGACCTTCCGTTGAGGCACAGGAGGCTCCGGGGGGAGCAGAAGTTCCTGAAGGGTTCATTGTGGATAGGGGGATTCCTGAGGAGATGGAAGCAGAAGGAGAAGAAGAGGAAGAAGGAGGAGGGGAAGAAGGAGAAGGAGGGGAGCCGGCGAGCGAAGGAGATGCTTCGGCCGGGGCTCTCCTTGCCGGAGTCGAAACGTCCGAAGCTTCCCAAGCGAGGGCCCTGGCGGTGAAAGCTGGCCTATCGAGAAGCTCATGGGTCGCGGGTGTTCTGGATGGCTCCCTGGGAGTAGACTTCCACTCACGCGACCCAGAAGTGAGCGCCAGGTTCTCCGCTCTGATGCAGTCCGTGTTTCAAGGGGAGGAGGGTTCCTCGACAGGAGGGGGTCATCCGGAAGACCTTGTCGAGATAGCCTTCCATCGCGCCGGGGTGCCGAATGAGGCTTTTCTTCTCCCCAAAATCGACAACCTTGCTCTCACAAGGATCGCCACAGACTACGCGTCTCGGGTAAGTTGTCGCACCGAGTTGGGCCTTTAGTTAGTTAGTTCGACTATGTCTTTTATGCGTGTCATCCTTTTTTGCAGAGTGCCCTGATTATGAGGGCACTGAAATGGCGGTTACATCTGGCCGTTGGAGCTTGGGCTCGGGCCCGCTACGAGGCTGATCACTTCAAGGAGAGGGCGGATTCTACTGACAAGCTCTCTCGAGCCCTAGTGGTCCTCCAAAGGGAGCTCGGGGAGGCTCGTAGGATTCTTGCGGTTGAGAGGGAGAGAGCCCCTCGACTCGCCGTACAGGTTGGTGAGCTCCAGCGGAGCTTGGGGAGACCAACAGGACTCTTACGGTTGAGAGGGAAAGAGCCTCTCAACTCACCATACAGATTGGTGAGCTCCAAGGCTTCCGCAAGCAATCCGAGAAGGCTAGTCTGGAGCTTTCTCAGGCAGGGCGGAGCACGAGAGCAAGGTTAAATCCATGCAACTATTCTTTGATAAGAGGTGGGACCAGCTGAAGGCTAGCCACATCGAAATAAAGCCAGCTGGGGCAAAAGGCTCGAGGAGGAAGAGCATAAATGCCGGTGGCAGCAGGACCACCTCACCCGCCTAAGCAAAGAGCTCGCCGATACAGAGGACCGGCTAAAGTGGTTGGATGAATGAGCTGCCCGATTATCTGACGAGGTTGACTTTGCCCGTCAAGAAATTGGAGATACCCAGTCCCGGATGATGAGCTAAAAGAGAACCTTCGCCAGAACCAATCGGCTAGGTTTAGGGCTCTCAACAGGGTCCACGTGCTGGAGGGTGAGCTAGCCCGGCGGGAGGAGCAGGTAGGGCGCTATTAGTTTCACTCATTTTGATCTTTCGATTTTCGCTTTACTCGGCTTTTTGCCTGCAGTTGCACAGGGTGAGGCAGGAATTTTAGGGCCGATTAGCGGCATTCGGAGAGGAGGCGGCCTTGAGGCACCGAAGGATCTCCGAACTGGAAAGTCAATTAGCTGAGGCAAATGCGCGGGCCTCTTCGGCGGTGGAGGAGTACAAGAAATCCACCGAATTCGCCGACGAACGCAGGACGGCCTGTGCCGATGCATTTCAGCTGGGCGAAGATGAGGCGCGGGCTAAGGTTGCCCAGGCTTATCCTGACCTGGATCTGTCATGCCTGGACGCCGAACATTATGAAGCGTACACCCCGGGGGTCGAGGAGGACGAGTATGGAGAAATATCTGATGTCGACCTCAAAGCTATTCTGGGAGTCGATGCAACTACGACGTATCCCGTCGTGACACCTTCGAGAAGGGGGGGCCAAGCAATGCCCCTACTGATGCGGCCGCAGGAGATGCTGGGATTGACCCCAAGTCCTGACCCTTTGGGGGACTATATGTGCTTTTTCTTTCTTTTGTCTTGTAGTTCAACTAGAAATCAATAAATGGATCAACCATTTTTCATTTGTTTGTCTTCCCTGGATGGTTTCTTGTCTCGAATTTTGGAGGAACATCCTAGTAGAGGCCAAGGCATAGGGATTGTCTTGACGAAAAGGTCGGACGACAACGTAGCCTGGTAAAAAAGGAGGTTGAGAGATGATTTAATTCGGCTTAGGCCGAATGACGTGGTGGTTCGACCAAGTCCGAAGAATGAGATAGCTTTTTTAGGGCCGAGGGATAAAGTAGCTCGGCTAGGGTCGAGGAACGAAATGGCTCGGCTAGGGCCGAGGGACAAAGTAGCTCGGCTAGGGTCGAGGGAAATGGCTCGGCTAGGGCCGAGGGACAAAGTAGCTCGGCTAGGGCCGAGGGACAAATGGCTCGGCTAGGGCCGAGGGACAAAGTAGCTCGGCTAGGGTCGAGGGACGAAATGGCTCGGCTAGGGCCGAGGGACAAAGTAGCTCAGCTAGGACCGAGGGACAAAATGGCTCGGCTAGGGCCGAGGGACAAAGTAGCTCGGCTAGGGCCGAGGGACGAAATGGCTCGGCTAGGGCCGAGGGACAAAGTAATTCGGCTAGGGCCGAGGGAGCTCGTTTGATCAGTGATCAAACTGAGATTGCATCCTTGATGAAAAGAGGGGAGTTCGTCCCGAACTGGGGGTTCGCTGAATCATCGCTGCCATCTCCTTATCCCTATTTATTACCCCTACCAGTGTTTTGGCTTTTCCAAGGTGGGTCGACTTTCGTTTCACCGAAGTAGGTGGTACGGCCCTGTGGCTAGCAAAAGGTCGCCTGGCAACTTCCGGCGAGCTTTTATTATGTTGACCTTTTCCAACAAAGGTCGCTTTGGCGTGCGATGTTAGTGATCGTTTGCCATTGGGGGATGTCGTTTTCGCAGGACGATCTCTCAGATCTGCCAGTATCCGCAAGGTCGGCGGATGATTTTATGCATTAAAAGCTTGTGATCCGGGGTCAGAAGCAATCTTTTGGCATGCGTCATGGTTCGGGCGACGTGCCTGGCGCGCACTGGGGGGCGTTGTTTTCATTTCAAGAGGCCATGTGGTGGCGTAGGCTTGGCGTTTTAAGTCCCGGGGCTTTCTGATAGCTGCTCCCGGCTGGTCTCTGCTTATAAAAAAGGAGGAAAGAGGGGTGTGTTGGGCCATCCTGAAATTTTCTTTCCTGTGAGAGTTTCCACGATGCCCATCTCTCTGGGGTTTCGAGTGGAAGGACCGAGCTTTCTTTTCGTGAGCCGTTTTCCCCCAGATAGTTGGGGTGATGAAGGAGCCGTTGGAGAGTGGCTCGCCCTCAGGGGATGAGTCCCGGAGATCATATGGAGAGTGCACAGGAGGGCCGCAGAGATCACGGAGGCACACATATGCGCTTCCTGTGTGTCCTTTGTGGCTCGCTACGGGGGGCACAGGGCAGGAAGTGTATCGACACTCCCGTAGCACGCACGGAGCTTCCCTCCTCCGTCGGTCTGGATTCTCGTCCCTTCTCTGAGGGGAATCCTTGCCACGAGGAGGAGAAGATAGGAGCAATGTGGGACTGATGGTCCTCGAGCTCTCTCAATCAGGCAGCGGTCTACGATCCAGCATCCCACCCGAGGGGAGCTGGTTGGTTTACTCGGGTCCTCAGAATCAGCATCCACGGGTCATGCCTCCTTTTGGACCTCTTAGTTCGTCCGGAGGGGCCGTGGAAGGTCGGCTTCACCAACTATCCGGGTGAGCTGATTGGTTCGTGGTTTGTTTGATTTTTTGGGCCAGATGCCGAAGTATCGTTGTTAACCGAATCTGCTTTGGTGCAGTTTGCTCAGGTTTTGTACCCATCTTTATTTTATGCATTTCAATGCTCTTGTAATGCCTCTCAGGCGGTTGTAATCGGTTTCGATGGCAATGAAATAAAGAAAATTTTGTTCTTTTTCTCAATTTCTGTTTCTTTTGCGCCAAGAGTTGTTTGTTGTTGGCGACGAGGCATAAGGACATCTCATTCATTTTTGGACGAGGATCCTGCGCTATCCGAGCCAATCGGGCTTGTAAGCTGCCCGAATCCAGACGAAAATTTGGAGACTATTCGGTGGTAGAACATATTCCTTGACCCTGGTCGAAGCTCGGAGATTTATTACTCGACCTTATCGGGGTTTGGAGATTTGTAGCCCGGCCCTGCCGAGGTTCGGAGGATGGTTACTCGGCCCAGCCGAGGTTCGGAGAATGGTTACTTGGCCCAGCCGAGGTTCGGAGGTTTAGAGCTTGGAGAGATGACTTAGCCGCCACCGTGAGTCATGATACCTGGCCCCTGTGAGGCTTGGTGAGGAGTGTCAAGGCGGAATGGGCGGTGCATGGGTACGCCCATCATTTATGATTTGGCCACTCCCGAGGGAGTGAATTTATCGTCAGGTGCCGGCGCTCTTTCTTTTTCGCATTTTCCAAAGGGCGGCCGATTTAAGAGAGCTTGGGGGAGTATTGAGGGCATTTACTGCGAGGGCCCGACAGATCGGGAGGTACCCCGTCTCTAGAGAAGGAAGGGGGTTTTCGAACAGTTCGTCGATATTTACCGATCTTGCTCGGGAAGGGCCGTGGCCCTTTCGGGTCCTGTGGCCGCCAGTTAAAGCGGCAACACATGGCGAATTCCCATGGGTCGGTATTTATGACCCGACTGATCGAGATACTCGCTTGAGGAGTATAAATACGGATGAGTGGGGTGCTTGTGTTTACCATCCTTTTGGTTTAGTCTTCAAACAACTTCTGATATGGCTTCTCAAGGTGGGGGACAATCGTCCAACGGCGGTCGTGGAGGTTCTCAGGGGAATCGCACCGCCGTGCTGGTCGACGCCATGTCCTTGGCGTCCGCTTTTCCCAGCCATGAATGGCTCGAAAAGGCGGTTGAAGAGTACCTCACCATTTTCATGAGGGAGACAAAAGCCCTTCGCCAGGTGGTGGACTGACTGAAGGAGGAGATAGCGTCCCTCCACCAACGGGTCGCCGAGCTGTCCCGACATTTGGAGGGCCCGGCAGCTCCCGGGAAGATAGTAAGCTCCTGTGAGGGCTCTTTTTACTTTTTCTTTTTCACTGTTGTTGTTTTTTCTTCTTCAGTCAATGAAAATGAAGATTTTGCATCTCGTGCATCTGCTATTGTCTCCAAAACATTTGCCGACGTTGATTGGGATTTATCAGCTGCCCGAGTTCGAGCTAAGTTTTAGGAGACCGTAGTTGGGTTTAGTCAGGGCACGTAAGCTACCCGAATCCAAACATAGTTTAGAAGGATGTTTAGGTCGATCGGGGCTTGTCAGCTGCCCGAATCCGAACCAAGTTTTTGGGGGTCGTTGGTCTCTGTTTGGACCAGTGGTGGTCCTTAGAAGGAGATCCTTTACTTCCGCCAGAGTATCGGGAGGTTTTTATTTTGGAGTATCCGAGAGGTCACTCGGCTTCAAACGATGCCTTGGGGCGTGGCTAAAGCGCGAAGACTTTGCTCGTTTGGCCGAGGATTCGAGCATCGAGCGTGGCCAGGGCGCAGGAATATCGCTCGGTTGGCCCGAGGAATTCGATAGTCAAGGACGTTCTTCGGCTTTGGCCGAGATTTCTAGTAGCAGAATATACCCCTTGACTTTGGCCAAGGCTTACGCACTCCAGTTTTGGCCGGGGCTTTAGAGATTGTGGCCCCGTCTAGGTTCGGGGATAAAATGTTCGGCCTATCCGAGGTTCGGGGACTTCGTTGCTTGGCCCTGCCGGGGTTCGGAGATTAGTTGCTCGGCCCTGCCGAGGTTCGGAGATTAGTTGCTCGGCCCTATCGAGGTTCGGAGATTAGTTGCTTGGTCCAGCCGAGGTTCGGAGATTAGTTGCTTGGCCCAGCCGGGGTTCGGAGATTAGTTGCTCGGCCCTGCCGCGGTTCGGAGATTAGTTGCTCGGCCCAGCCGCGGTTCGAAGATTAGTTGCTCGGCCCTGCCGAGGTTCGGAGATTAGTTGCTCGGCCCTGCCGAGGTTCGGAGATTTGTTGCTCGGCCCAGCCGAGGTTCGGAGATTTATTGCTCGGCCCAGTCGAGGTTCGAAGATTTGTTGCTCAGTCCAGCCGAGGTTCGGAGATTTTTGCTCGGCCCAGCCGGGGTTCGAAGATTAGTTGCTCGGCCCAGCCGATGTTCAGAGATTAGTTGCTCGCCCTGCCGAGGTTCGGAGATTTGTTGCTCGACCCAGCCGAGGTTCGGAGATTAGTTGCTCGGCCCTACCGAGGTTCGGAGATTAGTTGCTCGGCCCTGCCGAGGTTCGGAGATTTATTTCTCGGCCCTGCCGAGGTTCGGAGATTAGTTGCTCGGCCCTGCCGAGGTTTGGAGATTTGTTGCTCGGCCCAGCCGAGGTTCGGAGATTTGTTGCTCGGCCCTGCTGAGGTTCGAAGATTAGTTGCTCGGCCCTGCCGAGGTTCGGAGATTTGTTGCTTGGCCCTGCCGAGGTTTGGAGATTTTCTGTTTAAACAGGTAACTCGGTCATGCCGAGAATTGGTAAGCAGCACCTGTTTCTTTTCACAATTTTTGGCAACATAATGTGTGGTGATTCATGTTGTAAATTATGAAACATGTGCTGACAAAAAGTGTAATAAGGTGAGCCTATAAAGGGCATACCCTACTGATAATACTTACGGAGATTGTCGGAACTCCACATTCGAGGGATGAATTTTCCGCTTAGATCTTGCAGATTGTAGGTCCCCGGTCCAACAATCTCCGCTACTTGGTAGGGGCCTTCCCAGTTTGGTGCCAACTTTCCTTGCTCCAGTGGTTTGGAGACAGATGCTTTCCGGAGAACGAGGTCGCCACGCAAGAAAGCTTTCCTTTGACTTTGGAGGCATGGTAGCGGGCCACCCTCTGCTGATAGGAAGCTACTCTGATCCGAGCTTTCTCTCTAACCTCCTCTATCAGGTCGAGATTGGTGCGGAGCTGCTCCTCGCTGGCTTCCTCTGAGTAGCTTTCCACCCGCAGCGAAGGGAGACCTATCTCCACTGGGATAACGGCCTCTGTGTCGAAGGCCATCCGGAATGAGGTTTCGCTTGTGGGTACTCTTGGGGTGGTGTGGTAGGCCCACAGGACATGGTGCAACTCGTCTGCCCACCTGCCTCGGGCCCTGGAGAGCCGAGCTTTGATCCCTTGAAGCAAAGTCCGGTTGGTTACTTTGGCTGCTCCATTGGCTTATGGATGCCCGACCGAGGTAAGGTAGTGACGGATCCTGTGCTCTTCGCAAAAATGGTGGAACTTCGGATTGTCGAATTGCCTGCCGTTGTCAGTGATTATAGTGTGCAGGAGGCCGAAATGGCAGATGATGGACCTCCATACGAAATCCCTAGCCCGTGCTTCGGTTATTTGTGCAACCGCCTCCGCCTCGACCCATTTAGTGAAATAATCGATGGCGACGAATAGGAATTTCCACTGTCCCGTGGCGAGCGGAAATGGGCCGAGGATGTCCATCCCCCACTTAGCAAAGGGCCAAGCGGAGGATACGAGAACCAGGTCGGCGGAGGGGAGCCTCTGAATGCTTGAGTGCCTCTGGCATGGGTCGCAAGCTCGGACAAGGTCATCTGCATCCTTCTACATGGTCGGCCAATAGTAACCTTGATGTAGCACCTTATGACATAGGGACCGGCTCCCCAGATGGTTGCCGCAAATCCCCTCATGCACTTCGCAAGGGCATAATCTGCTTCAGACGGGCGAAGACATCTGAGCAGTGGCATGGAGAAGGACCATTTGTAGAGCTGGTCGTCGATCAACACATAATGGGTGGCCTACAGCTTCAGCCTTCTGGCTTCTCTCCGGTCGGACAGAAGTGATCCTTCTTTGAGGTACCTCAGAATGGGGTCGAACCATGATGGCTCAGCCTCAACTTGCATTACTCGGTCGGCTTCCGCGACACTGGGTCTCTCTAAGATCTCCAGGTAAAATTTTTGCTCGGTGTCCATAGATTCCGTCGTTGCCAACCCAGACAATAGGTCGGTACGGACATTCTCAGATCTAGGAATCTGAATAATCTCAAATTCGGGAAAATGGGTGAGTAGGCTCCGAATCTCTTGGAGATATCGGATCATGTTCGGTTCTCGAGCTTCAAACTCCCCTCGTACATGACCTGCCACTAGTTGGGAGTCGGTGAAGGCATTAAGTTTCTCCACCTTAAGGCTGCGGGCGATTCGGAGACCGACCAGCAAGGCTTCGTACTTAGCTTCGTTGTTGGAGGCTAGAAAGGAGAAGCAGACGCCATATTCAAAAGTCACCCCCTCCGGACTGGTGAGAACCAAGCCCACACCGGAGCGATGAGCATTGGATGACCCGTCGACATGGAGGAGCCAACGGGCGCCAGGTTTCAGTTCCTCGGGGGAGTCGGAGGTGGAGCCATCCTCTGGGATGGTACACTCGAGGAGGAAATCGGCTAACACTTGAGCTTTGATGGCCGAGCGAGGCTGAAAACGGATATCATGCTCGCTCAGCTCGATGGCCCACTTAATCATTCTCCCTGATGTCTCCGGGCGATGGACCACCGCCTTGATGGGTTGGTCAATCAGGACTATCACAGAATGTGCCTGGAAGTACGGCCGTAGCTTCCGGACTGAGGTGATCAAAGCCAACACCATCTTTTCTATTCGGCTATATCTTGTCTCCGCATCGCGGAGTAGCCTGCTGACATAATAAATTGGCTTCTGGACCTTGTTTTCTTTCCTGACCAGCACCGAGCAAACGGCACCTTCCGAAACAGCCAGATATAGGAATAGTGTCTCGCCAGGATTTGGACTGCTGAGGAGTGGGGGAGAGCTGAGGTACTTCTTGAGATCTTGGAATGATTTTTGACACTCGGGGGTCCACTGGAAGTTCTTAGCCGATCGGAGAGTTTTGAAGAAGGGGAGGCATCTTTCGGCTGAGCGCGCCACGAAGCAGTTGAGAGCCGCTATCCTCCCGGTTAGGCGCTAGACTTCTTTAATAGATGCCGGAGGCGCCATCTGTTGAAGAGCTTGGATCTTCTGGGGGTTAGCTTCGATGCCCCGCTGGGAGACCATGAAGCCGAGGAACTTTCCGGAGTTAACGCCGAAGGCGCACTTAGTCGGATTGAGCTTCATATGATACTTGCGAAGTGTTGCAAAGCTCTCTGAGAGGTCCTCGACATGCTATGATGCTTCTTTGCTTTTGACCAGCATGTCGTCGACATACACCTCCATGTTTCGGCCGATTTGGTCCTTGAATACTTTGTTGACCAGCCTTTGGTAGGTGGCTCCTGTATTTTTAAGACCAAAAGGCATAACACGGTAACAGTAAGTACCTCGGTCGGTTATGAAGGCGGTCTTTTCTTCATCTTTGGGGGCCATCTGAATCTGGTTGTAGCCGGAGTATGCGTCCATGAATGTCAACATTTGATGACCCGAGGTGGCATCCACAAGTTGCTCAATCCGAGGGAGAGGAAAGCTATCCTTCGGGCATGCCTTGTTGAGGTCAGTGAAGTCGATGCAAATCCGCCACTTGCCGTTCGACTTCTTCACCATGATGACATTCGATAGCTAGTTCGGGTAATTTACCTTCCAGACGAAGTTCGCCTTGATGAGTTTATCAACCTCCTCTTCAATAGCCCTTTGCTGTTCTGGGGCAAAGCTCCTCTTCTTCTGTTTGACGGGCCGGTACATCTCATCCACGTTAAGACGATGGACGAGAACCTCGAGGCTGATCCCTGGCATGTCAGAGACGGACCAGGCGAAGACATCGGCGTTGCTTCGGAGAAATTCGATCAACTCACGCCGAGGTTCGCCCTTTAGCAGCGACCCAACTTTTATGGTTCGGTCGGGACGAGCCTCGTCCAGCGGCATTTCTTCAGTTCCTCGGCTGGCTCTCCTCGCTGTTCGGTGAAATCCTCCTGAGCGTCTAGCCCGTCAACCTCCGGCATTCTAGACTGTAGGCTGGTGACGAAGCACTGTCAAGCCATGGTTTGGCTTCCTTGGACAACTCCAACTCCCTGCCTGGTGGGGAATTTCATAGACAGGTGTGGGATGGAGACAACCGCCTTGAGGGACATCAGGCTGGGTCTACCAAATATTGTGTTGTAGGGTGACCTGAGTTTAGTTACTAGGAAGTCCGTGTGAACAGTGGCCACAAGGGGCCAGGTTCCCGCGCGAACCGTTAAGGTTACGACCCCTTCCGGGATGACGACGTCGCCTGTGAATCCCATTAGGGTGGAATCCATGGCTCGAAGGTTTTCCATGAGCAGTCTCATCTTGGCAAACACATTGAAGTACAAAACATTCACAGAACTTCCACTGTCAATGAGGATCCGGCTTACATCATAGTCATTTAAATTGAGGGATACAATTAGTGCATCGTCATGGGGAAACTGCCCTCGGAGATCGTCGTCGGAGAAGGAGAGCTCACCCGTCCGCGCTTTCTTTGGCACCGATCCCTCGTCATCATTTCTGGAGCTCGAGCCGCCGGCCTCCTCGATCATGTTGATGTGGCTGATTACATGCGGATTTGGTGGAGGAGGGGGTTGTTGAAGCTCGGGCTGGCGATCCCCCCCTTGCCCTGGCTCGGGTGCCCTCCTGAACGGGTTCAGTCGGCCCCGTTGAATCAGCCTCTCAATCTCATTTTTTAGCTGCCAGCATTCCTCAGTGTCATGGCCGTGCTCTCGTGGTAGCGGCAGTATTTGGTGGGGTCCCTCCGGGTTGGGTTCCCTCGGAGAGGAGTTGGCTGGGGAGCTGGCGTTCTATCTCCATAAGAATTTGTGCCCTGGGCACAGTTAGCGGAGTGTAGCGGTCGAACCGCCTGGGTGGGCTCCGGGAGCGATTTCTTGGCGGCGGTGGGGGAGCTCTTTGGCGATGAGGTGGACTTGGCCGACGGACGGGTCGGTGCCTGTCAGGACCTTTGGGTTCTTTCTTCCTCGCCAGCTCGGCGCAGGCGACTCTCCGCGATTCTTCGACCCTGGCGTATTTTCTGCCAGGGCCATATATCGGAGAGGTTTGGGGGGTAGCTGACTTCCATCGCCAGGTAGAAGTCGCTCTCCTTTGAAACTCCCCCGCTAAGGCGGACATAGCCACCTCATGATTAAGGTGGTCCACCTCTAGCATGGCCTTGTTGAAGCGGCCAAGGTAGTTTGTCAAGGACTCCCCCTCTCTCTGCTTAACTTCAGAGAGGGAGTCGGATCTCCGTCGGTGACAGCGGCTACTGACGAACTGGCCAATAAAAAGATGGCTCAGCTCGTCGAATGAATCAACGGAGCCTGGTTTCAAGGCGTTGAACCAGGTTCGGGCAGATCCTCTGAGGGTGGAGGGGAAGGCGGCAGAGGATTGCGTCGGATGCTCCGTGGAACATCATTATTGACCGGAAGCTGCTGAGATGATCATCCGGGTCAGAAGAGCCGTGGTAGGGCTCGACGGCGGGTAGTTTGACATGGGAGGGAATCACTTCCTCCATGATCCCTTTGGAGAAAGGGATGCCCTGCTCCGCCTTGGGCTAAGGTGGATGGGCCTGCTTGGCGGCATCCAGTTCCTGATGCATCTCCCGGATTTATCGATGGATCTCCTCTTCAGAAGTAAGAGGAGGAGCTGGGCGGGGAGAGCACAGGGACGACGTTGAATCATGGTGGGAGGACACCGGGGAAAGGGTCTGGGCTTGTCGAGATGGAGGATCCCTATCATAGCCGCCTCGCAGGACCGGTTTGTCCCCTTTGGGTCGGTGTGGGGGGTCCATGGTTTCATGTGGACCAGAGGAGGAGGTGGCCGGAGAGGAAGGAGCTGCGGCCTCCCTATGAAGGTGCGGAGCAGGGGCAGCTGCGAAACGCTCCTGAACCAGGTGGGTCAGGGCTTGGACCTGCTGGACCAGCGTAGCGAACTGGTCCTGGGTCACCGGGATGGCTGGTGGTGATGGGTCTCAACTGGCGGAGGCTGCAGCACCGTATTGCCTGTCGGATCAGGTCTTTGAGTGATGACCTGATCCTGGGCTTCGAAGGTTGCTCTTCTCCGATTGGCCATTGGAGAGGTTCTACTCCAGATCGAGATCCTTGTCTTCTTTCTTCAAGTTTTAACGGGACTTGAGGCCCTTCCTCTAGCGCCAATCTGTTGCCACCGGGATCGTCCTCCGACTCGGGCACGGTCGATCTCCTGGTCTGGGCTTCCTCCTGGGCGGACCTGCACAGAAGTCCTCGCGTGAGAGGCATTGGGGGTGGCCCTCCACGGAAGACCCTCCGACGCTCAAGTCAGTGGGGATCGGTGATCAACATAAAATGGGGAGAGGGATCTCTCCGGGGAGTCTCTCCAGGGGTGGCCGATCGGGAGCTCCAGGGGAGCGCCGACGAGCAGTGGAGGAGAGTGAGAGTGGGAGTGAGAGTGAGCCAGGGACTGTGAGCGCATACCTGAGAGAATCTGGGGGTGTCATATTTATAGGCAATCACCTGGATCTTGAGCGCCTTCTGGAAGGTTCGAAGGTTGTTAGGATACGGAATGAATCGAATCAGGCCGTTGTAAGGCCGTGGGATCCGTATCTTGTTCGTTGAGGGATCGACGGCTAGAGAGCTCTTTGATGGCCTGAGATCTGATAGATGCGTAGGTCCTAGGTAGTTATATTAGGTCCTAGACCACTCTCCAACATGATTCTTTGCCTGGGATTCTGTTACGATAGGTCTAGGCTCTCCCGCGTCGAGTTCCACGGAGGTGAGTATCGAGTCATGGATCGCTCAGGGAGGCCGAGCTATAGAAACTCGGGGAAGCCGAGCTATAGGAAGCTCGGGGGAAGCCAAGCTATGGGAAGCTCGGGGAAGACGAGCTACAGGGAGCTCGGGGAAGCTAAGCTATGGAAGCTCTGGGAAGACGAGCTACAGGGAGCTCGGGGAAGCCGAGCTATGGGAAGCTCGTGGGAAGCCGAGCTATGGGACGCTCGGGGAAGACGAGCTACAGGGAGCTCGGGGAAGCCGAGCTATGGGAAGCTCGTGGGAAGCCGAGTTATGGAAAGCTCGGGGAAGCCGAGCCATGGGAGGCTCGGGGGAAGCCGAGCTATAGGTAGCTCGGGGAAAACCGAGCTATGGGAGCTTGGAGAGGCCGAGTTACGGCTAGCTCGGGGAAGGTTGAGCTATGGGTAGTTCGGAAAGGTCGGGCTATGGAAATCCGGAAAGAACGAGTCAGAGGTCGCCTGGCCTGCCGGACCATATTAGTTTAGCTTGTTCCTCGGGGGCACATCGTAGCGAGCGGAGGGATGGAGCTGATCCTAGCCTCCTCGCACGATTATCAATGCAATGACGATTCTATCCTTCAACAGATAGCAAGTGGATTTGCATTATAAGAACATCATACATTTCTTTCCCATTCAATGTGGAACTAAACCTGGGTATCAAAAAAGGAGAAAGAGAGGAAATGAAAAACGTATTTCACAAAGATCTAATTATCTATTTATAGATTGGATCTAAATTTTGTTAGGATTCAAACGTGGTCAGTACGAGCTTGTTTGGATGAAGGCTCTGAATTTGTCATCATCATCATTAGAGAAGGTAAGATCGAAGGTTTGAAGATGATGTATAAGAGTCTGGTTTATAACAGATCGGTTTAATGCTGAATCAATTTAGGGTATTATATATATTGGTATTGGTTTTGTGTTGGAATGAAATGGTAATGGCCATGCAATTCTAACTGACTTTAGAATCATGATTTCAGTGTGTCAGGATGAAATGGCAACAGTCATACCATGCTTGCTGACTTTAAAATCATGGTTTCAATACATTGAGATGCATACTAATGCTACTATCTTATTGTTACGGTTTTATGATAAATTTTTGTTATCACAATAAAATTTTTGTAATAAAATTTTTATCATACATGGTGGCTTTAACTTGTCATAAAAACATAATTTTTTTCTAGTAATATTGTTTAGAGAACATTTTTATAAAGTTGTTACAAAGCACAGCCTACCCAATTCCAAAGCTCAATGCTAGTCAGTTTTTAACAGTAACTTTAGCTTTTATCTCGAGACTCCATTGTTCTAATAGCCTGGATCCAAATTTCAACCTAATAATTTGGAAACCACTTTCATTAGGCACTGCTTGATAAACACCCATCTGCTAATGTACAAAATAGAAAATCATTAGTGGATTTTGATTTTATTTCTTATTCCTTATTTTTACTACACTTCTTTTATCTTTTACGCACCATTGGTCCATTAGGAACCAATCATTTTGTTATCCTTCAAATAGGGGATTTGAAAATTAATGAAGTCCCTTTACTTGTGAGTTGCACAGCAAATATAGTTTGTTATCAGTTAAGGAATATTGGCTGGTCAACTGCCTTGAAAATGGTGACAAAAGTCAAATTGAAAAATTAATGAAGCACGGTTTAATACGTGGAAAAAAAAATTATAATAGCTTAAAATTCAAAAAAAAAAACATCTTAAGCACTTAGAAAAAAAAAAAAAAAATTATAGAGAAAAATGTCAGCACTCAAAATCTCCCTCAAGTACGACTCAACATATACTTGAACGATTTCTCTTTATTGCTATTCTGAATTTATACATTTTTTTTACAAAATTTAAATTTATTATTCTGATAAATTAGAAATAGAAAGTTCCTGCCACATAAAAAAATATTTATTCTGCTTTCCAAACTATTCTATTAATAACCTTTGGCAATCCCAATTTAGCTTAGGCCAAAAAGAACATAACAAAGCAAAATTTTGTAACCTCTTATCTTGACTACCATTTTGCCAACTAGTCCGTATAATATGGATCCTCGCTTGAGTTCTTGTCTCTCTTTCTTCGTCATTCTATACATTTCCATAATTCTATTATTCTATGCGAGTGAATAGAGGCAATTAAAGCTCGATTTATGATTCATTTTTTTATGATGACGCTGCTAGATGAAGTCAATATATTGTTTTCTTTCAACAATGAGTAGACAATGACTTGCTTCTCCTCTTTTCTGTCACCTTGGCTAACGAACAATCCGCCAAAACTCCCACCATTAAACAAAAGGTTACGGTGTCCACTGCATCCGTGATTGCCGAGTTCTTCGCTCCTGGACTCTGCGTCGCAAGCAAGCAAGCATTCATTTTGGGTAAGCATTGATTTCGATTACGGAGACGGCCGGCCAACTGCCCAAGTTCTTGGTGGGGTCCACTCGCCAACCATTCCGCACGGCTCGGCAGTGGAGCGAAGAAAAGGACGATCCAGATGGAAGGATGTCCTCCTGGGCCCACATCCTAAGGTAACGACAACCATCCTTCCATCGCGCCCCTGGCGTGGCCTTTTGCGTCCGTTTCGCCGTGGTCCATTCTGCTCACGTCCGGATCTAAGCTTGTTACCGTAGTTTTTCTTTTCTTTTTTTTTTGGCCCCATTTTCCTCTCCCTTGGATGCAATTGAGGTTAGGACAGTAATATTAATAAGTCAACTAGTTAAGTATAAATAATTTTAAAAGCTAAAATAGCTGCTATCGTAATAATATCCCGAATCTAATTATATTCGGATGTAATTATATATATATATATATATATAGTTAGAAAAAGTTTAAATAAAAAAAAAAAAGAAGAACGCTCGCGAGCGTTTCGAAATGCTAAGTTTAAATTAAAAAAAAAAAGAACACGTTTTGAAATGCTTACGGATGCAATGGAAGCGTTTCGTGAACGTTGCCTTTCACTGACGCAATGGAAGCGTTTCGTGAACATTACGGAAGGCAACGTTTATCAATATTAAAATGACCCAAAGCGTTTCGTGAACGTTGTTTATCAATATTGAAATGACTCAATTGATTTTGTAAAATGTTTCTAACGTGATTTGGGGCTAACGGGCTATTATGGGTCGAGCCGTTAAAACTTTTATGGGCTAAGGCTATAAATAGGGACTAAAAGATTCAACATGGTATAAAATGATTTTGTATTCTTATTTTATTTCTAATTTTCATTAATCTTTTCTTAAGCATTTAAAAGTAATTATTGGGTTTACACCTTTATTGGGTTTGCACCTTCACACGATCGTGCTCATAGTAGAAAGATCGGAAAGATCGGATCAAGCCGGATCGTTATTATACCTTAGGGACAGATCGCCAACAACTTGCATGAAAGGGTGAAATACTGAAATAGCGACGCAAATTTAGCGACGCAATTATGTGTCGCTAAATTGCAACCACTTTGCGACGCCTCTGTAACAATAAATATTGCAACGCCTTAGCGACGCATTAGCGACTCAATTAACCAGAAAATTAAAAAAATTTAATTTTTTATTTAGCGACGCAAATAATGCGTCGCAATATTTTTAAATTAATTTTTTTTAAAATATAAATATCGGAAAAAATATTGCGACGCAACACAGTGCGTCTTATATTTTTAAAAGAATTAAATATGTTAAATAGTGACGCATTAGCGACGCAATAAACTAGAAAATTAAAAAAATTATTTTTAATTTAGCGACGCACCAATTGCGTCGTAAATAATTTAAATGAAATTAAATTTTATAAAATATAAATATTAAAAAAAAATATTGCGACGCAAATCAGTGCGTCGCAATGTTTTAAAAAAATTAAATATATTAAATAGCGACGCATTAGCGATGCAATAAACCAGAAAATTAAAAAATTATTTTTAATTTAGCGATGCACCAATTGCATCGCAATAATTTAAATGAAATTAAATTTTATAAAGTATAAATATTAGGAAAAAATATTGCGACGCAACTCAGTGCATCGCAATGTTTTTAAAAAAATTAAATTATTAAATAGCGACGCATTAGCGACGCAATAAACTAGAAAATTAGAAAAATTATTTTTTAATTTAGCGACGCAATAACTGCGTCGTAATTATTTTAAATAAAATTAAAATTTATAAAGTATAAATATGAGAAAAAATAATTGCGACGTAACACAGTGCGTTGCAATGTTTTTAAAAAATTAATTATGTTAAATAGCGATGCATTGGCGATGCAAAAACCAAAAAAATTAATTAGAAAATTATGTTTTAATTTAGCGACGCACTTGTTGCATCGTAATTATTATAAATAAAATTAATTTTTATATAATATAATTATCATATTAAAAATTATGACGCAACCCTTTGCATCGCAATGTATTTAAAAAAATTAATTATGTTAAATAGCGATCGGTCCAAAATCGATCGTGACCGATCGGAATAAGGGCTTGGATCGATCGCAACCCTCGGATCATCGCCGATCGGATCGATCGCCACGGTTCGAGATCGGTCGTGACCGATCGGGATCAGGGCTTGGATCGATTGCAACTGTCGGATTGTCAGCGATCTCAGACCGATCGCATCGGTCTGGGATCGGTAATGACCGATCGGGATGAGGGCTTGGATCGATCGCAACGTCGGATCGTCGCCGATCGGACTGATCGCCACGGTCCGAGATCGGTCGTGGCCGATCGGGATCACGGCTTGGATCGATGGCAACCGTCAGATTGTCGCCTATCGGATCGATCGCGACGGTCCGAGATCGTTGATCGCCGACCGGGATCGATCAGGGCTTCGATCGATGGCAACCGTCGGATCGACGCCGATCGGTGCGATCGCCACGGTCGAGATCGGTCATGGACGATCGGGATCAGGGCTTGGATCGATCGCAACTGTCAGATCATCGCCGATCGGACCGATCGCCACGGTCGAGATCAGTCGTGGCCGATTGGGATCAGGGCTTGGTTCGATCGCAACCGTCGGTTCGTCAGCGATCTCGGACCGATCGCAACGGTCCGGGATCGGTCGTGGCCGATCGGGATCAGGGCTTGGATCGATCGCAATCATCGGATCGTCGCCGATTGGATCAATCGCCGTGGTCCGAGATCGGTCCGTGGCGGATCAGGATCAGGGCTTAGAGCGATGGCAACCATCGGATCGACGCCGATCGGCCCGATCGCCACGGTCCTAGATCGGTCGTGGACGATCGGGATCAGTGCTTGGATCGATCACAACCATCGGATCGCCAGCGATCTTGGACTGATTGCAACGGTTCGGGATCGGTCGTGGCCGATCGGGATCATGGCTTGGATCGATCGCAACCACGGATCGTCGCCGAACGGGATCGATCATGGCTTCGATCGATCGCAACCGTCGGATTATCGCCGACCGGGATCTATCATGGCTTGGATCGATCGCAACTGTCGGATCGTCGCCGACCGGGATTGATCATGGCTTGGATCGATCGCAACCGTCGGATCGTCGCCGAACGGGATCGATCTGGCTTGGGTCGATCGCAACCGTCGGATCATCGCCGACCGGGATCGATCATGGC
Source organism: Calamus simplicifolius (assembly GCA_900491605.1). Lineage (NCBI taxonomy): Eukaryota > Viridiplantae > Streptophyta > Magnoliopsida > Arecales > Arecaceae > Calamus > Calamus simplicifolius. The sequence goes on along the minus strand of UESW01003974.1, from coordinate 554,693 downwards.
TTGGATCGATCGCAACCGTCGGATCGTCGCCGATCCGATCGATCGCGATGGTCCGAGATAGGTCGACGCCGACCAGGATCGATCATGGCTTGGATCGATCACAACCGTCGGATCATCGCCGAACGGGATCGATCATGGCTTGGATCGATCGCAACCGTGGGATCATCGCCGACCGGGATCGATCGTGGCTTGGATCGATCGCAACCGTCAGAATGTTTTTTAATATAATATTGCGATGCTATTTTGCATCGCAATGTTTTTTAAATAAATATATCTAACTAAAAATATTAAAAATTATTGCGACGCAATAAGGCATCGCAACTATTATCGTAAATTATAAATATTATCATTAATAAATATTAAAAAAAATTTGCGACATCGTAGCGACGCATTTTAGGAAAAAATAACAAATATTGCGACGCAATGTATGCGTCACAATTATTTTTAGTAAATATAAATTTTTTAGTATTAATACATAAAAGAAATATAATATTACGATGCATAATTTGCATCGCAATGTTTTTTTAAATAATATATATAATTAAAAATATTAAAAAATTATTGCGACGCAATAAGGCGTCGCAATTATTATCGTAAATTATAAATATTATCATTTAATAAATATTTAAAAAATTTTGCGATGTTGTAGCGACGCATTTTAGGAAAAAAAAATAAACAAATATTGCGACGCAATGTATGCGTCGCAATTATTTTTAGTAAATATAAATTTTTTTAGTATAATAATAAAATAAATATAATATTATGACTCATAATTTGCATCGTAATATTTTTTAAATAAATATATCTAATTAAAAATATTAAAAAATTATTGCGACGCAATTTGCGTCGCAATTATTAACATTAATTATAAATATTATCATTTATAATATTTAAAAATTATTGTGACGCAATGTTTGCGTCACAATTATTGTAATAAGTTATTATTTTAATCAATTAAAAATATTAAAAAAATATTGCGATGCCTTAGCGACGCAATTCCTAGAAAATAAAAATAATTTTCCTGCCGGACATTGGCGCCAAGTTAGCGACGCAATTATTTGAGTCGCTATTTTTTCATAAATTATAATAAAACCAAATTAACGATGGATTAGCGAAGCATTAATGCATCGCTAATACATAAAAAATTTTAAAAAAAATTTGCGACCATTTAGCGACGTAATTTATTGCGTTGCTAATTACTTATATATAAGCTGGCCTTCTCTTCTTCTTCTTCCCCATCTTGACCTAGCCGCCGCCCTCCCCCAAAAAATTCTAGCTCCCACCTCGCTGCTCCGGCTCCCCCCTCTGGTGCTCCGGCTCTCCGGCGTTCTCCTCCGACTCCGCCGTCTTCTCTCGACCAAGGTAAGCCCCCACTCTCTAAAAAAATTTTTTTTTAATATTTCCCTCCGGCCATGGCCAAGACCGTGGTTGTCTTCTCCGGCCACGGCCGCTGGCCACCGTGGCCAGGCCACTGTAAAATAAAAAAAATGGTAACGGGGAACCCCCCCTTTTTTCTTCTACGGCCACGGCAGTGGCCGCGGCCGAACAAGGCGGCCACGGCCGCTGCCGTGGCCGTCTTCTTCGGCCACGGCAGTAGCGGCCTTCTTCTCCGCCACGGCCGCTGCTGTGGCCAGCAGTGGCCTGGCCACGGTGGCCAGGCCACTGTCACAAAAAAAAAACATTTGGTAACAGGGGGGGAACCCCCCGCCCCCCCCCCCTCCTTTTTTTCTTCTCCGGCCACAGCTGCTGTCGTGGCCGGCAGTGGCCTGGCCACGGTGGCCAGGCCACTGTCACAAAAAAAAAAAAAAACATTTGGTAACAGGGGGGGAACCCCCCGCCCCCCCCCCCCTCCCTTTTTTTTCTCTCCGGCCACGGTGGCCAGGCCACTGTCACAAAAAAAAAAAAAACATTTCGTAACAGGGGGGGGGGGGAACCCCCCGCCCCCCCTTTTTTTTCTTCTCCGGCCACGGCCGCTGCCATGGCCGGCAGTGGCTGGCCACGGTGGCCAGGCCACTGTCAAAAAAAAAAAAAAAAATTTCGTAACAGGGGGGGAGGGAACCCCCCCGCCCCCCCCCCCCCTTTTTTTTCTTCTCCGGCCACGGCCGCTGCCATGGCCGGCAGTGGCCTGGCCATGGTGGCCAGGCCACTGTCAAAAAAAAAAAAATTTGTAACAGGGGGGGTGGGGAACCCCCCCCCCCCCCCCCCCATTTTGTCTTCTCCGGCCACGGCCGTGGCCGCGGCCGGACAAGGCAGCCATGGCCGCTGCCGTGGCCGGCAGTGGCCTGGCCACGGCCACAGTGGCCAGGCCACTGTCACAAAAAAAAAAAAAAATTTGTAACAGGGGTGGGGGCGGGGAAACCCCCCCCAACACGGATGTTGAACCAACATTTCACGAAACAAATGACACCGATTAAACATAGAGGTTTTTTAAAATTTAACTTTTTTTATAAGTGTTAAATTTTGACATAGTCAATCATTAATCGTAATTTAATTGTATGAATCTTTAGTATTTTCAGTATGACGGGCAGAGGTAGATCTACCGATGACAGATGGAGTGAGCAGGGACGTAGCCCTGCTGCATCAGATCATATGAGCGTCGGAGATGAAGAGTTCGGATCTCCAGCAGTCGCACAGCCTTTGATCTCTCCAGCAGTATTACCATCCAGCCGATCGGCACATACCTCCAAGAGTTCTTCCACCATCGGCCGCACCGTACTTCGACTCGATGCTCAGGGGCTGTAAGTATATACTAATTAAAAATATATGTTTATGTTTTTAAGTCAATTACTTATAAACATGCATTTTTTAACAGATTTATTGAGCAGCATCATGTATCCAGCCACATCAGCGCCGTATTTCAGAGGCGTGCAGATCCCATGGCTACGATTGGCGCCACGTATCTCCAGCCACGAGGGAGTTTTATTTTTCTGAGTTTCAAGTAAACTTATTAAATACAATTTATCACTGATATAAATTTTCTTAATCTTAATAAATTCAGAAACTAACTGTTTATTTTAATGCAAAAAAAGTATACGTGGGATCCTTCCAGCCATGATGCCATTAGGGCAGCATGGGAGGCTCTGACGGAACGCCGATACTCCGACATGCTTCATCGTTGGAGGTCATCGGGTCAGCGTCCTGCGCACGTGCCAGAGGGTATTTGGCACGAGTGGCAGCAGGCCTGGCAGTCCGATGGCTGGCGCAGGAGGTCCGCATCAGCCAGCACGAACCGCCGATCTGAGAAGTGCGGTCCTGGCACGGGTCTCTCCCGCCATACTTCGGGCTCCATTTCGATTCAGGAGCACAGACGGCGTATGGTAAGAAAACATAAATATTTTAATTACTATTTTAGTTATTTACAAATATTTGTATTAATATCATTTTTTTTAATGTTATAGTCTGAGCAGAAGGGCGGAGATCCTGGTGAGTTTCGTCTATTCAGGGCGACACACACCAGGAGAGACGGTTCCTGGGTCGACACGCGATCACGGGAGGTTGCGGTAAGAAATTAGATTTATGTAGTATCTGTTTAATTTCTAAAATTTTATTTCGAGAAATTTATTAACTCATTTATTGTTGATTTCATAATTTAAAGACACGAGTCGAGGAGCTTCGCTCTCAGGCATCGCAGGTCGACTCTACTGATGGGGAGACGCCCGTCGAACTCTCAGCAGAGGAGAGTCGGCGTGTGTTTTGGAGGCTGTTGGTGCCCAGCCACGAGACCGCAGGGTCTATGGTCTGGGCACTAGAGCTTCTACATATTTTCCCCATCAGGCCTCCAGCTTGCGACTTTCTGGTGATCTTCCTCCCGAGCGTTTACACGACCTTCGCAATCTATTGCAGAGGAGGTTCGCCAGGAGGTCGAGCAGGATTTCGAGGATCATATGCGAGGCCGGGATCAGGAGATTGCAGACATGCGAGATGAGATGCATTATTTGCGGGATATGGTTAGCCGCTTGTCGCAGAGTCTTCAGCCTCCACAGCCTCCACGTGATCGCCCAGATTCTTGATGTATTTTTCTTTCTTTTTTATGTTGTACATGAAAACTTCAAAATTTTAATATATAAATTATTTTTGGAAATTGAATGATTATTGTTTGGATCAATATGAGTGAAGAATGTTTCGATCAATATTTCAATGCAACGATATTGTATTAACCATTTTAATTTTTAAATTTTTATTTTTTTAAAAAAAAATATTTATTTAGCGACGCATTAGCGACTGCAATTGCATCGCTAATATTTTTAAAATATTATTATTAAATATTACGACGCAATGACCTGGCGTCGCATAATATAAAAAAATTTAATAGCGACGCATTAGCGACTCAAATTGAGTCGCTATTATATCTAAAATATTTTTAATAAATATTGCGACGCAATGACCTTGCGTCGCAATATTTTTTAAATTTTTTATTTGTGACTCTTTAGCGACGCAAATGGCGTCGCTATTATATCAAAAAAATTATTATTAAATATTATGATGCAACTAAATGCGTTGCAATATTGCGACGCAATTGAGTGCATCGTAATATTTAATAATAATTTTAAATATTATAATTTAATTTTTAATTTAGCGACGCATATGGATGCGTTGCAATATTGCGATGCAATGTTGCGTCGCAGAGAGTCGCAATATTGCAACGCAATTGCGACAAATGGATATTGCGACGGACATCTGAGCGACGCCGTCATTCCGTCGCTATTGCGTCGCAATAGCATGTTTAGTGACGCAATTGCGACGCATTTGGGCATCGCAATATTTTATTTCTCTTGTAGTGAACAACCTACATAAAGGGGCAAAAATCTGATTCTTAGGACAGTGTCTAGCATGTCTCGATCCTGGTTTGATTCATATCATCTTTTGTTTTTTACTTTATTATGTATTTAAATTTCTATAATATATTTCTAGCAATTTCTAGGAAAGGATTTTTTGCAAGATCAAAAATTATTTTCCAACAGCTAAGGATCAGATTTCCTTCTTTTCTAGAAATTGCTAGATTTTCATTGTAAATATCATTTAAGTTATTTAATTAATTATAAAATCTTTACAATATTTACTTTATCTCTGATGCAGTAAATTAAGCAGCTCGTTTGGCATATATTTTGTCTAATATTTTATCTAATATTTAACTTTTCTAGCGCTTTTGCATGAGTTTGCTCAACATATAAAGTTTTTATGCCATCCTGAAATGCCTTTGCATTAATGGTGCAAATGTTGCTATGCTAAATTGTGATCATCCATAATTATCTCTCAAAGTACTGCTTGCTAATATAATGTTGACAGCAAATTTTGTCTACGTCTTGACTCCAAATAATTTTATCTAATTTTTATTTGACTTAATGTTTATTCCATTTCTTTCCTGATGTTATACATGCTGCTTGACTAGGAAGGTCACTCCACAAATATATTACCAAGACTGATGATAGTAAATTTACTTGGAATGCTATTAGTTTCTTGCTTATATCATATTTTCTCCAAGATGAACGTTCATGGCCTTTTGAATTTAGAAGCATCTTATAGTAATAATGGGGAACACAGAGTATTGGTATATTGTCCATTCAATGTATCACATCCAGAACTCCGGAAAAGCTTTTGATGTTTTGTATCTGAGGTACATCAGACATTGTTTGCATGTCAGGCTATCCAAAATGAAGCAAATTGTTCACCTTCATAAGGAAAGAAACAAACTCTTGGGAGCTAATCAGTTGTCCACCTTAAACCTCTACTTCCAAGCTTTTGTTAGGATTTCCATATCAATCGAACCGTAACACTGTGTTTTTTTTTTCAGTGCAACAATGTGAAGATGCCCCACTAATTCCTTCCATCTTTAGTTTGTGCCTTTCTCAAAACCTTTCTTGTTAATAATGGTATATTTGTATTATATTAACTCCATAAGTAGCTATATTTTAATTACCGTATTGATGATAGTTTTCTGAGCTTCAGCTGAACTTTAAACCATGGTTATCATGCTACTCTACCACTGATCAGTACATTATGTAGGTATATATACACTACAATCAATTGTCCTTTGTATGCTGTAGGGTATTCATATGGATGCATCAAACCTACCAAGAAACTAAGTCCGACTACAATACGGTAATGTACATATAACATCCATAGCTAAGCTGTATTCTAGGCCCAAATGATATACACGTGTATATATATGTATTACATGTGTGTATACACATGCTTGCACTTGTGCACATAATATATGCGTGCTTGTATATAGATGTATTTTCATATCATTTTATTATTTTACTTGCAGCTACTAGCATATATTTGCATTCTTACATAAATGCAAAAGTTTTTCTATTCAGATAAGTGTTTTCTGGTATAGTTGTCAATATTTAATATCTTCTTGTTGTTGTTTGTTGCTAGACAAAAGTGACAGTATTGGGCAAATACTTATTGCTTACCTATGAATCTTTTATGTTACCAAATGGTAAAAAATGGATGAACTTATGTTGTGACAAGGTATGTCATATAAATGCTCTGTTTTGAGTCTCTTAAAATCTATTGCCATGAGATTTAATAAAAGTTTTTACAATTTACTAAATAATCTCATGACAGTTGGAATATCCAACTTATTGTTTATCTTGTATTTGGATATTCAATTCTAATATATCTTTGTTTAATTCTCTTATTTGAGGTCTAGTCCATATATATATATATATATATATATATATATCTTTGTTTGATTCTCTTATTTGAGGTCTAGTCCATATATATATATATATATATATATATATATATATTATTTCCTTAGAATTTGTCAAATCCAAGAAGAATTTGGCAAATCAATTAACTAAGGGATTAGATTTATCGATGGGGTATTAAGCGCAAGGCCTTTAATATGCGCTGACCGCTTAAACCCAATTGATCCATACTGTGTATGTGATTAGTAGAAGTCTGAGTCAAAGGACCTAGTTTAAGGTCTAATCCACTATGGTTCAAGTCCATAGGATACCTCAACTATTGCGCAGTATAAGAGGCCCTAAGATTTTTGTTATATTTATTTTATTTTTTTATTTAAAACTTTTATTGGGGATTGTTGAAAAAAGTTTAAATAAAAAAAAGGAACGACCGTGAGCGTCCCGTAACGTTCGTTAACATCCAGAAATAGCCCAATAGCCCAAACAATTCATTTTGTAAGCCGTTTCTGACGTGATTTGGGGTTAACGGCTATCAGGCCTTTAAGGCCATTATGGGCCGAGCCGTTAAAGCTTGGGCTAAGGACTAAAAGATTCAAGATGGTATAGAATGATTTTGTGTTCTCATTATTTCTAATTTTCATTAATCTTTTCTTGGGCATCTGAAGGTAATCATTGGATTTGCACCTCCACACGATCTTTCTCGTAGTAAGAGGATCGGGTCAAACCGGGTCGTTGTACCTTAGGGATAGATCGCCAACAACCTGCATGAAAGAATAAAAATCTGATCCTTAGGGCACTGTCTAACATGCCTCGATCTTGGTTTGATTCATATCATCTTTTGTTTTTTTACTTTATTATGTATTTAAATTTCTATAATATATTTCTAGCAATTTCTAGAAAAGGATTTTTTTAAGATCAAAAATTATTTTCCAACATATATATATATATATATATTCATCACAAGCAAACCCTAAAAGGCAATAACCAAATTCAAGTGGTGGTCTTTCTCCATAAAATATTCAATGTTTATAATAGAGATTGATCAAAATAATTATATCCATAAATCTGCAAAAAATGATAACTTAGAAAAAGACTAATATGTAACTAAAAGCTAAAATTCAAGTCTTATTTATATCTAATAACTATAGATAGATATCATTAATGAATAATAATAATAATAAGATAATACATACCCCATAGTAGATATAATTATAAAAAAATCAGAAAAATAATTATCTAACACGATAGCAGGGCTCTAAGTTTGTATCTATCAATAAGTCTTACTTGTCTACGGTCATTGCTTGATTGTATAAACAAGAAAATATAGAATAAAATAATAATATTTCAATACATCCTATGAAAACTACAAACCATAGTAAATAAATAAAATATAATAGTTTCTGTTGGGGGGTAAAATCGTCATTGCATCAATATCCGTGCGAGGAGGCTAAGACCGACCTCCTCCCTTCGTCTTCCCCGGGCTTCCGTAGCTCGGCCTCTCCCGGGCTTCCATAGCCCGGCCTCCCCGAGCTTCCATAGCTCGGCCTTCCCGGGCTTCCATAGCTCGGCCTTCCCGGGCTTTCATAGCTCGGCCTCCCCGAGCTTCCATAGCTCGGCTTTCCCGAGCTCCCATAGCTCGGCTCCCTCGAGCTCCCATAGCTCGTCCCTCTCGAGCTTACTACAGCTCATTTTCCCCCGAGCCTCCATGGCCCGGCTTCACCAAGCGATCCGATACCTACCTCCGCGGAACCTGACGCGGGAGAGCCCAGGCCTACTATAACAACATCCTAGGCAAGGAATCATGTCGAGAAGTGGTCTAGAACCTATCACAGCTACCCAAGGTCTACACACCTACCGGATCTCAAGCCATCAAGGAGCTCTCCTGGCCATCGATCCCCTAACAGAAAAGATATGGATCCCAACGGCCCCACAACGGCCCGATTCGATCCACCCCCGTATCTTAACAACCTCTGAACCTTCCAGAAGGCGCTCAAGATCCAGGTGACAGTCTATAAATAAGACACTCCCAGATTCCCTCAGGTACGCGCACTCACACCCCCACTCTCACTCTCCCGCTCTCGCCAGCAGCTCGTCGGTGCTCTCGCCCTCTAGAGCTCCCGATTGGCCGCTCCCGGAGAGATCCACCTCCCCACTTTCTGATTGATCGCCGATTTTCTCCCACTGACTTGAGCATCGGAGGGTCTTCCGCGGAGGGCCACCCCCAACGCCTCTCACGCGAGGACTTTTGTGTAGGTCCACCCCCTGGAGATCGACCGCGCCCGAGTCGGAGGATGGATCCCGGCGGCAACAGATTGGTGCTAGAAGGAGGGTTCTCAAGTCCCATTAAAACTTGAAAAAAGGAGATAAGGATCTTAATCCGGAGTAGAACCTCTTTAATGGCCAACCGGAGAAGAGCAACCTCTGAAGCCCAAGATCAGGTCGCTTCCCAGAGGCCTGATCCGATGGGTGGTATAGCGCCGCAACCTCCACCGATCGAAACCCCATCACCGCCTGCCATCCCGGTGACCCAAGACCAGTTTGCTATACTGGTCCAACAAGTCCAGGCCCTGACCCATCTGGTTCAAGAGCGCCTTGCAGCCCCTCCCGCTTCGCACTTTCAAAGGAGGCGGCGATTCCTTTTCGCCGGCAGCTTCCTCCTCCGGTCTGCATGAACCCGCGGACCCCCCACACCGGCCCAGAGGGGACAAACCAGTCCCATGAGGCGGTTTTGATAGGGATCCTCCTAGATCTCGGCGAGCCCGATCCCTCTCCCCGGTGACATATCACCATGATTCGATGTCGTCCTTGCGATCCTCATGCCCAGCTCCTCCTCTGACCGGTGAGGAGGAGATCCATCGTCAGATCCAGGAGATGCGTCAGGAGCTGGACGCCGCCAAGCAGGCCCATCCGCCCCAGCCCAAAGCGGAGCAGGGAATCCCTTTCTCTAAGGAGATCATGGAGGAAGTGATTCCCTCCCATGTCAAGCTACTGGCCGTCGAACCCTATCATGGCTCTTCTGACCCGGACGACCATCTTAGCAGCTTCTGGTCAATAATGATGTTCCACGGAGCATCTGACGTGGTCCTCTGCCGCGCTTTTCCCTCCACCCTCAGAGGATCTGTCCGAAGCTGGTTCAATTCTTTGAAGCCAGGTTCTATCGATTCATTCGACGAGCTGAGCTGTCTTTTTATTGGCCAGTTCGTCAGCAGCCGCCGCCACCGATGAAGATCTGACTCCCTCTCCGAAGTCAAGCAGAGAGAGGGGGAGTCCTTGAGGAATTACCTTGGCCATTTTAATAAGGCCATGTTAGAGGTGGACCACCTTAATCATGAGGTGGCTATGTCCGCCATGGCGGGAGGAGTCTCGAAGGAAAGCGACTTCTACCTGGCTATGGAAGTCAGCTACCCCCCCTGCCTCTCTGATATGATGGCCCTGGCGGACAAGTACGCTAGGGTCGAAGAATCGCGGAGAGTCGTCCGCGCTGAGCAGGCAAAGAAGAAGGAGCCCAAAGTCCCCGACAGGCACCGTCCCGCCCATCGACCAAGTCCGCCTTGCCTCCAAAGAGTCCCTCCGCTGTCGCCAAGGAATCGCTCCCGGAGCCCTCCCAGGCGATTCGATCACTACACTCCGTTGACCGTGCTCCGGGCGCAAATCCTCATGGAAATAGAGCGCCAGCTCCCCCGGCCAGTGCCTCTCCAAGGGAACCCGATCCGAAAAGATCCCACCAAGTACTGTCGCTACCATAGGGAGCACGGTCACGACACTGAAGAATGCTGGCAGCTAAAAATGAAATTGAGAGGCTGATCCAGCGGGGACGACTGAATCAGTTCAGGAGGGCGCCCGAGCCACCACAAGGAGGTGACCGCCAGCCCGAACTTCAACAACCTCCTCCTCCACCGAATTCACCCATGATCGGCCGCATCAACATGATCGAAGAGGCCGGCGGGTCGAGCCCCAGGGGTGGCAGTGAAGGATCGGCACCAAAGAAGGCACGAACGGGCGAGCTCTCCTTCTCCGATGATGATCTCCAAGGGATACAGCTCCCCCATGACGACGCACTAGTTGTATCTCTTAATTTGAATAACTATGATGTAAGCCGAATCCTCGTTGATAGTGGAAGTTCGGTGAATGTTTTGTACCTCGGTGTGTTTGCCAGGATAAAATTACTCATGGAAAACCTTCGAGCCGTAGATTCCACCTTGATGGGATTCACAAGCGACGTCGTTGTCCCGGAAGGGGTCGTCACCCTAACGGTCCGCGCGGGAACCTGGCCCCTTGTAACCATTATCCAGACAGACTTCCTAGTAACCGACCTCAGATCCCCATACAACGCAATATTCAGCAGGCCCGGTCTGATGTCCCTCAAGGCAGTTGTCTCCATCCCGCATCTATCCATGAAATTCCCCACCGAGAGAGGAGTCAGAGTTGTTCGAGGAAGTCAAGCTATGGCTCGGCAGTGCTTCATTACGAGCCTTCAATCTAGAATGCCGGAAGTTGATGGGCTAGACGCTTGCGAGGACTTCGCCGAACAGCGGGGAGAACCGGCGGAGGAATTGGAGGAGGTACCATTGGACGAGACTCGACCCGATCGAACCATAAAAATTGGGTCACTGCTCAAAGGAGAGCCTCGGCACAGATTGATCAGGTTCCTCCGAAGCAACACTGACATCTTCGCCTGGTCCACCTCCGACATGCCAGGGATCAGCCCCGAGGTTCTCGTCCATCATCTCAATGTGGACGAGATGCACAGGCCCGTCAAGCAGAAGAAGAGGAGCTTCGCCCCAGAACGACAAAAGGCCATTGAAGAAGAGGTAGACAAACTCATCAAGGCCAATTTCGTCCGAGAGATAAATTATCCGAGCGGCTGTCAAATGTCATCATGGTGAAGAAGTCGAACAGCAAGTGGAGGATCTGCATCGACTTCACCGACCTTAACAAAGCCTGCCCGAAGGACAGCTTCCCCCTTCCTCGGATCGACCAGCTCGTGGACGCCACCTCAGGCCACCAGATGCTATCATTCATGGATGCCTATTCAGGCTACAACCAGATCCGAATGGCCCCTGAGGATGAAGAAAAGACCGCCTTCATAACCGACCGAGGTACTTACTATTACCGCGTTATGCCTTTTGGTCTTAAAAATGCAGGTGCAACCTACCAGAGGCTGGTTAATAAAGTATTCAAGGAGCAAATCGGCCGAAATATGGAGGTGTACGTGGACGACATACTGGTCAAAAGCAAGGAAGCGTCACGGCATGTCGAGGACCTCTCAGAGAGCTTTGCAACGCTACGTAAATATGGGATGAGACTCAACCCGACCAAATGTGCCTTCGGTGTTAACTCCGGGAAGTTTCTTGGCTTCATGGTCTCCCAGCGAGGTATCGAAGCTAACCCCCAGAAGATTCAAGCTCTCCAACAAATGGTGCCCCCAGCATCTGTTAAAGAGGTCCAGCGCCTAACCGGGAGGATAGCGGCCCTTAACCGCTTTGTGGCACGGTCGGCCGAGAGATGCCTCCCCTTCTTCAAAACTCTCCGATCGGCTAAAAACTTCCAGTGGAATCCTGAATGCCAAAGGTCATTTCAAGATCTCAAGAAGTACCTTGGCTCGCCCCCACTCCTCAGCAGTCCGGCCCCGGGTGAGACCCTATTCTTGTACCTAGCTATTTCGGAGGGTGCGGTTTGTTCGGTGCTGGTCAAGGAAGAAGGCAAAGTCCAGAAGCCGATCTACTATGTTAGTAGGCTACTTCGCGATGCGGAGATAAGGTACAGCAGAATTGAAAAGATGGTGTTGGCCTTAATCACCTCAGTTCGGAAGCTGCGGCCGTACTTCCAAGCACATTCTGTGACGGTCCTAACCGATCAACCCATCAGGGCAGTAGTCCACCGTCCCGAGACGTCGGGGAGAATGACCAAATGGGCCGTCGAGCTAAGCGAGCATGACATACATTTTCAGCCTCGTCCAGCCATCAAAGCCCAGGTGCTAGCCGACTTCCTCCTTGAGTGTACCATCCTGGAGGACGGTTCTGCCCCAGACTCCCTCAAAGAGCCAAAATCTAGGGCCCGGTGGCTCCTTCATGTCGATGGGTCATCTAATGCCCATCGCTCCGGTGCGGGCCTGGTTCTCACCAGCCCGGAGGGAATAACCTTCGAATATGGCATCTGATTCTCCTTTCCGTCCTCCAACAACGAAGCCGAGTACGAAGCCCTGTTGGCCGGCCTCCGAATCGCCCGCAATCTGAAGGTGGAGAAGCTTAATGCCTTCACCTACTCTCAGCTGGTAGCCGGCCATGTATGGGGAGAGTTTGAAGCCCGGGAGCCGAACATGGTTCGATATCTTCAGGAGGTGCGAAGCCTGCTTCCCCATTTTTCTGAATTTGAAATCATTCAGATTCCCAGATCCGAGAATGCCCGCGCCGACCTACTCTCCCGATTGGCGACCGCGGAGTCAATGGATGCCAAGCAAAAGTTCCACCTGAGACTCTGGAAAAGCCCAGCATCGCGGAAGCCAACCGAGTAATGCAAGTTGAGGCCGAACCGTCATGGTTTGACCCTATCCTTAGATATCTCAAAGAAGGGTCGCTTCCATCCGACCGGAGAGAGGCTAGAAAGCTGAAGCTGCAGGCCATCCATTACGTGTTGATTGACAACCAGCTTTATAAACGGTCTTTTTCCATGCCGCTGCTCAGATGCCTTCGCCCGTCCGAAGCAGATTATGCTCTACACGAGGTACATGAAGGGATTTGCAGCAACCATCTAGGAAGCCGGTCCCTATGCCACAAGGTGCTGCGACAAGGCTACTACTGGCCGACCATGCAAAAAGACGCATACGATCTAGTCCGAGCCTGCGACCCCTGCCAGAGGCACTCAAGCATCCAAAGGCTCCCTTCCGCCGAACTAGTTTCCATATCCTTCGCTTGGCCCTTCACCAAATGGGGGATGGACATCCTCGGCCCATTCCCGCTTGCCACGGGGCAGCAAAAATTCCTATTTGTTGCCATCGACTACTGCACCAAATGGGTCGAAGCGGAAGCAGTTGCACAAATTACCGAGGCACGGGCCAGAGATTTTGTATGGAGGTCCATCATCTGCCGATTTGGCCTCCCGCACACCATAATCACCGATAATGGTAAGCAATTTGACAACTCTAAATTCTGCCAGTTCTGTGAGGAGCATGGAATCCGTCACCACCTCACTTCGATCGGGCACCCACAAGCCAACGGAGCGGCCGAAGTGACCAACAGGACCCTCCTCCAGGGAATCAAAGCTCGCCTTTCCAGAGCCCAAGGCAGATGGGCGGAGGAGCTGCATCATGTCTTATGGGCCTACAACACCACCCCGAGAATCCCGACAGGTGAAACCCCATTCCGGATGGCTTTCGGTATAGAGGCCGTTATCCCTGTGGAAATAGGCCTCCCGTCATTGCGGGTGGAAAGCTACTCAGAGGAAGCTAGCAACGAACAGCTCCGCACCAACTTCGACCTGGTAGAGGAGATCAGAGAGAAGGCCCGGATCAGAGCGGCTGCTTATCAACAAAGGGTGGCCCGTTACCATGCCTCCTGAGTCAAAGGGAAAGCCTTCCTGCCTGGCGATCTTGTCCTCCGAAAGGCCTCTGTTTCCAAACCGCTGGAACAAGGAAAGCTGGCGCCAAACTGGGAAGGCTCATACCAAGTAGCGGAGATCATTGGACCGGGAACCTACAAGCTACAAGATTTGGATGGGAAATCCATCCCTCGGACGTGGAACTCGGACAATCTCCGTAAATATTATCAATAGGGTATGTCCTCTCTGAGTTCATTTTCATATGCCTCATTATACATTCCCGTCTACACATTTTTTTGCAATTTGCAATGTGAATCATTATGCACTGCATTGCCAAAGATTGCAAAAAGAAACAGATGCTGCTTACCAATCTTCAGTACAACCGAGTTACCTGTCTGAACAGGAATTCTCCGAACCTCGGCTGGGCCGAGCAACAAATTCTCTAAACCTTGGCAGGGCCAAGTAAAAATTCTCCGAACCTCGGCTGGGCCGAGCAACAAATTCTCCGAACCTTGGCGGGGCCAAGTAAAAATTCTCCGAACCTCGGCTGGGCCGAGCAACAAATTCTCTGAACCTTGGCGGGCCAAGTAAAAATTCTCCGAACCTCGGCTGAGCCAACCAATAAATTCTCCAAACCTTGGCGGGGCCAAGTAAAAATTCTCCGAACCTCGGCTGGGCCGAGCAACAAATTCTCCGAACCTTGGTGGGGCCAAGTAAAAATTCTCCGAACCTCGGCTGGGCCGAGCAACAAATTCTTCGAACCTTGGCAGGGCCAAGTAAAAATTCTCCGAACCTTGGCGGGGCCAAGTAAAAATTCTCCGAACCTTGGCGGGGCCAAGTAAAAATTCTCCGAACCTTGGCTGGGCCGAGCAACAAATTCTCCGAACCTTGGCGGTGCCAAGTAAAAATTCTCCGAACCTCGGCTGGGCCGAGCAACAAATTCTCCGAACCTTGGCAGGGCCTAGCAACAAATTCTCCGAACCTCGGCTGGGCCGAGCAACAAATTCTCCGAACCTTGGCGGGGCCAAGTAAAAATTCTCCGAACCTCGGCTGGACCGAGCAACAAATTCTCCGAACCTTGGCGGGGCCAAGTAAAAATTCTCCGAACCTCGGCTGGGCCGAGCAACAAATTCTCCGAACCTTGGCAGGGCCAAGTAAAAATTCTTCGAACCTCGGCTGGGCCGAGCAACAAATTCTCTGAACCTTGGCGGGGCCAAGTAAAAATTCTCTGAACCTCGGCTGGGCCGAGCAACAAATTCTCCGAACCTTGGCAGGGCCAAGTAAAAATTCTCCTAACCTCGGCTGAGCCGAGCAACAAATTCTTCGAACCTTGGCGGGGCCAAGTAAAAATTCTCCGAACCTCGGCTGGGCCGAGCAACAAATTCTCCGAACCTTGGCGGGGCCAAGTAAAAATTCTCCGAACTCGGCTGGCCGAGCAACAAATTCTCCGAACCTTGGCAGGGCCAAGTAAAAATTTCCGAACCTCAGCTGGGCCGAGCAACAAATTCTCCAAACCTTGGCGGGGCCAAGTAAAAATTCTCCGAACCTCGGCTGGGCCGAGCAACAAATTCTCCGAACCTTGGCAGGGCCAAGTAAAAATTCTCCGAACCTCGGCTGGGCCGAGCAACAAATTCTCCGAACCTTGGCAGGGCCAAGTAAAAATTCTCCGAACCTCGGCTGGGCCGAGCAACAAATTCTTCGAACCT
Source organism: Calamus simplicifolius (assembly GCA_900491605.1). Taxonomy (NCBI): domain Eukaryota; kingdom Viridiplantae; phylum Streptophyta; class Magnoliopsida; order Arecales; family Arecaceae; genus Calamus; species Calamus simplicifolius. Next base: position 538,795 of record UESW01003974.1, on the reverse strand, counting down.
TGGCAGGGCCAAGTAAAAATTCTCCGAACCTCGGCTGGGCCGAGTAACAAGTTCTCCAAACCTTGGCAGGGCCAAGCAAAAATTCTTCGGGCTAAAATCCCCGTGGAAAGCCGAAGTGCGCGGCCCCCGGTTAAAGCCGAAGGACTCCTAAGTAGTCCCCAGAACCTCGGTCGATCTGAAAAAAAAGGGCACGCTACGCGAAAAACTATCAGCGCGCACAAAGAATGTGCCTACGGCAAACCCCTAAAGGGTTCAATAAAGCCCCACATAACCGGCCACAGACCCCGAGCAAAAGCCAGGGAGTTCCCCCTCTTCGCTACTAAAGCTTTGGGCAACACCCCTATAACTTGTCGAACAAAGCGCCTATCCTAAACAGAGCCATGACTCAGCGCGTGAACCAATGGAGCCACACCGACTCCCCAACTATTATACGAATGGCATTTTTAAAGCTAAAAACTCTTGAGATAAGAAGGTTATCCAAACAAGACCTTTTTCATTGATTGAGGAAAGGGAGTACAAAAAGAAACAGGAAAAACAAAAACAAAAAGCAAAAGAAAAAGTAACAGAGGCCCTAAACTAGGGTTCGGAGTCGCTCCCAGACGCCAGCAGATCCTCCAGGCGCTCAGTAAGGTCGGCAACCTGCTGGCGAAGCGACGCGATCTCCTCCCTCTGCCGGTCTGCCACCCGGCGCAGGGCCTCCGCCTCCTTCGTGGATACATCCACGTACTCCTCGACGACCCTCACGAGCCACTGTTGGCTCACAAGGGTCGATGCCAGACCCAACCCGTCAACAGTAATTGTGGGATGGCCCCTTTGCGGGTGTAACAGACCATCGAGTGATGCACGTAACTCTTCGGAGGATCTCCCTTGAGAAGCCATGGTCTAATACTATTTCAAGACCTAAACCGAGGGATGGCTAGGACCACACCCCTCGGTCATATTTATACTTGCCAGGCGGGTATCTCAATCGGTCACATCGTAGCTACCGACCTACGATAACTCGCCACGTGTCGTCACTTTAGTGCCTGCGAAATCAGAAGTACCGCACCCCATCCCGAGTGAGATCGGTAAACGCGGACGGACTGTTCGGGAACCCCCCCTGAATGGAGTATTTTCCGATCTGCCGGCCCCCCGTAATAAATGCTCCCAACACTTCCCCAAGCTCTTTTAAAGCTGGCCCCCTTTTTTGGGAAGCGCAAAAAGGAAGAAATTCGCGCCTGGCAGTGACTCGTCCCCTCGGGAGGGATAACGTCATAAGTGAGGAGCGTGACCATGCACCACTCGTTCCGCCCTGGTGCCCCTCACCAAGCGCCACAGGGGCCCAACGCTGTGGCTCATAGTGGCAACTAAGTCATTTCTTCGAGCTCCAAACCTCCGAACCTTGGCAGGGCCAAGTAAAAATTTCCTGAATCTCGGCTGGGCCGAGCAACAAATTCTCCGAACCTTGGCAGGGCCAAGTAAAAATTCTCCGAACCTCGGATGGGCCGAGCAACAAATTCTCCGAACCTTGGCAAGGCCAAGTAAAAATTCTCCGAACCTCGGCTGGGCCGAGCGACAAACGTCTCCATACCTCGGCAGGGCCGAGCCACAAATGCCCCGAACCTTGGCGGGGCCAAGTACAAATTCTCTGAACTTCGGCAAGGCCGACCCGTGAACATTCGAGCTCCGATAAGGATGAAGCACAAAATACCGAGCTTCGGACCGAAGTAAGGAGCGTGTTCCACCGAACGATCCCTAGACCATCGCTTGCGAACCTCGATTAGTTCGGATAGCGCGGGATCCTTGTCTAAGGATGATCGGGACACCTTCGTACCTCATGACCAACAATAACAATAAACTTGGCACAGAAGAGACAGAGATCGAGAAACAGAACAGAACTCTCTTTATTACCAATCAAGATCAGTTACAAATGCCTTAGAGGCGTTACAAGAGCATTGAAATGCATAAAATAAAGACAAGTATAAAACTCGGGCAACTGCTCCAAAGCAGACCTGGGCAACCGTGATGCTCCGGCGTCCGACTACCGAACCAGATAAGCCGCATCCAGTCAGCTCGAGCCGAAAATAGTCAGGCGACATGGACCAATAGTTGCGGCCAGCTTTAGTCAATAATGATATCTCGGTGACCCAACTGAGATATCAGGGTGGCCATCCCAGACCACCCAACCGAGGGACCCCCGGCGAGTAGATAGGAAGCCAGCGGACCCCGGCATCGGAACGCTCTCCCAAACCGAGTGGGTACCGCCCTACCTTGCCAAGGCTCAAGGACAAGGTGTCGGCGGGCGGCACACCATCGCCCCCTCCCCATGTGGCAAAATATTCCCTAGGCGTATGAGCCCAGGAATCCAAACCAGGGCAGGAGGCGAAATTCACTCAAACCATGGGAGGCCCGCGTGCACCTCCTACCATACGTCCCCGAAGGAGAACCACAAAGGTCACACTGGAAGAGTTGTGTGCGCTCTCCGTGTGATCTCTGCGCCCTCCCTGTGCTCTCCATATGATCTCCGGGACTCATCCCCTAAGGGCGAGCCATTCTTCGATAGCTCCTCATCGCCCCAACTATCCGGTGGCAAGGAGCTTATGAGAGGAAAGCTCGGTCCTCCCACTCGCAACAGCAGAGGAACGAACATGGTGGAAACTCTAATGGGAAAGAAACTTTGGGGATGACTTAACGTAACCCCTCTTCCCCTTTTATAGGCAAGATGAACCGGGAAAAACTACCCAAGCTGGAGGCCCCGAGATTCAAACACCTAGCCCATGCCTCCACGTGGCCCCCCAGGATAGACGCAACGTCCCGTTGCACGCCGAGCCCATCACCTAAACCAGGACATGTGAAGATTTCCTTCCGATCCTATCACGATCATTAAATGCAGAGAATCACCTGCTAACATTACGAGGACTGGCAGGATCAGGAGATCGTCCCACGAAAGCGATATCCTCCAATAGTAATGGCTGCATGCGCCGTACGTCAAAGCGACCTACATGAGAAAAGAGCACCTTCCGAAAAGCTCTAGAGCAGCTTTATGTTCCCCATAGCGCCGTATCATCAATTTTGGTGAAATAAAAAACCGGTTTACCTACAGAACGGCAGGGCGCTGGCAGGATAACAAAAAGCACAAAAATCGACTGTTCGTCGGACTACTTCCAACGAAGTCAATCGCTTGAAGAACTTGTGCGAAAAAATCGAGCGTCTCAAAACAAAATGAGCGCGAAGGCTACACAAACTATTCTTTCATTCAACGAAAAATGAAATGACAAAGGAAGCGAAAAATACTTCGGCAACCACCCTCATATGTCGGCCCTAGCCGACCTATTTTTCTATCGGCCCTAGCCGACCTACTTTGCTCGTCGGCCCTAGCCAATTTTGCTTGTCAGCCCTAGCTGATTCTCGTCGGCACAAGCCGACCTATTTTGCTTGCTGGCCCTAGCCGACCTATTTTGCTTGTCGGCCCTAGCCGACCTACTTTGCTCGTCGGCCCTAGCCGACCTATTTTGCTCGTCGGCCCTAGCCGACCTATTTTGCTTGCCGGTCTAGCCGACCTATTTTTGCTTGTCGGCCCTAGCCGACCTTTTTGCTTGTCGGCCCTAGCCGACCTACTTTGCTCGTCGGCCCTAGCCGACCTATTTTGCTCGTCGGCCCTAGCCGACCTATCTTGCTCGTCAGCCCAGCCCTAGCCGATCCATTCGTCTGTCGGCCCACGCCGACCTATCCTACCAATCGGTCTTAACGGCTGGCTTCATTTCTCGAGTCTTAATTAAGACACAACCGGACCAGATCGTCTATCGGTTCGCCAGTCAAGGCTATCGCTCCGCCTTGGGCCAAGCCAATGCATTTCCTCAATCCCGGAATAAAGATGACCGAAGAGCATCAACGAGCCATGAGTCGCTCGCGATTAAGGCAAGACTGGGCGGCAACAGGGCCGTCCAAGGAAAAACACTTAAATGGAAATAGAGGGTTCATTCATTAAAAGACATCAGTCATACTTTCAAGAAGCAAAATACAGGGGTGGCTCCTAAAGGCCGGGAACCACGTCAGTTTTGGAGGAGCCCTCGGTTACATCCGCAGAGGTGTGACTAGATTCGCCCTTCTCTAATGCCTTTGCCCCTTCAGCGGCAGTTTGCGATCGTCCCTCAGAAGCTGCAGCTTCGCTGGGACCCGAGGCGGCACCAGGATCGGTATCGAAGACGTCGACGTATTCATCCTCCTCTTCTCCTTCGGACTCACCATCATCGGGAGCTTCAGTATCCAAAAAAGAGAGATCCCACTCCGGGTGCTCACTGGATATCTTGTCTTTGCACTCTTCCATTCCAAGTTGGAAGGCATCGACGCCGATCGCGTCCTGTTCCCCCTTGAGTATGGCGAGCTGCACCTTAGCCTCAGCAACCTGCTTCTCGGCCTCCACAACTTGAGCCCGCAAAATAACGTTTTGCTCCTCGAACTCGCCGGCCCGCGTCTCGAGTTCTGAGCTCTTATTGCGGCTGGACACGAGCTCGCCTTGGAGAGCCCGATTCTCCAACCCTAACTTTGCCATCTGAAAACCAAAATTAGTCGGCATCACAAGAAACCAACAGAAGAAGCTAAAAAGGGGGAATGAGATCGTACCTCCTCCTCACGTCTGGCCAACCTCTTGGTCAGCTCCTCAGCCTCACCCCTGGCCCTTGTTCTATCAGCCCCGACCAACTCAACCTCTCCTGCAGAGTATTAATCCTTAACTGTTTGGCTTCGGCCTCCTCCCGGGCTTGGGATAGCTCGTTGCTCACCCGAGCTATCATCCCTTGGTGCCATTTAGCGCCCTCCTCAGGTCGGCAATTTCGCCATCGCGCCGCTTCAGTTTCTCCTCCATTTCGTCGAGCATTCTAGTCAGGCGCTTTTCTCTCGTCGGCAGCTTCCCTCCCCAGCCGACCCAAACTCTCACTATGTTCTCGTCGTATCGCCTTCACCTCCTCGGAATGTTTCGACTCAATTCTGGCAGCTCCAAGCATGCATCGTCATTCTTCGCCAGGAGTCCCTGCAACTCCTCCGCTCTGCCTTTTTCTTGGACGCTTCGGCTAGAGTGGCCTGATATGCCGCCTTCATCCCCTCCAAACTCCTGTTGCTAATGGCCAGAAGCTCCTCGAACTTCTCGGACACCTTTATGCGCGATGAAGTTCGGCATTGTCTCTCCTGGCTTGAACGCTGGCCCCGTCGCCAAACTCAGACGCCAGCACATCGCCCGAGAAAGCAGGGCACTCTGTAGGACAGAAGATGAGTAAAAGTTTGCGATAAGTCAATCAAAAAGCACCCGCCACCCAAGAGTGGTAACTCACCCGAGAGGCATAGGCCCGCGTCATCTTCATGAGGGTCGGTTGTCAATATCGGGAGAAGGTGGATACTTTCGGCCACTCCCTGCTGCCCAAATGCGGCATCAACCAGCTCCAAATCGCGAATCTGTCCGCCGAAGGATCCGCACCCGGGTACAAGGCCGACCTCATCATGGTAGAAAATGCCTCCTCAACACCAGCTCGAGCTACTGGGTTGACCATCCCCGCCTGAGGGACCAACCTGGGCGACCTCGTCTGAGAGGCCTTCAACCTCCCAGCCTCTTCTATCAAGGCCCTAGCTTGGACTTCTTCAGATAATTCGGCCAGCCCAAGCGCCAGCCTCCCCAAAATCCTTTTCGAAGGAGCCCCCATTGCGGGACTCCCACCTTGCGGCGCCTCTTCCTCCGACCCATCTTTTCCGGTCACCATCACCTGCGTCTCCTCCACAGGCTCCCCCGAGGCCTCAGTCTGGCCTTTCTTGACCCGCTACGGGGTCCGACATCACTACTCTCGGACTCCTCCCGAACCTCTCCACCAGTGGCCTCTCTCCCTGGCTCCCCACTGGAGTCGCTAATAGTCCCGCGGAGGAGGAAGGCCCCCCAGAAACGACCGCTTCTGCCGAATCTATCGCCGGCTCCTCTTTCACAGGGGACGCTGCCGGACGAGCCAACGGAGTCTCATCTGAACTGTCTGTTATTTCCACTACGAGAGGACAAGGGATCGCGGCTGTCCTCCCTAGATCCTCCTTCGCCCCAGCGCTCCTGTCATGACGCTCCGGCATCCGGCGGGCTTCTTGCGGAGGTATGAGCCCTTTTCTCGGGCCTACCACTATCCGCGCCGCTGCTCTCCCCTGGGCGCTTGCCTCTCTTCCTCTTGCGAGGCTCGACAACGCCGACCTCTTGGCTACAAGAACGGAACATATGCGATTAGATCCAAACACATTAGTAGAGAAAACACGCAGCGGAAAAGGTAAAAGGGAGGACTCACCTTGCGGGTCCAAGGGGCTAAGCCCGGCTGCGAAGAGGGCCCCCTCCGATAACAGGTCGTTGGCCGAGAACACTTGGCCATTGCGAAGGACGTCCAAATCCCTCTCCTCCTGCTCTGACAAAATTGGATGTGTTCCGCATCCCTAACAAAGTTCCCCATTTCCGAGGGAAGTCGGAACCAATGTTCCCCTCTGCGATAACAAACCGGCTCTTCCATCCCTTTATAGAGGACGGCTTATCCACAATCACATTGAAGGACCTCCGGGGTCCAATGTAGGGCCACTCTGATTTCCTCCCAGGTATCAGATGGTAGCAGGCGCGGAAAAGGGGAAGAGTGGCAACAATCTGAATCTGGTGGCACATTGAGATAAATCCGATGATGCTCCGCCAACTGTTTGGGGCCACCATCACCGGGCAGATGTTATAGTGGGTCATGATTTCCTTCACCAAGGGGGAGAGGAAAACGGAAGCCTGCTTTCAAGCTGTCTTCATAAACGAAGACCCAGACTCCAGATCTCGCGAGACCCTATCTCAGGCTCCGGTACCCGTAGAACGACATCTGAGGGTATGCCATACCTCTGATGAATCCTTCCCAAATCCTCAGCGACGATCTTCGAAACCACGTCGTCGGGACTCATCATCATCTTAACTGAGAAAAGCACCAGGCGAAACGGCGAGTGTCGCGAAGGGCGAAGGGCGAGACTCTTCAAGAAACAAACGAGAGGATACTGCAAACATACATATATATAGTGCGGCTATCGCTTTGCTTCCCCCTAAGGAAGCCGCCTTGAGAAGACGGGGCATCTCGCCCGAGGCGTCCGGAACCGCCTCGACAAACGCTGGATTGATCGGGATTCGCGACGTGGCGTATTCCCAACCATCACTCTTGGAGGAGCCTTACCCCCGAAGGCATGATGCCCTGTCGCATTAATTAGGGCATCATTGCACGGGCTGTCTAAACCAAACCGCCCCATCCGGAGCGTGCCACCTGGACTTATACTCCCTATGCCCGAACCTACGCTTCGAACTAGGGAGTGGAGGGCATGTGTTGGGGGGTAAAAATCGTTATTGCATCAATATCCGTGCAAGGAGGCTAAGACCGACCTCCTCCCTTCGTCTTCCCCGGCTTCCATAGGCTCCCTTCCCGGGCTTCCATAGCTCGGCCTTCCGGGCTTCCATAGCCCGGCCTCCCCGGGCTTCCATAGCCCGACCTTCCGGGCTTCCATAGCTCGGCCTTCCCGGGCTTCCATAGCTCGGCTTTCCCGAGCTCCCATAGCTCGGCTCCCTCGAGCTCCCATAGCTCGCCCTCTCGAGCTTCCTACTGCTCATTTTCCCCCGAGCCTCCATGGCACGGCTTCACCAGCGATCCGATACCTACCTCCGCGGAACCTGACGCGGGAGAGCCCAGGCCTACTATAACAACATCCTAGGCAAGGAATCATGTCGAGAAGTGGTCTAGAACCTATCACAGCTACCCGAGGCCTACACACCTACCGGATCTCAAGCCATCAAGGAGCTCTCCTGGCCGTCGATCCCCTAACAGACAAGATATGGATCCAACGGCCCCACAACGACCCGATTCGATCCCCCCCGTATCTTAACAACCTCTGAACCTTCCAGAAGGCGCTCAATATCCAGGTGACAGTCTATAAATAAGACACTCCCAGATTCCCTCAGATACGCGCGCTCACACCCCCACTCTCACTCTCTCGCTCTCGCCAGCAGCTCGTCGTGCTCTCGCTCTCTAGAGCTCCCGATTGGCCGCCCCCGGAGAGACCTCCCGGAGAGATCCACCTCCCCACTTTCTGATTGATCGCCGATTTCCTTCCACTGACTTGAGCGTCGGAGGGTCTTCCACGGAGGGCCACCCCCAATCCTCTCGCGCGAGGACTTTTGTGCAGGTCCGCCCCCTGGAGATCGACCGCGCTCGAGTCGGAGGATGGTTCCGACGGCAACAGTTTCTTATAAAAGGCATCGATGATCCTAACTAAAAGGCACAAAAGTAATCAATGCATTAAAAAGAAAAATCTATTAAACATCCAATATCCAACCAAACAATGAACCAAATCAATCTCATATATTATGACCAATGATTTAGATTTTCAAATTATATAGTACATGAAATATTTCAACTCATCGATTTTACTTCTAATGTTCATATTGTACTCACTTAATATAAATAAGTGCCTTCAAGATACAAAATACTTTTAAATTATTTTATCCAAATATTTTTTAATATATACCAATTAAATTTGCCTACTTAAATAATATAAACCAAATGAAAACACAGCAATGTGCTATTAAAATTATTCATTTTGCATCAATTTCAATGCTTAAAAAAAAGATATAAAAAATGGCGTCTGCCTTTTTTTTTTCAGAAATTTATGCACACAATATTATCATCAATAGTATGTATTTAGGATCAAATACACTCCAGCGCATTATAACGTGTCAAATTATCATGTTCTTGGACTCAGTTTAGCAATATGTAAGTTTGATCCACTAAGATAGTGGGTCCTATTTGTAGAATTTCAGCTATCTAATAAAATCAATGAAATTTTAATTAAACTCATATTCAATTATTATAATATGATCAGATTGAGTTATTTTTCAAATATGCATGTACGCATTCACAGTTTATATTCAAAATATGCGCATGACCTGCTTACGGCCGCCATGTTTTATGCACGAATCCTAAAGCAAACCGGCTTCACATCAGTCACTCATATTCCTTTTTTTTTAATAATTTTTTATTTTGTTTACGTCGCGGAGCAAGTCCGCGAACGAAAATAAACCCGAATCCGATAAAAACGCACCAGATCGCTCTATGAAATCCATTCCTCCCAGCTTTGTGCCTTCGCTTCGCCCTTCCTCGCTCCTGGCCGCCTTCTCTCTCTCTCTCTGCTCCAAATTTACCGAAACCGAAAACCATTTCGGTTCTTTTGTTTCGGGTTTTCATTAATAATTCCGAATTTTATTCCTTCTTTTTAGCTACTCAATTTACTAATTTCCGGATTCGCTGCTCTTAATGCATCAGGATATATTTTTTTTTTTTGGCTCTGAATTACTGACTGAATCACAGTTACTGATTCGACCATTCATTTTTTTTTTTTTTTCTCATATTCTTTTCACCTGGCCACCCCTTCCATTTACCGACAATTGAATTGCCTGGCTTACCACAACCAGCTTAGAAAGTCCGAATTTTCCTCTCAAATCATCACCACTTCATCTCTTTATTTTTGCTAAATCTTTGACCTCTTCCATCACCGTCTTCTCTCTACTCATCTTCCAGTTCCGGACTCTTGCGTGGAAGTTCTTTTCAAAATGGTAACAGCCGGTTTCTCTGCCGTGTTGATGGTGTTTTTGGTGGGACTTGGTCCATGGTGGAGCATCCACTCTCTGGAATCAAAGGAAGGGAGACTTCTAGTTGGCATGACCATCGTCCCAAATGCAAAGGCCTCGGGGGCAGGCAACTCCACTACCTTAATATAAAGCAACTATTTTATTATTCGTTTATAATCTCATTCTCTGACGTTGGCCGCATGATTTGATTCGTCTTCCTTTTATTATTATTTACTTAGTTTCATATTATAATATTTTTTTTAAAAAAATATTATTAATCTTTGCAGTTTGTCTGGATGGGAGCTCCCCTGCATACCACCTCCACGAAGGATCCGGCGCCGGCGCCCGCAACTGGCTCCTCCAGTTCGAGGTGAGGAGATACTCGATCAACGCCGTTGGATCGAAATCGGACGGGTCAGAAATCTCTACGAGGTACGTCGAGCCGAACCGTCTGATCTGATGGAATTCGTCTCTGATGCAGGGAGGAGGGTGGTGCCAAAGCGTCGAATCGTGTTTGGAGAGATCGACGACCCGGCGTGGATCCACGAAGTACATGAGCAAGGAGGAGGTCTTCTCCGGCATCCTCAGCAACGATTTCTCCATGAACCCAGGTAAGTCCTGGGACCGTTCCATTTCAGTCACAGCCGTTGATTCCGGGATAAATCTTGTCCGAACCGTCCTTTTGGTGCCGTTGGTTGGGGGGAGGGCGGGTTAGAAAGAAGAAAGGTCCTTTCCGGTTGGTTTATTTTTGCCCCAAAGTACACGAAACCGACAGAGGGGAAGAGGGGACGAAGGGAGGAGTGATTGCTCTGGAATTTTATGGAGTCGGTTGATAACTAAAAAGCGTCCAATTGAAGGAAGGTGGAGGACGAGGGTCTAACGGCCTTGCCTTTTTATATTCTCGACATTTATTGCCGTTAAGTTTGGAGGGGCCCCGCTGGCCATGCTTTTCCGTCCTAACTCCGTAAACGGAGAATCTTTCATCCCATTCATAGTAAATGATAAATTTCAATCCCCTCCCCACGTTCCACCTCCGGTATTTATAAACTTTCAGCTAAAATTTATGGAAATAATTTTATATGTATCAAAATATATAAATATTTATAAAGAATGCAGAAATGGGATGAATGGGAGGACTCTATTTATTTATTTATAGTCTGTTACCGTCAATAAAGCTAAAAATAACCTTCATCTTTATCTATATAAAAAAAAAAATTTCATCCGAAATGAAACTTCACTTTATGAATTAAAATTATATCCTTATGCTTTAGCATTTGTTTGCTATTCTTAACATTTATTGTTACTTGGAAGAGCCATTCTATTGATACTTTCTCCTTCCATCTTTGCAAATGATTTTTTTTTTT